>JAPQNM010000019.1:545052-587552 GCA_029783475.1 Metacarcinus magister | reverse complement strand
TAAGACAATCCCGAGGTGACAACAATGTATGAAACTGTAAATAAAATAAATGCAATCATACAAAATTATACAGGACAAGTAATAAAGAATAACAATAAAAAAAAATATTATACATTCAATGGTACGTCGTGGAAAATAAAGATTAGATGAAGATGGGAGAGTCTGTCTAAAATGGAGAGAATAGAGTCCACTTTGAGAGATAGAAGGAACTACTGCAGCCATAGGATGTCGTGTAGGCGTAGATGTTGGTAAGTCAGAATCAAAGCCCCTGGAGACTTTCTTTAGGGAGTCGAGATGAGAAACAGGTTCCTGAAGAGAATTGAGATTTAGGAGTCTGACTTTATTGCCTTGTTCCTTAGTAATGATTGAAGGGTCCAGTGAATCTAGGTTGCAGTTTAAATAGAGACGTTGAAAATAAAAAAAATACTATGTGACCTACATTAAGAAGTAATTTTGTTGTAAGACATATGCATTTCTTTCTTGGAGATAGTAAGTTATTTTGTGACCTTGGTGGATGTTGTGAAATGTGGTGACAGTTAACTTGCTGTAGTCGTCTTAGGTGTGCAGAGTACGAGAAGGCTCTGACAGAAAGTCATGTGGTAGATGTTTATCTGTCGGAATGTAAAATTTCTGCAATGGAGTTATGGACTTGGGAGTTGAGAGAAACCATGACTGTAAGTCATCCCATACATTGTCTGTCTCAAAAATTAGAGAATGAAGAAAGTTTATGATTTTACCAGGGACAGGCAACCTCTGGGACCAGATCCGGCCACGAGAAGGTCTAGCGTCTGGCCTGCCACCCTGCTCAGCATTAACATTGCAATCCGGCCCACGAAACCCTAGCCCCCCCAAAAAAAATTGCTTAACAGCATCTGCCGGCAGATGCTGTTTGGCAACTCTGTGCTCCCACTCACCTCACTCTGCAATCCTGCCAGACGCCAGTGTCTGTTGGAGTTTCACATTGAAATAAGGTATGCTTTGTGGTCAGTAGTTTGGAAGATAAACTGCCAATAGTAGGTTAAGTGAAAATTATTAAAAAAAAATTCAATCAGTTATGTCCCTGTGTAATGATGTAATCTTAATAGTGTTACAGCACACCCCTCTTTTTCACTTCCCTCCAAGGCAGGGTGTCGCAAAACACGTTACCTCTCCTTACCTGAGGTAACGCCCTCCTGGGAATCGTGTAGCGGGGATTGGCGGGACGGGAAAAGGGGTTTTAAAAATCACACACAGACAACAACACTTCTCCTTTCCTTGTATATTTACAAACAGCACGCTTACAGGGTACAGCACAATAGTACAGCCTCAGGGCACAGAGTTCCCCACAAGAGGTTCACCCAGAACACACAGCCTCCACAAGTCCACACACAGCAGCCTCCACACAGCCATGCACTCCCTTAGCGAGGACAGGGCCTAAGGAAGCCAGGGTGCCATTTCTCCGGCCACCCTGTCCACTTCCCTCCAAGGTCCTGCCCCTCTCGCGCCCAGGATGCACACAACAACCTCCACACAGCCATGCACTCCCTTAGTGAGGGCAGGGCCTAAGGAAGCCAGGGTGCCATTTCTCCGGCCACCCTGTCCACTTCCCTCCAAGGTCCTGCCTCTCACGCGCCCAGGATGCACACAACAGCCTCCACACAACCAGTCAGCCACTCCCTTAGCGAGGGCAGGGCCTAAGGAAGCCAGGGTGCCATTTCTCCGGCCACCCTGTCCACTTCCCTCCAAGGTCCTGCCCTTCACGCGCCCAGGATCGGCCTTGCACCGCTGTGTCCCTCTGTCTGTTGTCTCTCTCACTCCTGGCCTCCTTCTGCCAGCCAACCACATCTCCCCAAACACACCCCACCACGACTGCGTATCGCTGAAAACACAGATACGTAGGTCACCGTATCTTAACACCTGTCAACCCTCACACGGACCCCTACATCCCCAGGGAGGCCTGGGTGACCCACCGCTCCCTGCCTCCACACAACTACACTTACAATAACTACACCGCTACAAAACTATTTACATGCTAAATGCGTCGCCGCAACAATAGATATGAACTGAGTAACAGCCAATTACAATTACAATTGCAGTTACTATTTAACTTAAAATCTCAATTACAACTACAATTGCAATAACTTTAATTTAAAAACTCAATCACAACTACTACAAAAATGTGTGATTAATTACGTTCAAACTAACTTACAGTTACTATACTCCAAGCCTGCTCTTAATGTAAATCCTATATTTTCGGACATTGAAACACTTCATGGCAAGCAGCACCAGCTGTCTCACTGACATATGTTTTTTTCAATAAAGTTCTTGTCTATAGTCACTTTGGGGTTTTCGTTAGTCATTGACCCACGGAGTGCTTCCGAAAGTCTCATCTGGCCTTTGCCCTGAAAAGGTCTACACTAGACTGTTTGCACTAGTCCTGTATAGAAGAACAGTAGCTACATGTTTTAATTTGGAATTGCTGACAGAGTATCAAGGACTTGGTCAACGAAACAGTACCACTATCAGAGAGAAGAGTTTTAGGAGTAGTATATGGACAAATTATATGGTTAAGAATGACACGTGCAACATTTTTAACTGATTTGTCTTGATTTGGTACAAGAATACTAAATATAGAAAAATTATCAATGGCAATCAACAGACATTGATTTCCATGCTCACTCAGTAAGTCGCAATTTTAGTAAGTCAATAGCAACAAGATACCATGGTTGTGTGAAGAAACTGGATAGTTGAAAATGGGAACCCCTCCGTTTCCAAGCCCATTGCCGTTATGAAGTAATATAATGAAGGGCTACGGGACCACAGATTGAGGTCTGATGCTGCGTTGCCTCGGTCTTTGGTCCAGCCAATTTTCGTTGGGCCTTTTTTTATGTCAAGCTTTATTTCCCCTTGTTTCATCTGTCTCTCTTCCTAACCTTTCAATATTCACTTCTTTCTTATGTGTGAGAGCCTTGCTGAGAGGATGAAAGGCTAACAACAAGTTCAGTCATGAACGGCCTGAGGTTACCATGCATGGGCATGGTATACCTTCCCCTTTTCATTGTCCTTATTCGTCATGGGGGTTATGGGGAGTGGACCACTTACACTCTGCTCACCATGACCAATAATGAAAATTTTATACTAACAGGTAGATTGGGGAATGCACCTAAAAAAAATAATCCCCCAGACTTCCCTGGCTTTGACAAGAACACACCTCTTACCACAGCTCTGAAAACTCCTTTTAGTGACCATTTTTCTATTTTACTCTCTCCCACCTCTTTTGTTCCAACCGGTGATCGCTCTCTTGTTCGTTCCCTGTCACCCCTAGGGGTGAGCTTGATGTTAAGGAGGAGGCATAACGGCGCCAGCTTAGGTTTTTGGAAGTACCTATTGTTGATTAGGGGTTTGAATATATGAGAGGAAGTAAAATAGGAAAATAAAAATAAGGTGAATCATATAGAGGGAGCATAGGAGGGAAAGAGAATTTTGAGAATCTGTGAAAATTACAAAGATGATAAACTTTGTGCAGTTAAACCATCCGTCTCTCCTTAGTCAGACCCATGTCACAAGAATAGATGGTGGGAGACTGCAATTACACGATTACGTATTGGCCACACCAACCTCACTCACTAGCTTATCTTATGACACATTCCCAACTGATCCTTTGTATGATTTATAATACACCTCTTTGTATTCCACATTCTAATTTTTTTGTCCGTGTTACACTGTTAAATAAGAATGATAATGTGGCAAGTAAAAAGAAAGCTAACAAACATTTCATGTGAAATTATTCCAGAGGAAATACTGTATATGTATGGCAAAAAGGAGGGCCACAGCTTTTTGCAGTTTGTTATATATGTATAAGATAACATGCCTAAATGCACAAGTTCCTTACATGGTCTGATACATCAAAAGGCAGATTATGGTAACATGATTTAAACTATACTTTAGACAAAACCAACCCCGAATAACCTAACAATATGCAATTTTTTTCCCAGATGCTGTAAAAGTAAGACATAGATAATTACATGTCATAAATTTTAAGGCACTATACTAATCGTATTAATCCGTTACAATAATGCAGATGAAATTCATACATTAAATTTGTTTTACCCCAAAAACATTTGTTACAAAAAGCAGAAACTGAAAGACAGTGAGAGGGATGTTTGAAGGGTCAGATCACTATAATAACAAAAATGATAAGGTGGCATAACAGGGGCATCACAATATTTCAGCGTTATGGAGCATTTTCAAGCAATATCAATATTTTCAATTTAATTTATCTAGTGTCTTTCAAACATTTTGGAAAATATTGATAAATGTTAACAGCAATATTCATGGTCTGCCACAGCCAGGCTTCAGGTAGGGGTGGTGTGAGGTGGAGAAATGGTCTTCGTGGTCAATGTGCGGGAGGCGAGTTTGTTGCCACGTGCACGACTCATGCTTCTGAGCAGGGCGAGAAAAGTGCAAACACAACTTAGTCGCACACCTGCTTCTGGTGGTACTCTCTCTCTCTCTCTCTCTCTCTCTCTCTCTCTCTCTCTCTCTCTCTCTCTCTCTCTCTCTCTCTCTCTTTTTACATTGGATCCATCCGGATCCGACGTAAACGAGAATGAAATCTCTACCTGGACAACAGTTGCAGTATAAGTCCTTCTGGTCTGTGTCTACTTCACTGATTCTCTTTAGATATGATTATAAAATTTAGAGTAAACAATGCGAGCATCTATGAAACTTATATCCTTGTGTCCCTATATTTCAGATTAGAAGTGTAATGGCAGTAATTTCATTCAATATAAATAATATTCCTCATCCAGAATGTACCATCACTAGTGGTAATGTAGTCTAGTATAGTATAGTAGTCTAGTCTAGTATAGTATAGTATCCTCCTCTATTTTCATTCTTTACTACAAAATGTCCATGGCCATGTTTTCTACAAGGTTTGCTCGTAATATCGGTATTATCGGTATTGATATTCATTTTTTCATGTCAAAATTATTATTTTTTCCAATCTCAGAAAACCCTGCATTCGCATAGTGTTGAGACCCCTAAATTAAAAATGTTCTCGGTGGCGTCAGCCATTTTTGTATTCAATTGCTTTTGCATGATTAATTGTTACCTTATAATGTATAAAATCTTAAGTATTTATTTTGCGTCTACATGTGTGTGTGCGTGTGTGTGTGTGTGTGTGTGTGTGTTCACCATGGTCTGGAAATCACGCGCTGGACTCGTGATCGTCAGCCATTACCCTCCCCCAAAGAGCTCAGAGCTCATAGAAACGAATGTATGGGTAAGGCTGACACCTCTCAGCCTCACACACACACACACACACACACATTCCTTTGTTCAAGGGGGACAGTGACCACTCCATGGTAGTGAAAAATACTTAGCGATCTGAATGAGATATGAACCCACTCCTTGCCGGGTGGAAGACGAGGACGAGGACCCACAGGAACGTATGTGTGTGTGTGTGTGTGTGACAATCTTCACTCCCTAGAGCACTCCTCAGAGCAGGCTTCCTCCTCGTCATCCCCCAGCTCCACTTCCTCCTCCTCCTCCTCGGAGCAGATTTCCTCCTCGTCACCCTTCAGTTCTGTCTCCTCCTCCTAGGAAGACACTTCCTCCTCGTCACCCTCCAGCTCCGCGTCTTCCTCCTCGGAGCAGGCTTCCTCATCATATTTCTGATAAATTATCGTATGAATTTGATAGAAAATATATCCAGTGCTGAAAAAACCATAATACTTAACATTATTCAGTGCTGAAAAACCATAATACTTAACATTATTCAGTGCTGAAAAACCATAATACTTAACATTATTCAGTGCCGAAACACCATAATACTTAACATTATTCAGTGCCGAAACACCATAATACCGAAATCAAATACCGACCAAACGAAACTGTAATACCGCTATACCGATTCAATATATAAACTTTTACCGGTATAGCTCAAAGCTACTAATATCGACAAAACCGGTAATATTTGGGGTAAAATACCGGCACTTCGGTATACCGGATACCGGTGCACATCCCTAGCTCAGTGCACTTTCCCATAGATCAAGGGAATGGAGATGGGCGGGGCGGTCTATTCAGCGGATGGGATAGTCACCGTGGGAGGTTGTTGTGACCGCAATTCCTTCCTATACTCCATCACATTAGCTTTAACATTTATCTCCTTAGCAAAAAGAACCACATCTCTCTTAGGTCAGTTTCACATTTTAAGTGGTTCAACTGTGGTTGTCGGACGGTAATATGAAGACTGCCTAATTTATCGTACAGCAGGCCTCACTGCCGGGCTGCCGGCCGCATGACCATCGCCTGCCCTGCCCAGCTGTGTCTGCGCAGTGAGTTGACAGCATCAACACCCTCTGTCCGCGCTGCCCTACAGAAGCACTTCTCATCCTTGCATAGAAAATCGTTGCCAGGAAAAGTCATTCGATGCTTATTGCGATCTATATTGAGGAGTGCGACTAAGTCAGGTTGTTTATTGCGACAACTGCAGTGTGGTGAAACAGAAATTGGTGTCATCTCTCTCTCTCTCTCTCTCTCTCTCTCTGTATGTGTGTGTGCATTGCTCGGGCCACCACATGCCAGGCACCTCCTTCCGTCGCCTACTAGACCTGGAGAATCAAAATAAACAAGACTGCCTTTTCTGCCTGTCCAGCAGTCCGCCACTTGTCGCTGATTGTTGGTAACCCCTCGCCCTCCTGTCAACAATATGTGGGATTCCACCTCTCTGCCGTTACTGTAAGGTGAGTACCATGTCAGGATCACCGACACTTACCAAACACCTGTCACTGGTCCCAGTAGTAATCTGCATCTCGCACTTGTGGCGTGTCATGTGTCAGCTGAGGCGGCTAAAAATCGGGATACCAGGAAATATGTTGTTGTTATGGAGAAAATATGTTGTGTCTGCGAGCTAATTACGGATGTTATGTTACGTGACTTGATAAATTATCGGTGAATGTGACAGTCAGTAAGTAGATTTGTTCTGAGCTGTGACCTAAAGATTGTGAATTCGATCCTGGCAACTGAACTCGGTGAGAGAGGTAGCGCTCCCTCGTTAATCCTAACAAAACAATATGATCTATAGTTACCTAGTTCGGGGGATTATTTAATCACCTTTTTTGATCCGAGCTGTTGAAAGAAAGGCCGGGGGAGGGAGCTCTTAGTAACTGATTGAGCGGGAGCGAAAAGAGGCACAACAGTGAGTGTGTGGGGATGGATGGACGTCATGATATGTGTGGAAGGAGCTGCACGGGGAGATACTTAACTGTACACTCATTAACACACACACACACACACACACACACACACACACACACACACACACCACGACACAGTGTCAGACACACTAATACTCTGGTTCCCATACGCGCCCGGAAAAAGTGCACTGCCCGCGATGGTGAAAATATTAAATAAATGAATACGTGCCTAGTGTTAGATCTAGTTAAACTTTGCTAATCTTATTATTATTATCATTTCTATTATCATTACTATTATCATTACTATTATTATTTATTATTGTTATTATTTTTTTTCAACTCCATCAATTTGTATATATTGTATATTTTCAGCTCTAGGGCTGCACATCTCTTATCAATAAACCGTTTATTATTATTATTATTATTATTGATATTATTATTATTATTATTATTATTATTATTATTATTAGTATTAGTATTAGTATTAGTATTACTATTATTATTATTATTACACCCACACACACACACGCACGCACACACACACACACACACACACACACACACACACACACACACACACACACACACACACACACAGTAAAAAGGCGACCAAAAAGGGTCGAAACAAGCGACGGTACAGAAGTGGAGGGGAGAGTACATTCTTCCTGAAGCCAAAATGCCTTGTAATGGCCACAACTTTTTTAATGGGTATATATATTTATATATATATATATATATATATATATATATATATATATATGTATATGTATATATATGTATATGTATATATATATATATATATATATATATATATATATATATATATATGTATGTATATATATATATATATATATATATATGTATATATATATATATATATGTATGTATATATATATATATATATATATGTATATATATATATATATATATATATATATATATATATATATATATGTATATGTATATATATGTATATGTATATATATATATATATATATATATATATATATGTATATGTATATATATATATATATATATATATATATATATATATATGTATATGTATATATATATATATATATATATATATATATATATATATATATATGTTGTGCTCAATAGGGATAATTGCTCATTAACGTTAATGGGCAAGGGCATTTTGTCCATTAATCGTAATGGGCAGATGGGACTGCCCACTTGTAATAACTTGCCCATTAACGCTAGTGGGCAACCAGTAACGTTAATAGCCAAATTTAGAGGTTAGGTTATGTTAGGTTAGTTTAGGTTAGTTTAAGTTAGGTTATGTTATGTTAGGTTAGGTTAGTTTAGGTTAGGTTAGGTTAGGTTAGGTTAAGTTAAGTTAGCTTAATGGGCAACAAAATTTCCATTAATGTTAAAGAGCAACTGCAGCAAAATGTCCATTAATGTTAATGAGCAACTTGGCTTGCCCAGTAAGAAATACACTGCCCATTAACGTTAATGTGCAATTATCCCTATTGAGCACAACATATATATATATATATATATATATATATATATATATATATATATATATATATATATATATATATTACCAGTTCTTTTGTTCCTTCTCATCCCTTTTCATACTAACTAGATAATAGAGAAACATATTCTTACAGATTCTTACAGAACACCTCCTGGAAGAGGCTCAAGCCTGTGACTCCAGATCTACATTTCCAACTTGTAGCAACGTGTGGTAGACTATTTGTGCTTTGTAATTAGATTTTAATTCTTTGTTAGCCCAGAACTTATCTAGTCTGGCCTCAAAATTATTCACTGAGGTTGCTGAAACTACCCACTCAGGCAATTGGTTCCAGTTATTTACCACCCTACATGGGAAAGCATACTTCCTTACATCCAACCTTGATCTTGACTTAAAAAGTTTTAGTGAGTTCCCCCTGCTGATACTTTCTTCTCTAAGTTTCAATATTCCTTTACATCATACGTCATCATATTTTCCAGTGAGTATCTTGTAGGCTTCTATTAAATCTCCCCGTGTTTTTCTGTATGCCAGTGTCGGTAGTTTAAACCTTCTCAGTCTCTCCTCATAGTTAAGTCCTTTGAGTTCAGGCACCATCCTCGTGGCCCTTCGCTGCACATTCTCCACCATCTCAATGTCTTTCACCAGGTGAGGACTCCATACCTGATTTGCATATTCCACATGATACCAATGATTTAAACAAAACTCTAAATATCTCAGCATCCAGTGCAACAAAGGTTCTCCTGATTAATCCCACTAATTTATTGGCTTTATTTACTTTTTCTGCTAGATGGTCAGCACAACTTAGCTTATCATTAATAATGACACCGACATCCTTCTCACAAGTAATCTTCTTCAACTGTTTCTCCATTTGATAACCTTGACCTTCAATGGACGTTCTTCCTATTCTCATATATTTACACTTATCCGTATGAAAACTCAGCAACCATTTTTCGCTCCAGGTATATAAATCTAGCACATCTTGCTGAAGCTTCTGACAGTCATTTTGCTCTTTAATACATCAAAAAATTTTTGTATTATCAGCATACATATAAATTTCACTGTCATTCGTTATATTATCTGGGAGATCGTTGATGAATAGAACTAACAATAATGGACCGAGAACAGATCTCTGTGGCACTCCACTTGTCACCGACTTCCATCTTGACATTTCCCCCTTCACCACTACTCTTTCTTGTCTTTGTGTTAAAAAAGCTGCAATCCATTCTTGGTAATCCTTTCCAATGCCGTGACTGTTAATTTTACTTAAAAGTCTTCTATGTGCGACTCTATCGAAAGCCTTCATAAAATCACAGTATATTAATTCCACTGCATGTCCCTCATCAATAATTTTGGTTCACCTGTCCAAAACCTTTATAAGCTGTAACACCGTTGATCGTCCCGGAATAAAGCCATATTGCATTTCACGTAGTAAGCTGTATTTCCTCATGTGTGACATTATTTCCTCCCTTATCATAGTTTCAAAAATCTTGCAAATTATACTCGTTAAGCTGATTGGTCTATAATTCTCTGTGTTACACTTAGCTCCCTTTTTATATATAGGGGTAATATGAGCGATGAGCCAATCTTGAGGAAGTTCCTTATGTGTAAAGGAGTACTGATAAAGTATTTTTAAGGGCACTAATAATTGTTCCATTGCTTCCTTCATAATCCTAGGATGGATTCCATCAGGTCCAGGAGATTTATGCCTCTAGTTTTTTAATAATCTTTTTAATCTTTACCTTATTGATTTCCAGGTGATTCAATATTGGTACATTCTTCACCACACAGTCCGTTATATCGCCTTCTGGCTCCACCACAAACACCTTTGAGAATTGTTCTGCTAAAATTTCAGCCTTCTCCAAATCACTTTCAGTTTTTCCATCTTCAGTAGTGCTCTTGTATAAGTCAGGAATCCTGGGTATACTTTTTACCTTAGCTTGCACATATTTCCAAAACATTTTGGGATTATCTTTCACATTTTTTGCTATCTCCCTTTCTTTTACCTTCACTGCATTTCGTGTTTCTTTTCTTATTTGATTATTCAATCTTCTGTACTCCTTCTCAGTCTCTAAATACACTTTCCTATTCAATACATTCACATTTCTTTTCAAAAATTTCATTCTCAACCATAACCTCTGTTTTTTCTTTATCTTAGACTATAATTTCTTGTTCATAGGTAGATTCTCATTCGTTCTCTTCCTGTATTGAATAAAATTCCTGATCTTTCTTGTAGGTACACTCTTGTCTATTGCAACACAGAGCTTTGACTTGAATTTATTCCACATTTCCTCAATATTAGTGGTGTCAGATATTTCACCCAATCTATATCAAGTTCGCTCCTCAGCAACTCGTAATCAGCTTTTTCATACAGATACATAGTTTTTCTTTCTTGAACCAGAATCTCCTTCATATTACAGATGACTTGTATCATAGCATGATCACTTCTCCCAAGGGGATTTCTAATCATAACCTCTTCCACAAATGACTCTTCATTGGTGAAGAACAAATCTAGTGTATTACTCACATTTTCGCCCCTTATTCTGGTAACTTCATCCACATGTGTCAAAAAGCAATCACGCACCTTCTCCACAAAATTTAGTTCCAAAATCATTTATTCCAGTGCTGGTAGTATAATTTTCCCAGTTTATTTTTGGAGCTGCGAAGTAGAGTAGCTTATTTAGGACCTTCTCATCTCCCTCTAAGAGGGCTCTTTTCAGTTCTGCCACAGACAGATCTTGGGCACACCGTTCAGCAAACACATTTCCTGTGTTTAAAGCTGATTCCCTACGCAGCATATTTTTGCACACAAATGTGAATGAATGGTGGGTCATAAATCAATCTCATCAGATGCGAAAATAGTCTTCCAAAGTCGGGTTAGCTCGCAGTCGCGGCTTGGTATAGTCTCCTTTTCCATCGGGAAAAAGATCCGGAAATGCCTTGCTAAAGTAACCTATTGTGAGCTCGGAAATTGGTCGTTGATCTCTAGTAGGCAATTCAACATTTGCTTGTTGGTTCTCTGCTTGAAGAGCAGCCCTGAGCAAAGTTTATAGATTTTCTTGTGATATAGGCAAGTCAACCGTAGATGATGGTTCCCTGGCCGACTCTTCGTTTACAGCAGAAGCTTCGTTTTGTGGTATGTTTTGTGCAGAGGGATCAATTTGTGGGACGGATTGTACAATTCAAGCTGATGGTGTGACCTCATGACGGCTGCAATCTACCCATTTTGTAAATTACGATAATGAGGCAAATCAGTGATATCGCTGACTTTTCAACCGGTGTGAGGTAGAAAGAGGAGGTAGAAAGGGAGGTAGGCAGTGGCGTATGATGGTTTCTGTCACTGGGTGTGCTGAACAGTGATTCTGTCCATAACTAACATATACCTAATTACTGGTGTGTGTGTGTGTAATTACAATTTTATAATTATTCATACTGTTAGTTAGAAAATAAAGCAAATTATGTGTAAATTTAGAAAAAATAAATTTATTACAACTACAACACCACAACATGTGTCCACTCTCCACCACCTGTAACACTGTCTTATCACCCACTATTACACCACAGTTATATGAGCCACATTAATACCAGTCACATAATCACAAATACCGTCTATACCAGCGTAGCCGCTTTTCAAGGGAAAATTTTTTTTAAGAATACCAGCGTAGCAGCAAGAGGCTGCCTCTCTCGTATCCCTGGGAGTGAATGTCACATTCACTCCCATCTCCCCTCTTTTCCCATCGTCATGGTAACGCCATCATCAAGATGCAAACACACCGTAACACAATAATAATTACAATATACTCACAAGTCACAACTATTGTCAATTAGCTAGAAGTCAAGGGAAATGCACGTGCTCCCTCGACACTGCGCGTCAATGAAACTGAGTTAGTATAACTTGGCAACTCAACTTACTTCCGTTGTTTCATCAGTAAGACTTAGGTTGCACTCAATCTTTATTTCTGATTGAGTGACTTAATAACATTTGGTTTCATAATAAATAGTATATTATAATTCCTGCAAATCTTAGTTATGCCCATATAATGAATGGCAAAGACACTTTATACCTTCTAGCCAATACAAAATTTCAGTAGCAAAAACGAATGCAGGCAGTGTGCATTTGTAGAGCCGCACACCCAGCTCCATATTTTCAACAGTCTGACCTCCCACTCCACCGTACGCGCGATGCTACATAATGATACAATTGATCATTGGGTGTGCAGTGCTTCTACAGAACACCTATAGTGCAAAATATTATAACAGGGCTAAAAACAATAAGAAAAATATCGTTTCCTACGAACTGCTGAATTTATTTATAACTATCATGCATTTCTCTCTCTGGCTGAGGGTGTGCGGCGCACACCTAGCACACCCAGAATGTACGCCCCTGGAGGTAGGAGGTAAAAAGGGAGGTAGGAGGTAGAAAGGGAGGTTGGAGGTAGAAGAGGGGTAGGAGGTAGAAGAGGGGTAGGAGGTAGAAAGGGAGGTAGGAGGTAGAAAGGGAGGTAGAAGTAGGAGCTTGGCAAGAGGTAGAAAGGGAGGTAAGAGGTAGAAAGGGAGGTAGGAGGTAGAAAGGGAAGTAGGAGATAGAAAGGGAGGTAAGAGGTAGGAGATAGAAAGGAGGTAGGAGGTAGAAAGGGAGGTAGGAGGTAGAAAGGGAAGAAAGAGGTAGAAAGGGAGGTAAGAGGTAGGAGGTAGAAAGGGAGGTAAGAGGTAGAAAGGGAGGTAGGAGGTAGAATGGGAGGTAGGAGGTAGAAAGGGAGGTAGGAGGTACAAGGTAGAAAGGGAGGTAGGAGGTAGAATGGGAGGTAGGAGGTAAAAAGGGAGATAGGAGGTAGAAAGGGAGATAGGAGGTAGAAAAGGAGGTAAGAGGTAGAAAGGGAGATAGGAGGTAGGAGGTTGGCAGGAAGTAGAAAGGGAGGTAGGAGGTAGAAAGGGAGGTAAGAGATAGAAAGGGAGGTAAGAAGTAGGAGGTAGAAAGGGAGATAGAAAAATAGAAAGGGAGGTTGGAGGTAGGAGGGAGGTAGGAGGTAGAAAAGGAGGTAGGAGATATAAAGGGAGGTAGGAGGTAGAAATGGAGATAGGAGATAGAAAAGGAGGTAAGAGGTAGGAGGTAGAAAGGGAGATAGGTAGAAAGAGAGATAGGAGGTAAAAAGGGAGGTTGGAGGTAGGAGGGAGGTAGGAGGTAGAAAGGAAAGTAGGAGGTAGAAAGGAAGGTAGGAGGTAGAAAGGGAGGTAGGAGGTTGGCAGGAGGTAGAAAGGGAGGTAAAAGATAGAAAGGGAAGTAGGAGATAGAAAGGGAGGTATGACGTAGGAGGTAGAAAGGGAGGTAGGAGGTAGAAAAGAAGGTAGGAGATAAAAAGGGAGGTAGGAGGTAGAAATGGAGGTAGGAGATAGAAAGGGAGGTAAGAGGTAGGAGGTAGAAAGGGAGGTAGGAGGTAGAAAGAGAGGTAGGAGGTAGAAAGGGAGGTTGGAGGAAGGTAGGAGGTAGAAAGGTAAGTAGGAGGTAGAAAGGGAGGTAGGAGGTAGAAAGGGAGGTAAGAGGTCGGAGGTTGGCATGAGGTAGAAAGGGAGGTTGGAGGTAGAAAGGGAGGTAGGAGGTAGAAAGAGAGGTAAGAGGTAGAAAGGGAGGTAGGAAATAGAAAGGGAGATAAGAGGTAGGAGGTAGAAAGGGAGGTAAGAGGTAGAAAGGGAGGTAGGAGGTAGAATGGGAGGTAGGAGGTAGAAAGGGAGGTAGGAGGTAGGAGGTAGAAAGGGAGGTAGGAGGTAGAAAGGGAGGTAGGAGGTAGGAGGTAGGAGGTAGAAAGGGAGATCGGAGGTTGGCAGGAGGTAGAAAGGGAGGTAGGAGGTAGAAAGGGAGATAAGAGGTTGGCAGGAGGTAGAAAGGGAGGTAGGAGGTAGAAAGGGAGGTAAAAGATAGAACGGGAGGTAAGAAGTAAGAGGTAGAAAGGGATGTAGGAGGTAGAAAGGGAGATAGGAGGTAGAAAGGGAGGTTGGAGGTAGGAGGGAGGTAGGAGATAGAAAGGGAGGTAAGAAGTAGGAGGTAGAAAGGGAGGTAGGAGGTAGAAATGGAGATAGGAAGTAGAAAGGGAGGTTGGAAGTAGGAGGGAGGTAGGAGGTAGAAAGGAAAGTAGGAGGTAGAAAGAAAGGTAGGACGTAGAAAGGGAGGTAGGAGGTTGGCAGGAGGTAGAAAGGGAGGTAGGAGGTAGCAAGGAAGGTAGGAGATAGAAAGGAAAGTAGGAGATAGAAAGGGAGGTAAGAGGTAGGAGGTAGAAAGGAAGGTAGGAGGTAGAAAAAGGAGGTAGGAGGTAGAAAGGGAGTTAGGAGGTAGAAATGGAGGTAGGAGATAGAAAGGTAGGTAAGAGGTAGGAAGTAGAAAGGGAGGTAATAGGTAGGAGGTAGAAAGGGAGGTAGGAGGTAGAAAGGGAGGTAGGAGGTAAAAAGGGAGGTTGGAGGTAGGAGGGAAGTAAGAGGTAAACAGGGAAGTAGGAGGTAGAAAGGGAGGTAGGAGGTAGAAAGGGAGGTAGGAGGTAGAAAGGGAGGTAGGAGGTAGAAAGGGAGGTAGGAAGTAGAAAAGGAGGGAGGAGGTAGAAAGGGAGGTAGAAGGTAGAAATGGAGGTAGGAGGTTGGAGGTTGGAAGTAGGAAGTAGGAGGTAGAAAGGGAGGTAGGAGGTAGAAAGGGAGGTAGAAGGTAGAAAGGGAGGTAGGAGGTAGAAAGGGAGATAGGAAGTAGGGCAAGCTGTCTCCTGTGCCAGGTAAGTATGAATATGTGTTACCAGTATTAAGCGAGATACAGGTTTTTCACAAATAACTTTAAAATTTACATAATAACAATGTTTTTAATATATAATAACTATCTTAGGCTTGATGCCTACCATCCCTGAAAATTTCATTCGGAACCATCCAGTGGTCTAGGAGGAGAGAGACGACAGACGGACAGACAGACAGACAGACAAATTTTGGATGGGGTCGTTTCGTAACTTCAAAACTGGTCGCTTTGCTCTCAGTTTGAAATAACTGTAGTTTAATTGTAATTGTGAAAAATAAAATAGTCGTAAAATTCTGAATAGCTTATTTTTGATAAAGAGCAAAATATCTAACTATAATAAACTTGGAAATTTGTTTACAAAATTCGTTAAATAATGTGCACAGTGCCGAGTGCCGAGTGGCCAAAGACTACCCAAATTGGTGCCATACTGTCCTCAGACGGGACTTACAATATTTTTATGCATATGAGGCTGTAGCAGCAATAAGCCTCTCACGTTCTCAACATATTCAAGAGAGAACGTAAACATTCGAGGAATCACTATAGAAAATCTAAAAACCTACGCCAAATAACGGGCAAAAGGCAATCCATCTTCGCCTTCATAAAAAGCCTACTGGCGCCAACGGTTTCTGATATAGAAAAAAAAAGTTAATTAAATGACAACCACATAATACATGTTTTTTTTTTTTTAACCAAAGCTTTTTTTTTTGTCCGAAATAGAGAAATTGTAATTGTAATTGTAATTAAAAATTTTTTTTTGCGGTAATTGTAATTGCATTTGAACTTCACACATAAATAATTGTGATTATAATTGTAGTTTAAAATTTTTGTAAGTAATTGTAATTGATAATTGATAATTTGAATTGTAATTACTCCGACCCTGGTTGTATCACGTCACTCACCTCCCACCCACGCTGCAGCTCGAGAGGTATAACCCAACCCCCGCTGGGGAGTAAATGCAAGATGGCGGCGGACAATCTCATATTTTCAATGCGGGAGTTGTTCTTCAGGAACAACGCAGTAAGTACTTTTGCCATTGTAGAATAAGTAGTTAAAACAGGGAAGTCAGCACATTCGTTTACATGATGAAATGAGACGGTATTTAATAGCGCCGGAAATTTATTTTCTGTGATAAGGAATTTTTCTTATGATGATCATGAAACGACCTCGGATCCTGCAGCCCATTGATAACACAACACCTGCTGTACCTGCAGAGGCCTGAAGCAGAAGTGAGTTTTATAATAAAATACACTGTTTACTTTCTCTTTTTTTCTCTCTCGCTATATATATATATATATATATATATATATATATATATATATATATATACATATATATATATATATATATATATATATATATATATTTATATATATATATATATATATATATATATATATATATGTATATATATATATATATATATATATATATATATATATACATATATATATATATATATATATATATATATATATATATATATATATACATATATATATATATATATATATATATACATATATATATATATATATATATATATATACTATATATATATATATATATATATATATATATATATATATATATATATATATATATATACATATACATATATATATATATATATATATATATACATATACATATATATACAAATATATATACATATATATATATATATATATATATATATATATATATATATATACATATATATATATATATATATATATATATATATATATACAGGAAATCTTCGTTTTACGATAGCAATGCGTTCCTTGAAATCCTATCGTAAACCGAAATAGCGTATACCGAACCCATTTTTACATGTATTAGATAGGGATGCGTTCCAGCACATTGCCAAAGTCACTCCTTCAGGTTCAGATACATACATAAAGACATAACTTAGTGTAAAAATAAACAAATTGAATGTAAATAATAAAGACAATAAAGAAAAGAATAAAGAAAAGAATATAATTATGCAATCATCTGATCAGCTGATGCGGGCGACGTAGGCGGTGAGGCGGAGGTCGAGGGTGAGGCGGGCGATTCAAAACCTGAAGTTGATTGCTTTGTTGGAGTGGATGGTCCAGCTGATGTTGATAGGCTGGCATGTTTGAAGAACGTCGAGATTGTTGACTGTTTGGCACAAGGTTTCACTGTGTTTGGCGCTGCATGCGCCACCACGCCGATTTGGCCACGCCCAACTCGCCACGCCGATTTTGGCGCCTTTTTTTAATATCGTAACTGCGAATCAAGTATCGTAAATTGAAAAAAGGTTACTAATTGACTAGTATCGTATCTGTGAATTTAACGTAAACTGAACTATCGTATAACAAAGACTTCCTATATATATATATATATATATATATATATATATATATATATATATGTATGTATGTATGTATGTATGTATGTATGTATGTATGTATATATATATATATATATATATATATATATATATATATATATATATATATATATATATACGCCCATTCCTAAGAACCCCCTCCCCAAATGGATGTCATCGAGAGAAGAGTCTCCATTTATTCCTATACATGCTTTCCTTCGTTGCTACTACTCCTCTCACCCCTTTCTTTCAGAACTAAATAAAAAATTACAAACATAACTACAAGGGGTTATTGATACGCTGAGACAAACACACATAGACAGAGGTGATACAAAAGAACAGACTTGATAGGAATATACTTATTTACTTTAATTTTCAATAATTGCATAGTGCAGTCTGTCAAACATTTGTACATATGTTTACATAAATCATGTTCATGCTTTTATATATATTTGTATTCATTAATGTATAAGGGTTCATGTTTTGAATGTTTATGTATCTAATCCAAGATAATCTAATGTATGTATTCACAAGTCTCAATGCATTTTCTTGTTTTTCTATCATTTATAAAAAAAATCATTAATATATAAGTAAATTACAATGATAATTTATTATAAATACTGAGATGGTTTGGCCACCTGATAAGACTGCGTGAAACTGAGTTGACAAGAAGAATGTATGTACAATGGTGGAATAGATGCTGTGAATGTAAGATGACCCCATTTACTTAAATGGGAGAACATATTGTTGGAATACATTTACATAAATCCAACCATATAATGGGATAGCTGATCCCCTTTCTACACTGCTGCAGCACGTGGTGGTGGTGGTGGTCGTGACTGAACACTGACACCTTGAAGACAGCAGAGGTTCTGTTGAAGTAAATGATAATAATGAAATTAATAATCATAGGAATAATAAATATTTTAATGGTAATAACTACCTAGTAACTCCCAAGTGGAAGCATCGATTTGCCCCAGCCACGAACTTTGTGGGAGGCCCCTTGGCTTCAGTGGTGCAGTGGGTAGCATGTCTGACTACGAACCTGTTGGCACGAGTTCGATTCTGGATGAGGGCAATCAGCGCACAGCTCACCCAGCTGTTCATCTTCCCAAATGGGTTGGTCGATAAATGGGTAGCTAGGGTAACCTAGTGAAGTTAACCTGTGGAAACTCGGATGTATCCCGGCGTAAGAGACTAATTTCCATCACAGGATCAAAGGCCGATGCGACGAGAGATGAGCGCCTGCAGCTACGTGCAGCTACAGCGTGTACCCCAACCTTACCTAACCCCTGGTCTCCTCCACTTTTCTTTGGTAATACTGCCGAGTGGCCTAAGATCACTCAAATGCTGCCATAACACTATTCTCGACGGGACTGCAAAGTTATATGCTCGAGGAGCTTCCGCTGGCAGTATGAGCCCCTCAATAAGAAACGAGGCGTCACTTAAAAAATCTAACCCGCTTTACTAACTGTTGGAGGCCGACCATCTAAGGCCTCCATTAAGCCTACTGGCGCCACGGGTAAAGGATAAACAAACACAAAAATTGGTGTACCTATACTCCCCAGTGCCAAAGTTCTCCGGTACCTATGAGGTACCAATGTTTGCTGGTGCTTATGTTCTCCAGTGTCGAGGTTCCAGGGATCATCGGTACCGGGAAACATGGGGACTACATTGTATTCGAGTAACACAAGGACAGGATCTTATTTTGGGAACATCGAAACTGCGGAACATAGGGACCACATCGTATTTGGGGAGCATAGAGACTGCATCGTATTCGGGGAGCATCGGGTTGACCCCTACCAATCGTGCTGCTACCTGCTGATTCTGATCTTATGGCTACTAGTGGCTTTGTCAGCCAATCGTGTTTGAGAAGTGGTTCTAATAATATATAGGGTGAATTTCCATTAACTCGAGAGATTTCAGCTGCATGTGCTTGAGGTAATAACTGTATATCAAATTATTGGAAGTTTACAATGCAATGTTTAAAGGATAACAAGGCCTTATAAAGTTTCCTGTGTGAGCAAGGTGAGGGTTTTGGTTAGATTAGATGAATTTTTATTTTTCAAATTTTTAATTTGATTTAAAAAAAAAAATTTGGCCTTTGGCCCCTGTAGGCTATTTCCTTCACGGTACTGATGTCCTGTAAGAATTTTATGAGGGCTGTAATGAGGATGGTTGACCCTCGCCCTTTAGTGGTGCAGGCAGTATTCTTTAAGTAACGCCTGTGGAGGTTCATGCCGACCCCTGAAGTCCACAATGCATTCGCAGACGAAGACAGGGTTTACTATTAGCTTGTGGCTTTTTTTTGGCCACTCGATGATAGCTTGAAAAAATGGCCAAGCTCCGGCGGGATTTGAACTCGGGACATCGAGCTCTCTACTCCCGTATTTTGAACACTCTGCCACCTCCTCCCTTGTTGATAGGCTAAGTTAGGGGTTGCAGATGCTAAGTTAGGTTAAGTCTCTTAGTGTATTTCTGTTAAGTTCAAGTGACTTGCCATTATTTCTATTGCAAATTACTCTTTGCCATGCTCCCTCAACCAAATAAAAGAAAACTAATGGGATAGTATTGTCATGCCGGGGGGGTGGGGGGATTTGATATATTATGATTTTATATTATTTGTTGTTATGTTTAATTTTTAGTATTTACCTGTTTACCTGTTACTTTTTTATTACCACCTCCCTGGTTATGCTCTGGGGTTTATATATGATGTTATTAAGCGGGTCGGTATTTTTCTGCCACCACCTATTTTGAGGGAAATAGGAACCCTTTCGAAAGTTGGCCACTGGTCGTTTGCCAAAAGAGATTTTTGCCAAAAGAGATTTTTGCCAAAAGAGATTTTTGATGGATTAACAACAATAAAAAAAAGTGAGTACAAAAAAAATGAGAATAAACACAATAATGTTACACACACTTTGGTAATCTGAGTGACACGTTCAGTTTATTTGGTACCAGAGACCTCAATAATACTGTTGGCCACTCCACACGTTAAATTTCACTTCGCTTAACACATAGAATAATTTCGAAACCCAATCTTTTCCTGATCTTAACACCGCCTAACTTAATCTCACTTTCAGAGTTCAAAACTTGTTCCTAATTAAAACACATAATAAGAATAATATAATACTGTTCCAAATAATATCATACACTACAGGGAAAGACGTCAAAAAGGGGACAGGTGTGTGTGTGTGTGTGTGTGTGTGTGTGTGTGTGTGTGTGTGTGTGTGTGTGTGTGTGTGTGTGTGTGAATGTGTTGTGTGGCACTGGAATGGAACCTGTGTGGTAGGGGAGAAGGACTCTTGACTCATTTAAACAATACACTTCCAACACACTCAAAAGGGATAATACTTTAACAATATAACATAAATACTAAAGTGAAAGGGATATATAAGGAACAATGAAACATATCTAAGGGAGGAAGGGGCCATGCGGTCTGAGCCGAGATGCCGCCACATAATAAAGATGGAAAAATTGCTGTTATTAATAAATAATCAGCCATAAAAAGGCTTTAAATGTTTTGACATATTCAGAGGGAAGATTATTGGATATATGAGAACACGGAATGACTAAGGATTTAGCAAATATTAAGAGATGTTGATATAACATTTCAACAGACCTGTGTGGTAGGGGGGAAGGACACTGACTGGCGTCATGATGCTATCTCGGGAAGCATGGTGGCGTCTCTTGGGTGATTCATTAAGAATTTTCTTACATTTGATTATTATAATTATTGATTATTGAGATATGAGATTATTATACCGAATTAATTTTGGTGTAGAAAAAGTGTTACTATTTAAGCTAATGAATTTGATTTCAAATACTACAAGAGAGATATTTTGATCACTTGATAACTCAGCTGGAATTTGGCGCGAAGACTCTATGTTTGGGTAAACTTGATTTTTATATTGCACCATCTTTCTTAATAGAAACTTGTGAAAGGAAATCTAGTTAAATTAATTACCTTAAGATATAGAGTTTGATTTTAATTGGAAATGAATGTTACTTAAGCTAATATAAGGAAATAATTTTCTTTTCAAAGAAAACTGATTTAAGGAATGGTAGGGGGTACTGTACAAGACATAAAGATTTCGGGCATTACAGTATGAGCTCACTTCTGTATTTTACAGGGGAAATATCACTATAATCCTTTAGTTCACAACAAGAACACAACTATATGAAAACATAAAGCACATTAAATGTACTCGAAACTACTTTCTGACAAAAATCATTAAGTAGGCTACTGTACAAATGTACGACTATCAACAGTCGGCATGCTTTACTCACTCACCATTCTGGCTGCCTCAGCAATTGACCTTTACTAACCTATTATCCTAATCATTAGCATATCTAACCTAACCTTGCTTAACTAGCTGGTTGCCCTTAATTCATTACAAGGGGAAACTTTATCCTTCACTCCAGTCTTTTTGCCGTTTCATCATATATGCACAATACATCACTACAATTTCCATATTACATAGAACAAACCTAGAGCCCAGTCAAAGAAATTTTTCATGTCCAGCAGTTCATGAAATGCATGAATCTAGGTTGTTTCATTAACAGGAAACGGCTGTTTCACTCCCTGAACAACTTGAATCAAATGCTGCATCACAGTAGTGTTACTGCATCTACTTACCTCAACAGTTTCCCTGTGCATACGGAAGTGTTTCTTGAAATCTTACTGGGAATAGAGCTCCTGCAGTGACGTCACGACCTTGAGCCGAAATGTCAACAATCGCCATGTTTGTAGGCTAGTTACTATCATAGTAAATATTTACTTGCATTACAGGTGTGTATATAGACACTGTCATAGTGAATAGTTATTTGTATTACGATCGTGTATATAGATACTGTCATATAGAATAGTTATTTGCATTACATTCGTGTATATAGACAATGTACAGACTCCATACTATACTGGTCAGATCGTGGGTATAGCCTTTGTATTGGCACGGTTGCACACCTGGCCGAGGCAGGTGCCAGGTCACCACCCCAGAAGGCAGGTCACAACCCCTGGCTAATATCCAGTACCTATTCACTGCTGGGTGGACAGGGGCATGGGTGTAAGAAGACCGCCCAACGTTTTCCACTCCCCAGGGGAATAGAATTTGCATTAAAGTCGTGTATTTAGATACTGCCATAGTGAATAGTTATTTGCATTACAGTTGTGTATATAGACACTCATAGTGCATAATTGTTTGCATTACAGGCGTGTATATAGACTGTCATAGCGAATAGTTATTTGCATTATGGTCGTGTATATAAACACTTCCGATTTGCGACGGGAACAACTTTCAAATTAATTTAAATCACATCAAAAGGTACCATAAAAAAATAGGGTTAATATTGAAATCAAGTTAGCATTATGTTAGCCACGTTATTAATATTTAGCTCCCAGTGTGCAGGGGAGGGAAGTGAATGAAGTGTGTGTGTGTGTGTGTGTGTGTGTGTGTGTGTGTGTGTGTGTGTGTGTGTGTGTGTGTGTATTGGGGTGTTGTGTTGGGATGATCAATGATTGTGTATTTATGTGAACGAGTGTATGGTGCAGTTCTGTATAATAATATGAGGAAGCCTGTTCTAGTGTGGTACTGTGCATGGAAAGTGTGAGTGTTTGTAGGAGTAAGTGGTAGTAGGATAGGTTGGGTAGGTTTGCTTGTAAAAATGTCTCCCCATAACCTCCCATACCTGGTGTGACATTTGTATGCACAGCAGCTATTTACCATGTTTGAAAATGGTCAATTTTATGTAAATCTTATGGTGTTTGCTTATAGAGCTCCTGCAGTGACGTCACGACATTGAGAAAGGATATGAATAGCCAGACATGATGATTAGGTTAAATTAGGGTAAAGATTAGGAAGACGACCCAGTCTGTTTTTTGGACAAACCAGTTTTTTTCTGATAAATTTTGATGTGTTTTGAATTAATCTGATGTTTGTTATGCATTAAATTTTTTTTTCCCAAGGTAAAAATTGCAACAAAAAAGTCAGATTAATTTAAAACCATCACATTCAATAAGAGAAAAATTGATTTAAGTAATGCGAAGCAAACCTAATCAAACCTAACCTAACCTAACCTAACCTAACCTAACCTAACCTAACCTAACCTAACCTAAGCAAACCAAACCAAACCTAAACTAGGTAAAGATTCGTAAAACGACCCAATAGGTTAGGTTAGGTTTAATTAGGTTGGCTTAGGTTTAATTAGGTTTGCTTAGGATTACTTAAAGCACTTTTTCTCTAATTTCTGGTGATGGTTTTGAATGAATCTGACTTTTTTGTGGCAATTTTTACCTTGGGGAAAAAAAAATTTGTATGGCATAACAAACATCAGATTAATTTAAAACACATCAAAATTTATTAGAAAAAACTGCTTCGTCCAAAAAACAGACTGGGTCGTCTTCCTAATCTTTACCCTAACTTAACCTAACCATAACATAACCGTAGCCTAACCTAACGACCTTAACCTAACCATAACTTAACCTAACCTAACCAACATAACATAACAGAACTTCAAACACGTGGTGACCACCGCCTGAAACTTTCACAGATGTGTTGAGTACACTATGTATAGTCATAGGGAAAGAGAGAAAAAAGAAAGAGCTGGAGCAGTAGTTGTAGAGAAAAACTACATTATTATAGTGCCAGATGCTTTCATTACTACATACCTCCAACAAAGTGATCACTACACACTCGCCAATGACTGCCTTTGGCATCCCACCGCTTATGAGGCTTCTTTATGCTCTGGGCTCTCTTTAAAGCAGAAATCCATTTGTCACGGGTTTCTTTGTCGGCTGGTATTTTGTAAAAACGCCTCCCCATAACCTCTCCATGCCTGGTGTTACATTTCTATACACAACAGGTAGTTACCATGGTTGAAAATGGTCAATTTTATGCAAGTCTTACGGTGTTTTTTTGTAATTGTGCCCCCAATAATTTGGTCGGGTAGCTTACAAACATGGCGGTTGTTGACATTTCGGATCGGGGTGTGACGTCAGGTGTAGGAGCTCTATAGAGGGGCACTATCACCTAGGCATAGTTCTTGACTCTCACAAGACTTTGCGGCCTCTTTTCTCCCTCTCCTCTTCTTGCCATCTTAGAACTGCATTTCCTGCGGCTACAATTGCTGCAGCCTCTATTACAGATTAGTCAGCAAGTTTTTTTTTTCTACAGCGATAAGCTCAGGTTCAGGTTCAGGTTCAGGTTCAAGTTCAGGTGAGAGTCGGAAAGACTAAGCCCTTGCAACGGTGCTTTCCTAGGATTTGTGTGTCAATTTGATACTTATGCTCTTGTTTTTTTTTTTTAAACAGTTTCTCTTAATTGTCACTAGGATGTCTAAGTATTTGATTTCTTTTGTAACTGCAATGTTTTTAACATCATCTGGTCTTTCCTTTAGGTTGTAAATCAATATGTTACTTTTCTCTTTGTTAATGCTTAAACCACATTCTTGTATAATATTAAAAATCAAATCTATTATGTTCTTGGTTTGCTCTACTGATTGTGCTAAAAGCAGCCCAGCATCCGCAAAGAACACAGCATTATCACAAACAAGTTGTCTTGAAATCCGTTTGTGTTAGTATCTCATAGGTCACCATCTTAAAAAGTGCTGTAGACCCTGTTTACCCTTGGCGGATGCCACTTGTTATGTTTAAGGTCTTGTCGATTCCATATGTAATTTCTGTCATGTCCTCTGTGTAGATATTCGATATCGTATCAATTACTTCGGGATGAATTTTATATTTTGGTAGAACCTTAATGAGTTTACCCCTTTGTACAGAGTCGAATGCTTTTGCGAAATCTATTGATATGACAATGAGAGAGGATATAAATATTGTTTGATTTTGATTGATGTGCTAACAAGATATTTGATTGCAGAGCCGATTAAGATAAAGACAACTGTAGAAGTAGCTAGAGTAATTTTTGTCTGTGCATAACAACCACTTCATATCATCCACAAGCTAATGGCGTGCTAAAGCAAATAGGGTTGTCAGCAATATTTGGAAGGAGTGTTAGAAAGAGGACAAACTAAGAAAGCAAAAATATAACTATTTAACATAGGAGACAGAGTATATGTATGCCAAGTGCCCCAAAAAAGGGTTACCTTCAAAGCTACAACCAACCTACATTGGATCATTTATAGTAGATAAAGTGAGTGATATAGAAGTAAAAGTAAGAAATATTAGAACCAGAAATACTAAGACATTGCATACTGATAGAGTACGTGTTATTCATGAAGATGATGTTATACCACACTTTAATCCAACTGTGAGGAGAGCTTATCCAGTACATGACAATGGTAAAACAAGAGACAAAAATAAGCCTTCAACCAGCAGATTCATTTCCATTTTTTTTTTCTGAGGATGCAGATAATGATTAAAGTTCAATGGGAGATGACCAGAATAGAGTTTTAACACCAACACATGAAAAATATGTATATGACCCAACACAAATATAACTTGCGATAGACTTCAAATGTTACTGGCTTACTCCGAGTTATGTCTGCATATTAGTTATGCTACGTATATTAGTAATATATTTCTTTTTCAGATTTCCTACCTCTGCCTTGGAGTCATAAATTCCATGAGCACACTACAAGAATCGACGGTTCGGCAAGGAATGAGTTGCATTATGCAATGAATGATTCTTTAATTCACATATTGGGATATAACTTATATGACCACATAAAAAAAAAAAAGACATACGAGAAGTGCTTTAAATGTTATTGGCTCAATCTCAAATCCGCATTTTGGCACTGCAACACAAAGCCACATCGATTTCATCCACAATCCCTTGCATTCTCTTGATTTATTAACGGAACAGGAACGGAAAATCCTCAATGTTCATTCTAGTATTCTGAATGTTACCTTAAAGACGAGAGGTTAACTATAGCCTCTCAATTATAGCCTATTATTGAAGAAGATTTATTGAATTAACAGCATCTTTCTGGTATTAATAGAAAACATATTAATTATAGCCTATTACCGATATATAAACACGATACATTAATAACAGCCTAATAGTCGATGTCTTCAGGTTGTTAACGGCCCTGATGGAAAAGATTAACGAGCAAGAGAGAAGAGCAGATCTAAGGGGCCGAGAGGTTAAGAAGGCAGTGCAGATGGGACTAATGTAGGTGAGGTAGGAAGCACAGCAGTATACCAGAGACTTTTGTGAGGGTGTGAAGGGTGAACTGATGACTGAGGTGCAGCACCTTAGGCACGACGCGTACTCAACTAAAGTGCAGGTGGAGTGCTGCCTGAAGGAAGTGCGTGCACTGTGTTAGACCGTGGAAGAGGCCAGCAGTGAGAGGTGTGAGGTGGGTACGCCTTGTGATCAGGGACCAGTAACCTGCCCTAGGCAGATTACTGCCTAGCCACGGCGGGACAGCACTACCTCCGTGCCTGCTGAAACACTCTGGTTGGCAGGCAAGGAGTAAGTGGTGGTGACAGAGCGCGGTGTGTGGCACCCAGCTTGTCTACCACACATCGCCCCAGCCACGACTCGCTCCACCCTCTCAGACCGTCGCCATCACCCTGTCCTCATCCTGTACCGTACAGCAGCCGAAATGAGAGGAGGAAGGCGGCTGATTTTGACGGTAAGGTGGCCTAGGAGACGTACCTGGCCCAGTTTGGAATGTTGGCCGACGCTCAGGACTGGGACGAGGAGGAGCGTGCCTTGCAATTAGTGTCATGTCTTCATGGTACGGCGGTAGAGATGCTGGGCCACCTAACTCTTACGCAGCGCGTCTCCTACTCGAGTGTGACGAAGGTGTTTCAAAGGAAGTTTGGCCACCAGCACCAGGCGAAGGTGTACTGTGCCTGTTTGAAGAACAGGGTGCGGAGACTGGGTGAACAACTATCTCAGTTCGTTCAGAACATGGAGTCGCTGGTGAGATGGGCGTATCCCGTGGTCTCAGAGGAGATGGTGGTCGTATTGACGCATGACCGCTTCGTGGATGTTCTGCAGGACTTTGGGTTACGACTCTATGTCAAGCAGGAGCATCCCGAGGATGTATAGACGGACGCTGGCCACGGTGTTAGATTACGAGTCTTTTCTGTGTACCTCAGGTACCGAGAGGACAGTTGAGAGGCCTCGCCAGGAGATCAGGGCCAGGAGGACCCAAGTGAAGAAGCCCTCTACTTCAGGAAGCTTGAGCCCTAATGGGTTCAGCGGGACCTGCTGGAGATGCGGGGAGAAGGGGCAAAGGCGCAGCTGATGTGTGAGGAGGCAAAGGACGCGTGGACCTTCAAACCATGTTGTTGGATCTATGGGCAGGATGGTCACTTCTCCAGCGCCTGCCCATCGCCCAAGGCTGTCGTGCAGGCGAAAAGCGAGAGAGAGATAGTTGTAAAAAAAAATGTTTTTTTGAGGTATTGAACAAAACCAGGTTTGCTCTGCCCTAATCAGAAACTAGTGAAAGATCAGAAGTTAGACATCCTATAACATCTCGCCTTAAATCACTTAATTTCTGTTGGGTTGGGCGTCTGTTGTACGACGTTTAAAAAATGCAAGGTGGTGTCATCAGCATAGGAGTGGATAGGGCATTGAGTCAGATTTAGGAGATCATTGATGAATAATAAAAAGAGAGTGGGCGATAGGACAGAACCCTGAGGAACACCACTGTTGATAGGTTTAGGAGAAAAAAAAGTGACCGTCCACTACAGCAGCAATAGAACGGTCAGAAAGGAGACTGGAGATAAAGGTACAGAGAAAAGGATAGAATCAATCTAGTCAGCTGATGTCAGGGTGAGGGGGGGGGGTGAGTTGCGGGTGAGTGTTTACAATGATCACAGTGTCTCCTGTACAAGGTAAGGATTCAGTAATACAGGAACACGAAGTCTTCAACAAATTGAAAAAATATCTATTCATGCAAAGTATACTATTTCATGAGATACCCAGAAAACTTTTGATGATCACTTGTACAAGTGATTGGGTCATCAAAAGTTTTCTGAGCATCACACGAAATAGTATACTTTGCATGAATAGATATTCTTCAATTTGCTAACAAGAAAAAAAGTAGTTTGAAGAAAGATATATGGGAAAGAGTTGTCAAAGCTGTTGCTTTATTGTTTCCATTATGGATATGGTGTTACTGAGACACAGTCGGAGCAAGTCCGCGATGTTGTCTTCTCTTAAGGTCATAGGCAAATCTTGTTACACAAGGCAGTATTGAGTCCTTTAAGCCGAAACCCTGACAATTGTGAATACAATAAGACAATCAATTGATTTAGTCTCTATTTCTTATTTATTCATAATAATCTGGATTATATATACGATAAGTTGTTTTCGCAATGTACAGTAATAATAATGAATATGCTTGAAATACAATATTAATGAATATAATGATATGAAAAACATATGCATAATAAAAAATAGAAAAAGGAACAAGATAGTGTAATGAAATGTATGTGATGAGAAAAAGGTAATGTAGTAATTATGTATCTGTAATTAAGGTTTAATGGAAAAGAACGGAGAGATCGTGAGAAGAAAATAAAAAGGGAAAATGGTTTAGTATGATAAAGTAGGGGCACACGTTATAGCTGTGCGTAGCTGCGGGTGCTCATATCCCGTCACATAGGCCTTTGAGCCTGTGGGGGAAATTAATCCGTTATGCCGGGACACAAGGCCACTGTGACATCCGACTCTCCACAGTTTATCTTCCCCAAGTTTCTCTGGGTACCCATTTATCTACTAATCCGTTTGGGAGGATGAACAGCTGGGTGAGCTGTTCACCGACTGCCTTCGTCCGGGATCGTCCAGTGGATTCGTAGTCAGACGTGCTAACCACTGCACCACTGAGGCGTTATTTAGAAAGGGTACTAAATAAGTCGAGCTGCTATAAAGATGTGCTCCTGGGCACCCATTCACTAGGAAGGGGTTCCTTCTTTGTCCAATCCATGCAGACGCTGCGCGAAAACCCTCTTTGTCACTAATAATGCCGTTTCGTACACAAACGCCTTCTTCCGCCGCAGCAGGGAAAGGTTAGTTTATTGATATGGTCGTGAAATTTATCTTGGCCTTATAAGCAAAGGCCAAACTCGACTTAACTCTGCCGTCATTTATGACAAGCTTTGTAGCCTTGGGATGAAAGTTCGTTTGCTTTTGACAACGTCAACTCAAGAATAACGACAGAGCACTAAGTTTGGATCCTAGGCTCAGTGAGGTCTTAGTTGCTATATAATTTTATGTATTTATCTCTCTCTCTCTCTCTCTCTCTCTCTCTCTCTCTCTCTCTCTCTCTCTCTCTCTCTCTCTCTCTCTCTCTCTCTCTCTCTCTCTCTCTCTCTCTCTCTCTCTCTCTCTTACACATACACACACACACACACACACACACACACACACACACACACACACACACACACACACACACACACACACACACACACACACACACTCATACACACTCACAAACACACATAAATACACTCGATAGTTCAGTGGGTAACGTCTCGCCGAAAGCTGCTTCATATAATGGATACAGTCTAGCGCTCGGGTATGCGAGCCTAGGATCCCGGGTTCGAATTCCCGTTATTCGCTGACCACTTTTCATTCTTTGATATCACCGCCAAGTGGCCAAAGACTACCCAAATTGCTGCCATACTGTCCTCAGAGACTTACAATGTTATATGCATCTGAGGCCGTAGCAGCGATTAGCCTCGCATTTTCTCAACGTATTCACGAGAGAACGTAAACATTTGAGGCGTGACTATAAAAATCTGAAAACCTACACCAAATAACAGGCGAGGCAAGTCCATCTGTGCCTCCATAAGCCTACTAGCGCCAACGGTTAATGATACAGAAAGAAAAAAAACCACAACACACACACACACACACACACACACACACACACACACACACACACACACGCAAATACACACACACACACACACACACACACACACACACACACACACACACACACACACACACACACACACACACACACACACACACACTCATACACACTCACAAACACACATAAATACACTCGATAGTTTAGTGGGTAACGTCTCGCCGAAAGCTGCTTCATATAATGGATACAGTTAGTCATAAAATTGAAGCTGTTGGAATGCATGCTTTAAAATTGATGAAGACATGTAGCATCGACTGGCATGTTTTATCTACATCACTGAATGCTATATCTGTAGAAAGAAAGCTACGTCCTACATATATCAAGTAAATAATTTTAACGAAAACCATTAAATATAGTTATGCAAAAAAGGAAGTAGCTCATAATATTATATGAAAAACATATATGTGCAAAATTTCCTTGTACGGTCTTCGACCAAATCAATGATTGTGACGTTACCAGGTCCAAGAAAATGTTGGCCACTGTTGGGAGGTCGTAGGAAAGACAACGTTGTAATTGCAATCAGTGGTAATCAGCCACTAAGGATATGTGTAATTGCTGATCAAACCATGCCGATTAAGCTGGAGGCCTGCACAACAGCTTAAAGAATTATGCGGATCGGTGAGTCACGTGACGCCATCTAAATCACATTGGTTTATTTTACCTTTTCCATCCCATCGTTTCACCCATTCTCCCTGTCATAATGAGCTGAGGGGAAATTATGTATAGAGGAAACCAAAGGACTGACACACGCAAGAAATAAGTGCTTAGTTATAAGTGAATACATGCTGAAAATATGCTGGGGAGGCGGTGGTATAGTCGTCTAGCGCTCGGGTATGCGAGCCTAGGATCCCGGGTTCGAATTCCCGTTATTCACTGACCACTTTTCATTCTTTGATATCACCGCCGAGTGGCCAAAGACTACTCAAATTGCTGCCATACTGTCCTCAGAGACTTACAATGTTATATGCATCTGAGGGCGTAGCAGCGATTAACCTCGCATTTTCTCAACATATTCACGAGAGAACGTAAACATTTGAGGCGTGACTATAAAAATCTGAAAACCTACGCCAAATAACAGGCGAGGCTAGTCCATCTGTGCCTCCATAAGCCTACTGGCGCCAACGGTTAATGATACAGAAAGAAAAGAAAACACCACACACACACACACACACATAAGCACATGAAAAATAAGAACATATGAAAGTAAGGAGGCTTCAAGAGGCCAGTTAACCTACACAAGGCAGCTCCTGTGCACTTAACACCTACCATTTGTTTTCTTCGTCCATATATATGACAAACCTTTTCTTAAAAGTATCTACTTTCCCTGCACTTGCAACATGCTGAGTTTGTTCCACTCCTCGACTACCATATTGGTGAAACAATTTTTATCTATTTCTTTCCAGAATCTGAACTTGTCTAGCTTGAAACCATTTGTTCGTGTTTTAACTTTCCCCTTGACGATGAGAGCCTTATTAATGTCCCCTTTGTTGAAACCCTTAACCCATTTAAACAGTTCCATCAGATCTCCCCTTAGCTTATGTCTTTCTAAAGAGTGTAGATTGAAGTGTTTTAATCTATCCTTGTAAGTTAAGTTCCTTATCCCCTGAATCACTTTAATCATCCTTCTTTTTACTGCTTCTAACTTATTAAAATCCATTTTATAGTAGAGACCAGAACTGCACAGCATAATCTAAGTGAGGCCTAACTAAAACTAAGTTTAGTCTTAGTATTGCATCTGCAGATCTATTACATACGCTAGTGGAGATAAAACCCACTACCCTGTTATCTGTTACTGGCACTAATACACTGTTCGCTAGGCATCAGGTCCTGACTCACCAACACTCCTAAGTATTTTTCCAAATCTGATTTCCCTATATCTACTCCGCTTAGGATATATCTATTTTCTGTGTTGCATCTACTTACATGAAACGTAATCCATTTTTTGACATTAAAGTCCATCTGCCGTTTAACCGCCCACTCATGTATTTTGTTTCGGTTACCCTGTAATACCATAGCTTTCCGTTCGGAACTAATTTGTCTCCGTATCTTAGTGTCATCCGGAAATTAACTAGTGTTCCTACCTATCCCAGAATTCAAATAATTTATATAGATAATGAAAAAGTAATGGGTCAAAATACAGACCCCTGGGGGGCTCCATTAGATTTCTTACCGTTTATTTGAACCCTTTGTTCGGGTATGCGAACCTAGGGTCCCGGGTTCGATCCCCCGTTATCCGCTGGCCACTTGTCATTATTTGATATCACCGCCGAGTGGCCACAGACTACCCAAATTGCTGCCATACTGTCCTCAACCGGGACTTACAATGTTATATGCATTTGAGGCTTTAGCAGCGATTAGCCTCTCTTCGTTCTGAACTTATTCAAGCGAGAACGTAAACTTTTGAGGCGTCACTAAAAAAAATGTCAAAACCTACGCCAAATAACAGGCAAGAGGCAAGTCCATCCTGCTTCTATAAAAAGCCTACTGGCCCCAACGGTTCATGATATAGAAAAAAAAAGCCACGCTTTAATCCACTTATAGATCCTACTATCTATACCACTGATGAGGCACCCTGCCAAACGCCTTGCTGAAATATATATATATATATATATATATATATATATATATATATATATATATATATATATATATATATATATATTACGTCATAATTTGAACCCTTATCTGCTGCCTGATAGACTGCCCTATAAAAAGATAAAAGATTATTGAGACACGATTTGCTCTTAGTAAACCCATGCTGGTAGTCGGTAATTAATTGATGTAGTTCTAGATGCTCTCGTACTTTCTTTGGTATAATAAACTCAAACCTATAACTGATGACAGACTATATGGCCAATAATTGTTAATCACGCCTTTATCGTCTTCTTAAAAACTGGAGCTACATTCGCCAGTCTCCACGAACTAGGAACGTCTCCTGAGGCTACTGAATTATGAAATATATCACTTAGTGCTACACTAATTATGTTTTTACACTCCTTTAATACGCGAAGAAATACTTCATCTACTCCTGGTGATTCATTTATCCTAAGCTTATCTATCTCTTGGATTACCTGCTGACTTGTTACGTTGAGGTTCATTAATCTTTCGTCTTCCCTTCCCTTACATTTGGTCTGTATCAGGTAACGTGTTTAAGTTCTCATGCGTAAATACTGATAGGAAATACTCGTTTAAGGCTACGCTAGTATCCTCACTATTTTCTAATATTTCATCATCATTTTGTAATGGGCCTATTTTATCTTTATTTTTGGTCTTATATATTCACAGCACATGTAACACATTCCAGCACGTTTCTAAACATCCGAACGCAAGGTTAACCAGTAATACTGCTTTCGTGCCACTTGTAGCGTTTTATCCCTACCTGGATGAGCAGCGAAGATGTGCTCAAATTAACCTAGTAGATTAGATTGCTTCCTTCTAAGAAGTTGATAGGGATTCGGAAATAATGTACAAGGGGGAAAGTATAAATAAAAATTTGCGGAAGCCAGTTAGGAAACTCGTTCATAAGGGTTCAGCGTTTTTTTTTCTACATCACAAACCGTTGGCGCCAATAGCCCTTATGGAGGCTAGGATGGACTGCATCTTGCCCGTTATTTGACATAGGTTTAAATTTTCTATAGTGACTCCTCGAATGTTTACGTTCTCTCTTGAATATATTGAGAACAAGAGAGGCTATTGCTGCTACTTGCCCGTTATTTGGCATAGGTTTAAATTTTCTATAGTGACTCTTCGAATGTTTACGTTCTCTCTTGAATATGTTGAGAACAAGAGAGGCTATTGCTGCTACAGCCTCAAATGTATACAACATTATAAGTCCCGTCTGAAGACAGTATGGCAGCAATTTGGGTAATCTTTGGCCACTCGGTGGTAATACCAAAGAAAGAAAAGTGGCTAGCAGATATCGGGACTCGAACCCAGGACCCTAGGTTCACATGCCTGAACGCTAATCACTGTACTATACTGTACTTGACCCAGGTCAAGAATCCGGGCAGACGCAGGTCAAACAAGGGGCTGCCATACACCGCTATTTACAACTACACCACAATAATCGCACCGCAGAGAATGGGGGAGAATCATCCTAGCTATCGTTGTCATTCATCACGTTTGTAATGGAAAGGGATGGAGCCGACTGTGACTCATTTGTAAAGTCCACAAGATGTGTTCCGTAAAGTTGAACGTCTGCCAAACGTGTACCATTCTTTAGAGTCACTTGACATATGTTCTGTTAAGCACGAATTGTTCTGAAACGTAATCATGGCGTATGGAAATCATGGCAAGCGTGCAAACGCTTGCCATGTGTAGAAAATGAGGCGATATCTTGGCAAACACAGAGCAAGGCCGGCGGGTTGATCAAAGAAAACAATGGCAGCCCTTTCGTATCTGGTGTATTTACGTGAAAGACGACATACAAAAAAATAAACTTGGTAAATAGTTACCGTCCTGCTCATCTTCCAATAAATGGAAAAAAAATGCAATAAATCATGCAAAACCTTTTTCTTCAATAATACTAATAAAAAAAGACTAGAAAAATAATACTGATATTCCTCAACACCAATCGAAGAATCAAAGAAAACTTGTAAGCTTTAGGGGGAGCTGAACAACAATAACATGACTTAAAAGTGCATAATCATCAATGGTGCAACTATATTCTTAACACCATGACATGACTATGACAATATAGCTATAACGGTAGGCGTATGTTTAATTCTTACCGAAATGACACAAGCTGAATTCGGAGCAAGTATTTGATGACCGACTGTAAAAGCAGAAGGATGTATCCATGTCTGTGATAAATCATGTAGTGTTACAGGAGCAAGTGACGCAATCATCTGATGCTTATTCAAATGCAAGTGAGACGCTACTCCAAGAGAAGCAGCGTGTCGTTATAGTGACTTAAAAGCTGGGGCGTTGGTGTTTTGAGATCGGGTGCTAGACAGCCATAGACATGAATGGCATGATGTGATGGAAATATATTAATGTCATGGGAAGCAAAGATAGAACAACCTATTAAACCGTTAGATGGAAGCTGTAACGCGTCAACTACGCAAGCATATATTTTCAAAGGGCGTGAGGAACGATTTAACTTGACATGATGCATGACAATACCACTTATACCCCCTGATACGGATTCTTCTTACGAGTCCTTACGGAACGCCAACTCGTAGTCAATCGCAAGCATCCGTAAATAGCTCGCTGGTATCCGTAAATAACTTGTAACAATTCATAACAACTCGTAGACACTCGTAAGGATCCGTGAAAGGAGAGGCAAATTTTTTGACATGTCAAAAATCTTCTCACGATTGTCCACGGATTTATTTTTCAGTAAATTGCTCGTAACAATCCGTAAGCGATCGTAAACCGCTCACAACAACACGTAACCATCCGTAAACTGCTCGCAAGAATCCGTAAATGACTCGTAACAATTTGTAACAATTTTTTAAAATTATTTTTGACGGTTATTTTACGATTTGTTTACGGGTTATTTAAGTGTTGTTTACGGATTTTTACGAGTTATTACGAGCACTTTACGTGTAGTTACGAGTACTTTACGAGTACTTTACGGAGGCGGTGGTGCAGTGGTCAGTGTTCGAATCCCCGATATCCGCTGACCATTTTTCAATATTTGATATCACCGCCGAGTGACCAAAGACTATCCAAATTGCTGCCATACTGTCCTCAGACGGGACTTACAACGTTAATAAGCATCTGAGGCTGTAGCAGTAATAAGCCTCACTCGTTCTCAACATATTCAAGAGAGAACTTAATCATTCGAGGCGTCACTATAAAATAAAATTCTAAAACCTACACCAAATAACGGGCGAGGCAAGTCCATTTGTGCCTCCATATGCTACTGGTGCCAACGGTTAATGATATAGAAAAAAAAATGCAGATTTGAATATTCAAACTGTTTTAAGATCCCATGTTCTATATCAGGCTTGAAGTCCGGGGCATGAAGGGGGCGGGGGAGAGAGAGAGAGAGAGAGAGAGAGAGAGAGAGAGAGAGAGAGAGAGAGAGAGAGAGAGAGAGAGAGAGAGAGAGAGGGGATGTACGTCCCCAAAGGTAGCCAAGAAGAATCTATGCTTCCTGGTGTGGGAGTGTTTTATAACAGGAATTAATGCGTCCCCGTATTGAAGGGGTAATTAACCAAACTTTCTAATTACATCTGTTTCGAGATATCTGTATAGAATGTAAATGTGGTAGGGTCTGTGTCTGTACGTAGTACGTGTGTGCGTGCGACTCAGATTCGGGTAGTGGACGTGAATCTGGTTAGGAGGCCGGGATTGGCTCTTTTCTGGCGGCGTATCACAGACGTCCCAGCCATATGTGTTAGTTTGTTCGTGTGTGTGTTTCAACTATACGTATCTGACGGTACTCGGGACAGAGAACATAAGAACATAAGAATTAAGAAGACTGCAAGAGGCCAGTTGATGACCTACACGAGGCAGTTCCTTGTCCCCCACCCTTAGAATAATGCAATATCTATCCATCCCACCTGTCATCCCTATCCATACTCTCATCCAACCGTCTTTTAAAGCTACCTATTGACTCAGCACTTACTACGTGTCTACCCAGCCTATTCCAATCGTTCACCACTCTGTTAGTGAACCAATATCTACCTAGGTCTGTCCTGAATCTAAGTTTTTCTAACTTGTATCCATTTCCACGTGTCCTATCCTGACTACTAATTTCTAAAACTTGATTAATGTTTCCCTTATTGATTCCTTTTACCCATTTGAAAAACTCAATCATGTCCCCTCTTGCCCTCCTGTCTAGGGAGTGGAGATTAAGACGTTTTAATCTATCTTTGTAGGGAAAATTTCTCAGCCCCTAAATCATCTAAGTCATTCTTCTCTAGACTGCCTCCAAGGAGCCTATATACTTCCTATAATAAGGGGACCAAAATTGAGCTGCATAATCTCCTCGATCTCCAGAAGTGATGCTTCGGACGATGGTGCAGCTACAGCTACTGCTCCAATTTATATAGTTTTTGGCAAAAAATCGTAAGGACTCGTAAATACTCGTAACTAACTCGTAACTGTTCGTAACAACACGTAAACAGGTCGTAACTAACACGTAAAAGCTTCGATGAATAGTAACATTCCGTAATATATTCGTAACAATCCGTAAAAAACTCGTAAAATGCCCGTAAGTTGCTTGTAGTTATCCGTGACAACTCGTAACAAATCGTGGAATTTTTCCGTAAATACATCGTAATAATCCGTAATAAACTGTAAATAGCTCGTAATAACTCGTAACAACTCTTAAATCGGTCGTAAAAGTGGCCAAATCGTAAGGATCCGTGAATTTGTGCGATCCGTAAGGACTCGTAAGAAAAATCCGTGTATGTGAAGGGGGTATTAAACAGCTGTGAAAATACCAACTGGAGGTCATGGAGGCCAACAAAAGGCATGTTTTTGCAGTGAGTGATTCAAATTATATAGCCTAGTTACTCCAGGATGACACAACGAAACATGTATTTCCTCGAGAGAGGATGAGTTATGCGTAGCAACAACAGAACACACACGAGATAGAGTGTCACAAGGAACATTCTCGGAGCCAGGCCGGTACTTTATGTTGTACAAGTATTCCTCCCTCCTATTTTTTCTATCTTCATTTTCAAATCAAAGCTGGCTGTTGCGTATATGTGCTCAACGACATTACTTGAAGTTATGTTAATTTCAATAATTAAATTGAAGAAAACGTAGCAGTGTTTCATAACTCCGCCACCAAATACTATCAATATAGGAACACAACAACGTTGCAATAAGAGACGACGAAACTGATGGCAGCGGTGGAATTTGAATTTCAATTGCTAGCATTGCAAGTATTTGCAATTACAATAATTCATGCAACTGCAACCTAAATTGCAATTTTACGATTTCTAATGATATCATATGCAAGAAACGCATTTATTATGAGTTAATAGAACTTAGCCAATTAATTACATTATTGAAGCCAAGAAAATTAACTTCATTATCTCCTGTTGCAAGCAAGCCCAAATATTCTCAAGCACACACTAACACTACATGTTTTAATAAAGAAGACATTACAGAGGCAATCACTGACAATGCAAGAAATTATTTTAGCATTGTTATAGGTTTGCCATATTTCTGTGGAGGGGATGAAAGCAGTCCTTCTGCCCCAAACTTAAAATGTACAACAAATACATTCCTGGATTGTTGACATAGAAAATAGGACTCGTATTAATTGGGATGACGAAGGTCGTGTTGAGTTGGCTAAACAATAAGCACTTGACAGCGCTAATACAATGTGCATTAAAACAAGGCCATGACTGGAACAAAGTAAAGGAGGCATTTCTAGAAATATACCCAGAAAAAACGTTCTCTTCCCAGTTTGATGCATGAGTTATCATCTGTGACTCGTAAACCAAGAGAGACCGTAACTGAGTTCTACATTAGAATTGAAAGCATTGTAGAACAGTTAGAAGGACTTAAACCTATAGGCAAGAAAGTTTATAGTGACATGTTTGTCTTTATCTTTATTAATGCACTACTAAAGTACTTTTCATACATATTAACAAAAACCGGTATGAAAAAAACCTTTAACTGTCTATAAAGAAAAACTTAAAAATATGTAGCCTCACATCCAAGCTTACTAATGCTGTAATAACGAAAGAGATCAAGGGTATCCAAGTAAATTCAGTCTCTTCACCTGAAATACCTGTTCATCAGACTTCATTACTTAGGAGTAGGATTTATTGTCAATGTTGTTGGTTAAATAACTATGACACCTAACAGCGTAGCGCCACAGAATGTTTCAGATGTCATAGATTTGGTCACATCTCAAGGTACTGCAATATCAAAATTCTACGTGGGCGCCGAGCAACATCAATGTATTCACACAAGAAAACGTCAATGCATCCATGGTAATTATAGCAGCAGTGAAAGGGAAAACAGGACATGTATTCATTGAAGTAAGAATAGGAGATAAGGACATTAAGGAACAGTTAGCATTATTTGATAGCTTCCATTATATGAGCTGAATTCGCAAAGATAATAGGAAAGAATCAGATATTTCAAGACCTAAGCACAATCCGTAATGCGAGTGGAGATGTTGTGTCAACAGCAGGGAAAATTAAGCTGACACTAGAAATAGGAAGGAGTTATAAACATGGAAAAAGGATTGACATCACAACTGATATCAGGATGGAACTTTATGAGAAGGTATGATGTAAGATTCCAGACTAACCCACTGAAGCTCTGTATTGAAGGGTATAATGTTACTACAGCTGAATTACCACTTGAGCATGTACTTCACATAACTAAAGAAAAGAAAACACCACAGATGGATGAGGTTACAGAAAGTTAAATTTAAGTGTTCAGTAGCTGATGCAACAGTATTAGATGGAGGAAATATGAGTTTTATTGTACTAGAAACAAATTTAGCGGAATATGATACAGCTATTTTTGGGCCAGAGGCAGGAAATGTTGCAGCTCCTTTTATATGTCAAGGATTAATATAGTTAGAGTCTGACAGGGAAAATAGAAAATCTAGATTCATTACAGAAATAAATAAAGTAGAACAAGAAGATGTCTTTTCCAGACCATAGATGACATGTGCCCTGTAGACACTAATGAAAATAAGATTCTGAAGGGACTTTTTATGAAATATCCATCAGTCTTTGCTAAAAATGATAATCCTCCAAGTGTTACTTTTTTTTTCATCATACTTTCAAATTATAGTCAACCCTTATGCCTAGAAAGCCATACCCTATTCCAGCTTGTTTCCATGAAAAGATAAAATAATAGATAAAAACTATGGAAAAGAATGGCATAATCAGACCTTCTAGATCATCTTTCCAGTCACCCTTAATGCCTGTAGTGAAAAAAAGATTGAAAAATCAGACGATGTGTAGATTTCAAAAATTTAAATATCAATGTCATGAATGATTCATGTCCCTTACCTAACATAAACAATATTCTTTATAACTTAGCCAAAAGAAAAAAAAATCATGTCTAGACCTGAAACAAGGTTATCATCAGATTCCTCTGACGGAGGACAGCAAAGCTTTGACTGCATTTGTAGCACCTGAAGAATAATACGAACATAATGTCTTACTCATAGGGGTGAAAGATTCCCCAGCATCTTTTTGTAGAATCATAAATCAAGTATTGGTAGGCTTGACAGGCTACAATACACATGTGTACTTAGATGACATTATAATTCAAGGTCTAGATTTGATGGATCACATAGATGATTTAGAAAGGGTATTTGTTTGTCTTCAAGAATCAAAGTTAAACGTAAATTTAAAGAAATGTACTATCTTTAAGTCAAGTGTCAAGTATTTAGGACATATTATCTAAGAAGAGGGATTAAAACCTCAACCAAATAAAATAGAAGCCATTAAATAATGGTTATAGCTTTTATTTGATATATCTTTTAATAATGGCAATAGGCTATAATTTATAAATCTTTCAAATATTGGTAATAGGCTTTACATACCGATAATAAGCTATGATTAATGTATCATCTTAACATAAAGGTCGGTAATAGGCATTGATTTATATATCTTCACTTATTAGTATTATGTTATAATTTCAAACCTTTTCAAATACCAGTAATAAACTATGATTGGTATTGGGGAGGCGGTGGCCTAGTGGCTAGCGGTCGGGCATATCAGCTCAGAGTCCCGTTTTCGAGCCCCGACACGTGCTGGCCACTTTTCTTCGGTAATACCGCCGAGTGGCCTAAGATCACCCACATGCTGCCATAACACTATCCTCGACGGGACTGTAAAGCTCTATGCGCGAGGAGCTTCCATTGGCAGCATGAGCCTCTCTATACGTATGGAACGAGGCGTCACTTAAAAAGTCTAACCCGTCCTACTAACGGGTGGAGGCCGACCATCTAAGGTCTCCATTGAGCCTGCCGGCGCCACGGGTAAGGGATAAAAATAAAAAAATTGAAAAACAAATCTTTGAATAATAATAATAGGCTATAATTAATATATCGCCTTAATAACGGTAATGAAATATAATTGATATATCTTTAAATAATAGAAATAGGCTATATTTAATATATCGTCCTTAAATAACGGTAATATAATATGATTAATATATATTTGATGAATGATAATGGGCTATAATTAATATATCATTTTTAAATATCGATAATAGAATATAATTGACATATCTTCATTTAATGATCATAGGCTGTAATATATAGTCTTTAAATAACGGTAGTAAAATAAAAATGAATACATCTTCAAATACGGGTAATAGGCTATAAACAATGTCTTCAAATACTGGTAATAGGCTATAATAACTGTCATGAAATACCGATAATAGAGTAATAAATTTGTTTGTAATATTGAGGATTGGCTATAATTGATAAATTCTCTTCGCATACTGGTAACTAATCTATGATTACTGTATTGTCATTGAAATTTTGATATTGGTAATTAAGTAAATATTTCTATATATTCTTTATACCAGATGTATTGTCATAATACTATTTTTGAACAATTATTTGCAATTTAGTAATGTATGAAAATTAATGTTAATATAATTGTGATACAAAATAAATAAATCCAGCAGTGAATGTTCTCGGTAATGCATTTGCCAGATGTCGCCAAAATGAAATAATCTGAAAAGGATGACCTAACTTTCGTGCGCGAATGTACAATCACGCTTGGAAGTGTTGTCACTATTTCGGATTATTTAATTCTTGGAAAATATGGCAACTCCACCACACTGCCATTCGCTGCTGATCTTATTTATTTTTTGTCACAATTATCAATAGCATTGAAATCCATAATAACACATTTTACATACACTACTGGAATGCAAATAATTGTTCATAAGTAAAAT
>JAPQNM010000019.1:530052-532552 GCA_029783475.1 Metacarcinus magister | reverse complement strand
AGGAGAGAAGCTGGACACGCCCCCGCCACACTTCACAGCACTCAGTCCGGAGTGCAGGTCCAATAATTTCCGCAGAAATCCCGCAGAGGCGCAAAAGATCCCAGAGTACCTCGCGATGCACTGAATCAAACGCCTTTTTGAGATCGACATAGGATGCGAGCATCCCTTGTCAAAACTCACGTCCGCGTTCCACCAATACGCGAAGCGCTAAGATACGGTCAGTTGTTGACTTACCATGTGTGAACTCTGACGGTTCATGTCTCTGATATTTCAGTAAGTGACTGCGAATTTGCATCAGTAGCAGATGGGCGAGCATCTCTTCTGGTACGCTGAGCAGCGTTATCCCACGGTAGTTGTTGCAACTCTGACGGTCCCCTTTACCTTTCCAGATAGGGACGACCAACCCCCTTTTTCAGTCAGGAGGAATGGTACCTGAATGCCATACAGCAGTCAAGACAGCATGCAACCCACGGATCATGTTCTCGCCTCCAGCATTGAGCAGTTCTGCACTAATGTTACAAATGCCAGCTGCTTTTCCACCCCGTAACTTTGCCACAACCTCTTTGACTTCATCAATAGAAGGTGCAGCTTCGTTAATGGGCGGATCAGCATCCATCACCTCCGCTTCGAGGGTTAACCTTGAATAACTGCTGAAAGTACTCAGCCTAACGAGCCATCTGCCCATCCGCATCTGATACGAGGCAACCATCTGCTGTTCGGATAGCATTCACGCGGGATGTAGACTTGGAGCGGAGCTTCTTCAGGGCTCGATAAGCAGGTTTGAGGTCATTAGCATATACATTATCCTCAACATCCTCAAAGAGACTCTTGACATACCTCTCCTTGTCTCTCCTGAGAAAAGTTCTAGTCCTACGAGACAGAGTCCTTTACTGGTCCCGGCTTCCAGCCAGCCTAGCAGCGGGAATCATCTCTATATTGTCCAGTGTCTCCGCCGAAGGAAATCCACCCCATGACCTCAGCACACCCTCTGGCAGCCTCTAGAGTTTCACGTTTGAAGGTATTCCACAGTTCTACCGGGTCCTCTAGGGCGTCGAGTACTTCAAACCGATTTGAGACTGTCACTGCATACTCATGAGCACATGTCGAGTCCTTCACTTTTTCAAGATGGAACACGTTGTGATCACATCTTGATATCTTTCTGGACTTGACATGAAGCTTGAGTGTTGCAACAACAAGCCTGTGGTCGGTTGCAAAGAACTCGGCACTCCGGAAAATCCTGCAGTTCTGGTTCTGGATGTGATCGATCTCCTTAGCTACCCCTCCTGCATTGCTATACCAAGTCCAGCGGTGCAGTTCTGGTCTTTGATACCAAGAACCTGCAATTCTCAACCTTCTGGATTTTGTACAATTCAGAAAAAGGGAGCTGTTGGTGTTCCTGGTACCAGAGCCATGGGAAGCAACACATAACTCGTAGCCAGCTCTTTCAGTGCCAGTGACATTATTGAAGTCGCCCAAGACAATGAGTGTGTTCCGGCGGGGGCACTGATCCAGAACAAAGTTAAGTTTAGCGTAGAACATCTCTTTCTCGTCAGCACCACCCATCTCAGTAGGAGCGTACACTGCAACAAGAGACATGAAGCCTCAGGTGTGCTTCAGCCTCAATCACATTATACGCTCATCCACCGAAATAACCTCAACAAAGAACGGCTGTAGTCTGCTAGAAACGCCTATAGTCACTCCCTTAAGACGGGCACCATTATCTCATTACTCATGCCGGACCAGTAGTAGGTAAAACCTCTACTACTGATCTCGTCATTACCAGGCTTCCTCGTCTCAGAGAGTCCCACTTTATCCATCCTCAGCCTACTGAGCTCATCTGATAATTGAGGTAGTCGGTGGTCCTCTGAGAAGATTAGTATGTTCCAAGAGCCCACACGCAGAACCCACCGGAGATCTACACCAGACCTGATTCAGCGAGTAGGCGCCGCTTCTGCAGCCCCTCGGTCACCTCTAGAATCAAAAACAGGACGAGGGGATCCTCCCACACCATTCAGGTTGCAGGGGTCCCGTGGGCTTAACTACACCCATCATTTGGTCCATCAGGCCCCCCTGATGCCTTGGCATCACAGGAGTCTGAGTGGATGGACCCTCAGCAAAACCGGGTCGGGGTCGCGGCCAAGGCCACCCCCGCGGCCAGAGCCTCGACCCTGGCCTCTACTTTTTTATTCTGGTCGTGGCAATAGGAGACAGTTTTACGGGGAAGGGTTGCAAACCCCACCCCAACCGGCCAGATCAGGGGCTGGACTGACTGCTGGCCAAGGGCAGAGATCCTGAAGGAGAATTTCCCGGCTGATCCACTATTTCACCCATATCTGGGATTGGATGGCCATTGGCTCATTAAGGTGAGTTCATCTGCCCCTAGTGTGGTCTTATTTCTAATCCACCTGGATGTCCAACACATCCTCCTCACTGGTATGGTCCAGTGGGGGAGCCGTTTTAGTCGCTGACAGCCCGACTATGCGGCTGGTTGTACTGGGTT
>JAPQNM010000019.1:505052-522552 GCA_029783475.1 Metacarcinus magister | reverse complement strand
GATTGGGTGGGAGGAGCGGGATCGGAGGGGTGAGGTGGAGTGGAGGAGAAAGGAGGATGGGAGAGGAAGGTAGGGTGTTGGCTGGTGGAGGTGGCGATGGGTGAGAGGGGGATGGGAGGGTGGGAGAGGGAGGTGGGATGAAGGGTGTAGGAGGAAGGATGATGAAGGGTGGAGGAGGAAAGAAGGTGGGAGAAAGGTGGAGGAAGTGTGGATAATCTCTCCCCGCTGCGGGCCCCCCATGTACTGGAGGAGGAGGAGAGTTGTCTGCTGGAGGCGACGATGCAGGCTTGACCCGGTCCAGCGATACCACGACAGGTCGACCGCTGCGCAGTATCGTCATGTGCTTGTCCGTGCGTGGTATGACCGGGTATGGACCGCTGTAAGGGCGTTGAAGGGGGCCTGTGTGGGCGTCCTTACGGAGGAACACCATTTGAGCCTCCTGTAGGTCGCGTGGGATGTAGGTGGGTCGTGGTGGCGGCAGTCGCGGCTGGGTGGGTCGAAGGGCGTTCATGGCATGGCGCAGGGCGGGGAGGAAGGAGAGAGTGTGCCTTCCGTCATCAGCGGGTGTACTGATCTGGCCAGGTAGCCGTAAGTCCTCCCCATATACTAACTCTGCCGGCGCGTGTCTGAGGTCCTCCTTGTCTGTGGCGCGGAGATTCAGGAGGACAATGGGGAGGGCGTCAACCCAGTGGTCTGGGTATGGCTGAGCCCGTAATGCTTCTTTTAAACGTCTGTGAAAACGTTCGATAGCCCCATTACTCTGCGGGTGATACGCCGTAGTTCGCTTCCGATGTGTACCGAGGAAAGTGAGGTGTCAGCCACAGTGTTGTCTACGCCCCGTATGTGGCGGATGTCTGTGGTGAACTCAGAGATATACGCCAATTGCCGTGATACCCTGGGGGAGAAGTTGTCGCCGCGTTGGGCCATGGCGTACGTCAGCGGCTTGTGGTCCGTAAGGACGTGGAACTGCCGGGCCTCTAGAAAATGGCGGAAGTGACGGATGGCTTCATAGATGGCCAACAGTTCTCTGTCGAAGGCGCTGTACTTCTGCTGACACGGATCAAGACGCTTGCTGAAGAAGGCAATGGGAGTGAAAACGCCATCGATGTCTTGTTGCAACACCGCGCCCACCGCTGCGGATGATGCGTCCGTGGTGAGAGTAGTTGGCGCGTTGGGAGCGGGGTGAGCGAGGAGGATAAGGTCGGCCAGGTGTGCTTTGATGGTGTGGAAGGCCGCCTCAGCCTCGCGCGACCATACCAGCGGCTTGGTGGACGTCGCCTTTGTCCCCTTCAGCAAGTCGTTGAGCGGCGCCAGGGAATGAGCGACGTGAGGAATGAACCGATGGTAATAATTTATCATCCCGAGGAATTCCCTCAATTTCCTGGGAGTGCTCGGCTGGGGAAACTCTTGAATGGCGAGCACTTTCTGCGGGAGAGGCGATATACCCGCGGCGGAGACTCTGTGGCCCAGGAAATCCAATTCTCGCGCCCCGAGGATGCACTTTGCCGGGTGGATCCTGAGGCCATAATCTTGGAGGCGGTTGAAGAGTTGTCGTAGGTGGACCTCGTGCTCCTGCGGTGTTGATGAGGCGATCAGGATATCGTCGATATAAACGACAACAGCGTCCATCCCGCGAACGACCTGATCCATGAACCGCTGGAAAGACTGCGCCGCATTCCTCAGGCCAAAGTTTATCATCGGGAACTCGAAGAGGCCAAACGGGGTGGTGATGGCCGTTTTAGGGACGTCTTCCTCCGCCACCGGGATTTGGTGAAACGCTCGCACCAGGTCGATCTTGGAAAAGATTGTTTTGCCTCGGAGTTTAGCGTGGAAGTCCATGATGTGTGGGATGGGGTACCTGTCAGGCCGCGTCATGGCGTTAAGGGCTCTGTAGTCGCCATTCACCCTCGGTGGCCTTAGGGACCATGTGGAGAGGGGAAGCCCAACAACTAGATGAAGGGCGCACCACGCCATCCTCCAGCAATCTACAAAACTCGTCCTTCGCTGCCTGGAGTCGTTCCGGAGGGAGGCGCCGTGGACGGGCGAAACAAGGAGGCCCCGTGGTCACGATGGAGTGAGTCCCGTCATGGGCCACCTTACCGCGTTGGGGGTGAGGTGCGGTAATGAGGCGGAAGTCCTGGAGGAGCGAGGAGAAAGGTGATGCTGGCTGGAGTTGTGAGATGATGGGTGCGTGCTCGGGGCCCGGCACTGCCCTTATTCTGGTGTTGGAGGGCTTGTGAATGAGTTGGCGGCCCTTTGTGTCTACGAGAAAGTCATGGGCGCCCAGGAAATCCATCCCCAATATAGCCTGGCTGACGTCAGCGATGATGAATGGCCAGGTGACTATAGTGTTGGGAGCCAACGTTAGGCGGCGGGCTTGCGTGCCGTATGTGGCGATGGGGGTACCGTTGGCAGCCAGGAGGTCATAGGCGAGCCTATTTGGTTTAAAATGTGTCGGGAGCGGCACTATGCTGACTATGCGCCGGTATCTATGAGGTAGCGGGCACCCGAGTCCTGGTCGGCTACCCAGAGCAGCGTGCGGGGCGTCGATGTGGGATGTGCGGGAGACGTAGAGTTTATCGTCCCCCGCGCTGGTCGTTTCCCTGCCACGTACAGGGAGATTCACATCGGCGAGCACGAACACCGAACCTTCTATGATAGAAACATAGGCTGTCGTCACTAACCGTACTGTTACGAACTTCGAGGCGAGTTTCAAGCCTATCCATACGCGACACCAAAGCCTCTAACACAACACTTAAACGATCGGGGTTCTGCGGTGCAGGTGTACACTGACGCGAAAGGCTGCGTTCAAGGTTGTCAATACGTGACAACAAAGCGGCGGGCACATCACCATTCACTGTAGGTTGGCGGGCGGTGGTAACTGCTGAACACTGTTGCCGGACGGAATCGAAGGCGGGATCAGGGAGGGATGATGAGGGTGCGGGATTGGAGGCGTGGGTGTACACGTCATATAAGGCGTCAGCTTTTTGTACGTGGTCCTGCAGCTTCAGATTATCAGGCAAGGCGGCCAGGTGGAGGCGGAGGTCGGCGGGCAACAGCTGCAGGTGGCGGTGACGGAGAAGCGCCTCTGGGATGGGCATCCCTGAAGCGGTGTTGAGTGCCTGCATATGAGCCAGCAGAGCCGAGGGTCGGCGGCCATCCTGCTTTATAGAGTCCAACTGCTGCAGGTATGACAGCCGTGTCCTGCCAAAAGCCTGCAAGAGGGCGTCTTTGAGCGCTGGATACTTTCCTGTGTCTGGAGGTGCCTGTAGTACTCCACATACAAGGGCTGTGACGTCAGTAGGGATGGCAGCGACGACTAGCTGGAACTTCTGGACATCGGAGAGTGTCGTGTGACCCCACGTCGCCTCTATGTGTGTAAACCACGTCGTGATGTCGTATGTGAAGGCGGGAATCTTGAAGTTTTGTTCCATTGTGTGTTGATCCGGGGTCACCAATGTAGAGCTTTTGCTGGAGTGTTCACACAAGGATAAACAGGTGCAATATGGACGTTGTGGTGATTTATTTTTGAGTACAGTCACACATACGTACACAGGGTGGCGGAAGCGGCCGTGTTGTCTGTGCGTCTGTATGCGAGCGTGGCTGTGCCTCTACTAACTTCTACCCACCTTGACCGAGTCCGGGAGGAGTTCAACGGTGGGTCATGGGATTAGCCAGGTGTCAAGTGAGGTGAGGTTAATCTCGACCTCAGCCGCGGTCTCGAGGGAAGTAATTATAGGCTCAGGCTCTGGGTATGTCGTCAGGTCACAACGGCTGTGTGTGTGTGTGTGTGTGTGTGTGTGTGTGTGTGTGTGTGCGTGCACGACAGTACCGTATCTGTTTATGACGCTGTAACTTTCGGTAACTGAAGTTAAGACGTATGTGTGGTGAGAAATAGAAACTATTGCAGGTATTACCCTGGTTGAACTATTGTTAAGTAGATAGATTGTTGTTGGATTGTTGGTTGAGGTAGGCGCGGCACCACTGCACCGGTATCCCGAGTCGAGCTTGGAGCCGCGACGTGAGGGCTACCTCACTCCCTGCCTGCTGCTCCCACTACTCGGCCATGCTGGCATGCCTGCCCTACTTAGGCCATATTCAGTGCCCAACGTTCTGTTTTATGTCTATTAAAATGATGTGAGCAGAGAGACACATCTGACCATAATGTAGGCTTCAGAACCAGCAGGAGCTAGGTGTCTGACAGAGACTGTGTCCTCCTTACCATCCGGATACCGAATGTGACCGTACTGAGGATTTGCTTGTAAAAGTTCGACCTCATCTACTAGGGGTTCGGTTTTGCTTGTTCGTACGTGGCGTCTCAGCAGTACCGGACCAGGCTCACACAACCAAGATGGGATAGCAGTACCTGATGAAGAACGACGAGCGTAATTAAAAAGACGTTCATGAGGAGTAGCATTAGTAGCAGTGCAAAGTAAAGAACGAATTGAATGGAGGGCGTCAGGAAGGACAGTTTGCCAGTACTGGGTTGGCAGGCCACGAGACTTCAAAGCAGCTGTAATGGTTCTCCATATAGTCCCATTAAATCGTTCAACCTGACCATTACCTTGAGGGTTATACGCAGTGGTCCTACTGCAGGCAATACCTTTGCTGACCAGGAAGTCTTGTACTTCCTTACTGATGAATGATGCTCCTCTATCTGAATGCACATACGCTGGCATACCAAAAATAGAGAAGAGTTGTGAGAGGCAATTAACAATTGTGGAAGCTGTCATGTTGGGACATGGAAATACAAAAGGAAACCTTGAATATTCGTCAACAATATTGAGAAAATACTTCTTATTATCTGTGCTAGGAAGGGGTCCTTTAAAGTCTATGTTGAGTCGTTCAAATGGCTGTGTAGCTTTAATGAGATGGGCTCTCTTGGGCTGGTGAAAGTTTGGTTTGCATTCGGCACATACTTTACATGAACTAACAGTTTGTCTGACGTCGTCTACAGAGTAAGGGAGGTTCTTAGATTTGATGAAATGAAGCAATCTTGTAACGCCGGGATGACACAAGGCATCATGGATGGCTGACAGGGACCGCGGGTCGTGGCAAGTAGCGTTGCAATAAGATCTAGAAAATATATCAGGAGTAATGTTATCCCTGCCCGGTCTGTAAATGATCTCAAAGTCATAGCAAGATAACTCCATTCTCCACCTCAGGATCTTATCGTTCTTTGTTTTGATCTTGTGTTGTTTATTAAACATGAAACTTACAGAACGTTGGTCGGTTTTAATGGTGAAATGTCTTCCGGTCAAGCGTGAGCCTCTTTTTCAACAGCAGCATGACGTCTCTCAGGCCCCTGGAGATTTCGGGAGAAAAAGGCAACCGGACGTCCAGCCTGAGTGAGGATGGCGGCAATAGCAGTATCAGAGGCGTCAGTTTCTACTTCAAATGGCAGAGATTCATCGATTGCCTGAACCACAGATGACTCTATATCCATCTTGAGTTGCTTGAAGGAATTTTCTGCCTCTTCACTCACTGGGAAGGTAGTGCTGGTACTCAGGGGACGAATCTTGTCAGAGTAACCATAAATCCAATGAGAGTAATAGGCAAAAAGTCCAAGGGCACGATGGAGTGATTTCATATCCATCGGCAAGGGTAGGTCACGAAGCGGTCGTAGTCGCTCAGTATCGGGACGGATTAGACCTTCCTCGACCACGTAACCCAGAATGCTGAGGCTTCGGGTTGAAAATTTGCACTTGTCTTCATTGTAGCTCATGTTTCTCCCCGCGACAGCGTCAAGGAATCTAGAGAGATTGTCATCATGTTCTTGTTGAGTCATCCCACAGATGGTGACATCATCTAAATAGGCATAAGTACCAACAAGTCCTTCCTCTGTAATCAGCGAATCCATAATTCCTTGGAAACAAGCAACTCCATTAGTGACTCCGAATGGGATTCGTGCAAAATGGTAGAGCTTACCTCCGGCTTCAAAAGCTGTGTACGGCTTTTCTGTATCTCTGATGGCCACCTGATGATAAGCACTGCGCAGATCAATGGTACTAAAAACCCTGTATTGCGCTATCTTATTCACTGTTACATCAATACGAGGTAGTGGGTAACTGTCAAGGAGTGTAAACTTATTGATGGTTTCAGAATAGTCTATAGCCAGCCGCTTCTTGCGGGACTCACCTTTCACGACAACCACTTGTGCACGCCATGGAGAGTTGCTTGGTTCGATGATTCCTTCCTTCAACATCCTTTGTACTTCGTTTTCTATAAATTCACAATCTTCAGTGGAGTAGCGCCGGGATTTAGTCGCAACAGGATGACAATCAGCTGTAAGATTAGCAAACAACTCTGGAGGATCAATCTTTAGCACACCGAGTCCACAAATAACGAGCGGGGGCAAATCTCCACCGTAGTTCAACTGCAACTTTCATGGAGTTTTTGAAAATCTTGGCCTAGAATTACATCAGAACACAATCTTTGGAGCACAGTCAGACGTACTCTCTCATAATCCCGGCCGTTCACTTTGATGTTAACTTTACAAACCCCAGACGTGTGAGCAGAGAGAGAAGTTGAAGCCATGGTTACAGCACTTTGAGATTGTTGCACAATTAGAGAGTGGCGTTTAACTAGATCCGGATGAATGAAACTACCTAAACTACCACTGTCAATGAGGCCATCTGCTTCGATTCCGTTGATCGAAACTCTAGCGACTGCTTTCGACAAGACACTAGGAGTGGCAGCACTAGTTATGGTAGCAAGCATAGCACCATTGTTAGGAGTCATAGAAGCACTTACACTGGAGCTTCGGCACACTTTAGAGAAGTGACCCTTCTTCTGGCACTTATGACACACCGCATCCCGAGCAGGGCACTTTAAACGTGGATGCCGTAAATGACCACAAAAGAAACACTTTGATTTTGTGGCATTTGCTACGAGAACAGACTCTGATTCCACATCACCGATATTTTCATGTACTGCACTTAACAGGCGTGAGGACGGAGCACCACCGTAAGACTCTGAGTTTTTCTGCGCCGAATCGAGAGCCCGTGCCTGGTCATACATAGTAGTCAGATCAAGCGTCTTATTTTCCAAAAGACGCTGCCTGATCGCTGGGGATTGCAAGCCACTGATAAACGCATCCCTAATGTATTCTTCACAGTGCAGTATTGCAGTAACAGCCTTAAAATTAAACTCCTTACTTAAAACTTTGAGGGCACGAAAATACTCATCCACAGACTCGCCTGGTTCCTGACGGCGAGTCGCAAGGCGGTGACGCGCAAACACTTCATTGGTTGGTTTCACAAACTGACCTTGTAGAGTGGTTAAGGCGTCGTCGTAGGAAGCGCACTCAGATATACTTTCATAAATTTTCGGCGACACAAAATTGATGAGGAGTCCGAGCTAGTTTAGATTCTCTTGGGGCAGAACGGCGATGAAGGTCTTGAAGGTGTTTAGCCAGTGCTTCCACTCCTGTGCTGCTGTGGGCGAGTTCGGGTCACAATCCAACCTCTCTGGCTTCAGTAGCCGCTCCATTTCGTCTAAGTTAAGAGGTGGTGGATACAGACCCTCAAGTACTGGATACGGCTGGAGCGCCTAAGTACTGGAGCCTCCTCAGTGAGGACCTGTTGTGGTAGAGGAGTTGAGGTAGACTCAGGAGCAGATGCTTCTTGAGGAGTTAAATTTGCACTTGTCTTCTCCATTCAATTCGTTCTTTACTTTGCACTGCTACTAATGCTACTCCTCATGAACGTCTTTTTAATTACGCTCGTCGTTCTTCATCAGGTACTGCTATCCCATCTTGGTTGTGTGAGCCTGGTCCGGTACTGCTGAGACGCCACGTACGAACAAGCAAAACCGAACCCCTAGTAGATGAGGTCGAACTTTTACAAGCAAATCCTCAGTACGCTCACATTCGGTATCCGGATGGTAAGGAGGACACAGTCTCTGTCAGACACCTAGCTCCTGCTGGTTCTGAAGCCTACATTATGGTCAGATGTGTCTTTCTGCTCACATCAGTATGTACAAAACGTAGTTGGTGTAACGTTTGCCAAGATCCGGTGCCTTACGTTTCGCCTCGGTGATAACTTCCCTAAGCCCATTGGGAAGGCAATTATAGTAAACATACCAACATCTTCCGTAAACAAATAAAGGCCACTCCAGTCATCCCACTACTACCTCAATGGAGATAGCTACTGCTTACTACAGTGCGGCATTTGAGGCGAGAAAGATGTTATAGGGATCCATTAAACCTTCTTTATGTTAGTGATGAACATCTCATCAAACACAGCAGGCATCCTAGCCAAAAAAAAAAAAAAAATATTGTGTGAGGAACTGGCGTCAATTAAAGGTCGAGGAACCAGGAGGTCGCATCTCTTATGTCATCCCTGTCCATAGTCAAAGGTAAGAGTGGGACAGTGTTAAATGAAAAAGGGAGAAGAAAAATAAAAATGCCAACAAGTTTCGGTATTATTTAGTAATTTACACATCTCACTGCAAAGGACACCCTTATTATATGAGGTGGCTTCTGTATATACAAGACACTATTGTGCTGCTTTTCCGTCGGAAATCACTAGTTCCTGAGATATTAAAATCTTAATATTTAAAAATGTTATACGACCCGCGGGGTGGTGGAGGCCAAATTTGGTTTGGTTTGTTAAATATCCAGTAGTTACAGTCGAAAAGTATGATGGGGAAATAAGTACTGTTTCGACGTGGTTTCAAAATACGGGTTGTGGGTCCTGGTGGTGGCATACCCCATCAAGTACATTACTATTGTGACTGCGTCATATGTGAGGGCAAAACTTATTTTCTGGTATGTTTTGATAAGTTTTGATAGATATGCAAATACTTTTTGTCGCAAATCATTAGTTTACGAAGGAAGGACTGAAAGAAAATGCAACAAAAAACGTTAGTAGATTAATTCAAAACTCAGCAAAACTTACCATTAAAAAGTGCTTTCGTCTGCCAAAGTGAGATGGGTGAAACTGGAAATTTTCCTAAGTTTCCAAGCGATAAATAAATCTGCTATATTTAAGTAAATGCAATCGGTGTATTGACGGAAAGGGCCGGATTAAAGGGAAGGCTACAGAGGCTGTGGCTCTAGGGGCCCTAGATAAAGGCAGCTCCCGGTTAATAACAAATGGTAGACTTGTGGCAATAATGAATATAACGCCACCACATTGTTGTGCCCCAGGGCCACCACAAGTCCCCACAAGTTGACGAACTTCATATTCTCAATAGTCATCAAATATATATGTGCAAACAGGAAATGTTATCGTCACTCTTTAAACTTACAAGTTGTATGCAGCAGTGATAACATAATTACTACCTTTTCATGATTAATTTATATAGACCAATATGTGGACCAAATGGGGAGACGGTGGCCTAGTGGCTAGCGGTCGGGCATACCAGCTCAGGGTCTTGCGTTCGAGCTCCGGCACGTGCTGGCCACTTTTCTTTACGACTACCGCCGAGTGGCCTAAGATCACCCACATGCCCACATGCTGCCATAACACTATCCTCGACGGGACTGCAATGCTATATGCGCGAGGAGCTTCCGCTGGCAGCATGAGCCTCTCAATAAGAAACGAGGCGTCACTTAAAAAATCTAACCCACGCTACTAACGGGCGGAAGCCAACCATCTAAGGCCTCCATGAAGCCTACCGACGCCACGGGTAAAAGATAAAAAAAAAGAAGAAAAAAAAGAAGACTACATGACCAGTTAAGGCAAGACTCCAATCTTGAATCTTCAGAATTTTCTACCATCTGGCTAAGACTTTAAAGTCACTCTCTAACTAAATACATATGTGCTGTATATCTCTCACCTAATTCCTCTGACTATGTAAAATTCTTTGACTACTTGACTTCCAAAGTGGAGTACATTTTATCTCACTTTCCTTATGTAGAGATCTCCATTCTAGGGGATTTCCATGTTCAACACCAGCTTTGGCTTTCATCCTCTTTCACTGACCAACCTGGTGAGCAAACCTTCAAATTTGCTATCCTCCACGACCTAGAGCAACTGGTGCAGCTCCCTACCCGTATCCCTGACCAACTTGGAGACACGCCCAACATTCTTGATCTATTCCTAACTTCCAACACTTCAGCTTACTCTGTCAAACTTTCATCTCCGTTGAGCTGAGCTCCTCCAATCACAATCTTATTTCCATTAACTGTTCTATCGCTCAAGTGCAGCCTCAGGACCCGTCTAAGCGGAGGTGCTTTTGACATTTCAACTCTGCTAAGTGGGAGTAACTAAGGCAGTACTATTCTGATTTTCCTTGGGATGATTATTGCTTCCATGTCAGAGATCCTTCTCTTTGTGCCGAGCGCATAACAGAGATGATTGTTTCTGACATAGAGTCATACATTCCTCACACTTTCTCTAATACTAAAACTAAAAAACCCTGGTTTAACTCTGCTTGTTCTCGTGTAATTAAAGATAGAGAGACGGCTCACAAACGGTACTGTAGCCATCCATCTGCTGAAACTCATGCCATTTATATTTCTGCTCGTAATCATACCAAATCTATTCTCCAAATTACTAAAAACTTTTTCATTAATAGAAAATGTCAAAATCTTTCCGCTTCTAACTCTTTTCGTGATTTCTGGCATCTAGCCATAACTAACTCCAAACATTACACTTCCTCATCTTTCCCTCCTTTACTTCAACCAGATGGCTCCACAGCTGTCTTTTCTTTCTCTAAAGCTGAACTCTTCTCTCAAACTTTTCTTACCAACTCTACTTTGGATGATACTGGGCATGTTCCTCCTACTCCTCCACCCTCTGACTACTTCATCCCTAAAATTTTTATTCTTCATTATGACGTTTTCCATGCCCCTTCTGGCCTTGATTCTCGGAAGGCTTACGGTCCGGATAGAGTCCTTCCTTTTGTTTTCAAACACTGTGCTTCCGAGCTCGGTCCCTGCCTGGTCAAACTCTTTCGTCTGTGTCTCGCTACTTCTAGCTATCTTACATGATGGAAGTTTGCTCACATTCAACCTGTCCCTAAAAAGGGTGACCGCTCCAATCCTTCAAACTACCGCCTTATAACTTTGATTTCCTGCCTTTCTAAAGCGTTTGAGTCTGTCCTTAATAAAAAGATAATGAGGCATCTTTCAGCTCACAACCTTCTTTCTGATTGCCAGTATGGTTTCTGGAAAGGCCGGTCTACTGGTGATCTTCTTGTTTTTCTAACTGAATCTTGGTCATCCTCTTATAGGGACTTCGGTGAAACCTTTGCTGTCGGCTTTGACATATCGAAAGCCCTCGATAGAGTCGAATAATTCTTTAATTTCAAAACGATCCTCCTACAGATTCTATCCTTCTCTCTGTACCTTCATCTCCAGTTTCCTTTCTGATCGTTCTATGCTGCTGTAGTGGACGATCACTGTTCTTCTCCTAAAACTATCAAGAATGGTGTTCTTCATGGTTCTGTCCTATCGCCCACTCTCTTTCTGTTATTCATCAATGATATCCTAAATCTGACTCAATGCCCTAAAACGCCAATGCTGATGACACCACTTTGCATTTTTCTACGTCGTACAACAGAAGCCCAACCCAACAAGAAATAAGTGATTTAAGGCGAGATGTTATAGGTTGCCTAATTTCTGATCTTTCACTAGTTTCTGATTGGGGCACAGCAAAACTTGTTTCCTTCAATGCCTCAAAAACTCAATTTTTACAACTATCTACTTGACATAACCTTCAAAATAACTATCTCCTCTTCTATATTTATGCTCAACTGCACCTCTCCTCCACATTAAGCACACTCTGTCTATCCTTTACTAAAAATCTAAACTGGCAATTTCATATCGCTACTCTTGGTAAATCAGTTTCCAAGAAGTTAGGTGTTCTATGGTATCTGCGTCCATTTTTCTCTCCCTCCCAGCTGCTTGATTTGTATAGTGGCCTTATGTATGTATGGAGTATGGTTCCATTGTTTGGGGAGTGGGGTGTGTGGGGGGGTCAACTCACACAGCTTTAATTAACAGGGTGAAGTCTAAAGCTTTTCGTTTCATCAACTCTCCTCCTCTAGCTGACTGTCTTGATTCTTTAAGTCACCAACTCAATGTTGCATCTTTATCTCTTTTCTACCGCCATTTTCATGCTGAATACTCTTCTGAACTTGCTAACTGCATGCCTTCACCCCTCCTGCGGCCTTGCTACTTAAGACTTTCTACTTCTTCCCATCCCTATTCTGTCCATCTTTCTAATGCAAGAGTTAACCAGTATCATCAGTCTTTCATCCTTTACACTGGTAAACTCTGGAACTCTCTTCCTTTGTTTGTTTTTTCCACCTGCCTATGACTTTAACTCTTTCAAAAGAGGAGTGTCAAGTGTCAAGACACCTTTCATACTAAACTGGACCTCCACCCCCTGCCTCTATTTTTCCTATTGTCCTCTATACAGAGCCTGGCGTTGAGCCGGATTTTTTCCACGTATTTTTGTTTGCCCCTGGCTAGTAGTACCCTTTTAATGAAAGGAAAAAAAATTGCATAGGAACACGCTTGAGAGGATGTACCGATTTTTTTTTTTATCTCCGTATTTCACTTATCTGCTGATTGAATTCACAGCTTTTGTCATGCTTTTGACATGTGTTGTTATTTATTCATTGAAAGAACTCATAGTAATCTTTATTTTTTTTCTTGATTTCATTAAACATGGTAAATTTTTGTTGTCGGTAAAATTCTGCTGCTGTTTCTTCTACCACCCGTTCGTCTAACGGTGTGGTGTCAGATTGAGGAGCGCGTGTTGACAAATGGCAGCTGTTTGGAAAATACTGTCTCCTGATTGGTTACTACTTCCAAAAGCAGTTATAAAATAATAATAAAAATAATAATAAACGGTTTATTGAAAAGGCAGTCTTGCAACTGAAAATATACATTGGGGAGAGAGTGACATGAGAATAAAAAATTATGTGACTGGCCCTGTGATTGGCTGAATAAAATATGGCGCCACATTAATGTCAAGGCGCCTTAGCTCGTTGCGGTATGGGTATGGCGCCATAGAAACTCTTTGTGCATAAGAAAGTTTAAGCGCCTTGGCTGACAGTACCTTACAGCGCTTTAAATCGCCAAGGTACCAAAACTTACGACGTCTTTTGAACATAAGGCCATTGCTCTCTCTCTCTCTCTCTCTCTCTCTCTCTCTCTCTCTCTCTTTCTCTCTCTCTCTCTCTCTCTCTCTCTCTCTCTCTCTCTCTCTGTGTGTGTGTGTGTGTGTGTCTGTCTGTCTGTCTGTCTGTCTGTCTGTCTGTCTGTCTGTCTGTCTGTCTGTCTGTCTGTCTGTCTGTCTCTCTCTCTCTCTCTCTCTCTCTCTCTCTCTCTCTCTCTCTCTCTCTCTCTCTCTCTCTCTCTCTCTCTCTCTCTCTCTCTCTCTCTCTCTCTCTTTCTCTCTCTCTCCTTTGCCCTTGATTATCACTAGTAACTTGTTTTCAATAGGGCTCTATACACTATACAATATGCAAACACACACACACACACACACACACACACACACACACACACACACACACACACACACACACACACACACATACACACACACACACACACATACACACACACATACACACACACACACACACACACACTCCCGTGGGTCAGTGATTAATGTCCTCACCTTCTACCCGGCAGGGTGTGGGTTCGAACCCCGCTCAGGTCGCTAAGGATTTTTCATTGACAGGGAGTGGTTACTGTCCCTTTTTTGCAAGGGGATCAGGGTGTTTGATGCGTGAGAGGTCTCAGTCTTACCCATAAATCCGTTTCTATATGAGCTTTGAGGTCTTTGGGAGAGGGTAATGGTTGACGATCACAAGTCCAGCACGTGATCCTCCAGACCATGGTGATTAGCACACACTGCTTGGTAGCTCGGTGGTAACGTCTCCGCCTGTCACTCGGCAGGTTGCTCAAGGTGCAAAGTTTCACTGATGACCAAGCAGTTACTGTCCTTGAGCAAGAAGATGGGGTGTGTGGTGTGTGAAAGGTCACAGCCTTACCCATAGATCGGGCTATAATGAGCACGTCCAGCATGTGATCTGCAAGACTGTAGTGAATTACACACACACACACACACACACACACCCACACACACTTGAGGATTTATCTCTCTTAATGCCCTCACCGATATATAATTACTCTTTTCTCCCCACTTTATTATTTCCATTTCTTTTGTCCTATCTTCGGATCTACTATGTTCTTTCAATACCTGCCGCCCCCTCCTTCCCCGACATACAGAACACTGCTTGGAAGCTCATTGGTAACGTCTCGGCCAGTCACTCGGTAAGCTAGGGTTTACGAGTGTTCACCCCTCTCTTATCAAATCCAGAAGATTAACACCTGTCAAATACTTCCTTGCTAAGTCTGAAACACTTTTCGCCGCAAATAGTGGTATCCGTTGTCTTTAGGTGATAGTACCTCTCCCTTCCTTACCCTCCCCACTTTCTCTCCATTTATACTGTGTTGCCAGTGCTTGATGTTGCCACGTATTGTTGACAATCAGTATTTCTACAGTGGTGTATGCCCGTGTACGCCGCCTCACCACAACACCAGACGGACACCCAGCCTACAAAGTGCGGGTGAAGCGATTAGTAAAGGTATGTGACTAGACTTGTTATAGGACGTGCTATAGGACGCTTAACTTCTGATCTTGCACTAGTTTCTGATTGGGACAGAGCAAACCTGGTTCTGTTCAATGCTTCAAAAACTCAATTTCTACAACTATCTACTCGACATAACCTTCCAGATAACTATCCCCTCTTCTTCAATGACACTCAATTCCCCCTCTCCTCCACATTAAACACACTCGGTCTATCCTTTACTAAAAATCTAAACTGGCAATTTCATATCTTTAGTCTTGCTAAATCAGCTTCCAAGAAGTTAGGTTTCCTATGACGTCTGCGTCCATTTTTCTCTCCCTCCCAGCTGCTTACTCTGTACATGGGCCTCATGCGCCCATGTATGGAGTATGGTTCTCATGTCTTGGGGGCTACAATCCACATAGCTCTTTTAAACAGGGTGGAGTCTAAAGGTTTTCGTCTCATCAACTCTCCTCCATTAAATGGCTGTCTTGATTTTTTAAGTCACCGACGCAATGTTGCATCGTTATCTCTTTTCTACCGCAATTTTCATGCTGACTGCTCTGCTGAACTTGCTAACTGTATGCCTCCCCCCTCCCGCGGCCTCGCTGCACAAGACTTTCTACTTGTTCTCATCCCTATTCTGTCCATTTTCCTAATGCAAGAGTTAACCAGTATCTTCAGTCATTCATCCCTTACACTGGTAAACTCTGGAACTCTCTTCCTTTGTCTGCTTTTCCACCTGCCTATCACTTAAACTCTTACAAAAGAGGAGTGTCAAGACACCTCTAATGTTAACTGGAGCTCCACCCCTTGCTTTTATTTCTCCTACTGTCTTCTCTACAGGGTCTGGCGACAAGTGGGATTTTTTTTTTTGACGTATTTTTGTTGTCCTTTGGCCTGTACCCTTTTAATGAAAAAAAAAGTCGTAATATGCTTGCTTTTCAATAATTAATGTTCCTTGCTCGCACCTACTCCAAACTAACAAAAAACGAGACTGAAGCTTTTCATTATCGTCTGGCTATCGTGTCGAGGCTGGAGAGTCACATATTTCCAGCAATCCATTTTATGATAATTATTGATGCATTATCATTGCATACGTAAGCTGTTGTTATAGAATTTCCTGTATTTATTTTATTTAGGTAAATGCTGTAAGAGCATAAAAATATGTATGTGCTTTATGGCCGTATGTAGTAAAACTTTCATTACATATATAAGTTTCCTGCTACACCTTTGGTTTGTTTTTATAAGAGTTCTGTTCATATGGAAAGTGATGAAGAGAATTTTCAAAGTATTGTTCATTAGAATTTTACATTGGTTAATTACTAAATCGTATGGAAACATGATTTTCTCCTGCTGGTACTACACACACACACACACACACACACACACACACACACACACACACACGGTCTGCTAGCGTAATGGTTAGCGCACTCGGTTCACAACCGAGGGGGCCAGGGTTCGATCCCCTGGGCGGACGGAGATTACTTGGGTGTGTTTCCTTTCACGTGTAGCCCCTGTTCACCTAGCAGTGAGTAGATACGGGATGTAAGTCGAGGAGTTGTGACCTCGTTGTCCCGGTGTATTGTGTGTGAGTGGTCTCGGTCCAACTCAAAGATTGGTCTCTGAGCTCTGAGCTCTTCCATAGGGGGACGGCCGGCTGTCTCGAGAGAGACCAGCAGCAGACTGTACAGTGAATTACACACACACACCAACACCAACACCAACACCAACAAGAGTTCTTTTTATACCTTGACTTTTGCTTTGAACAAATAAATTAGATGAGAAATAAAGTTTATTGAAAGAGCAGGGACAGAGGACACAAGGTATTAAGAATCTCTGGGTTCGGACAGCCCACCCTCGGAACCTTGACGTTGACATGTATAATGTGTGTAATGTAATGTATAATTACACTAGCTTGTGAAGGTGATCATTACATGTTATTTGAAGAACTAAAACTAGGTGTCAAGTGAGATATCATAGATCAAAGTGAGATTAGCAAGATAAGATAAAGTGGGGGCACTCGCTATAGCTGCGCGTATCTGTGGGCGCTCATCTCCCGTCACATAGGCCTTTGAGCCTGTGGTGCGACACGCCGGGACACAGGGCCACTGTGACATCTGACTTTCCACAGTTTACCTTCCTCAGGTTACCCTAGGTAACCATTTATCAACCAAACCGTTTGGGAGGATCAACAGCTGGGTGAGCTGTGCGCTGCCTACCTTCGTCCGGGATCAAACTCTGGCCAGCGGATTTGTAGTCAGACGTGCTAACCACTGCACCACTGAGGTTAGAAGAACAGGTGGTTAATGGTCTCATTTTATTAAAGAAGGCAAAAAGACAGGAAAGAGTATGAGATAGGCTTTCTAGTGAACAAAAACTCTCAGGATATATTGAAAATTCTATAGTTTAAATTTGAGTGTGCCAGGCTTGACAATCAAACCAAATGCCATATGAAATGAAAATCGTACAGGTTTACTCACCTACATCAATTTACGATGACATAAATGTAGAAGGGTTTTATGAATATGTATAGGAAACTATGAAAAAACACAAAACTCACTACTCGAATTGTCCTTGATGCTTCGGGTAACTCGATATTTGACCATAACGCATAGTGTTCTTTGCGTTTTGCCACCACTATGGGCATTACTTGGTAGCAAGATACCAAAAAATGCTAGAAAATATCGCTCGTGTGACACGAGCGATATTTTCTGGCATCTTTTTCTATCCTGTTAGCAAATGATGGCCATAGTGGTGGCAAAAAACGTGCGTTTAGTCACACGGTCGATTGGGCTGCGAGCATCTTCCATTGGCATCGTCACGCAACCAAAGCAAACAATGGATCGAGAGAGACGACGTTGCCCTCAATTAGCCTCAATTTGTGTGTTTTGGCATATTATTTGCCAAGAAAATGCCTCTGCACTCGCTCTTGACTACGAAGAAGGGAGACTGAGAG
>JAPQNM010000019.1:492552-495052 GCA_029783475.1 Metacarcinus magister | reverse complement strand
AGGCAGCTCGACTGGATCAATGAAGAACAGATTGGCGATGTAGACCCAACATGTCACGTCTGGGAAGTAGATTCTTCAACTAAGTCTTGTGCATTGAGAGGTGACGGACGATTTCTTGGGGAAATTCATAATTGGGCTTTCTCTCAAGGGTAGTCAGGAGTTTGAACATTCCGTACCGTTTGCTAGAGTTAGACTGAACGCCGACTAACACGGATGTGTTACTTTCTATTTATAGAACAAGACAGATACATTGGAGGCTATCAAATTTTATATGTAGAGATGTATATGGCACAAATGCCTCCCCTTGAAAAGCATGTGTCCTCGCATTTGACAATTTGCAATAAATTTAATAGATAACTAAATTAATACATGCTAATAATAGAAAAGACAATGAAAATATTATTATCATAACACTAATATTTATGACTTAAAACTACCTCAGCTGACTACATATATTGATTATATTTACATACATACATACATACATATATACAACAAAATATGAATACAAATAATGTATGTTTATGTGTAGAAAGATGACAGATTGATGTGGAGATCTGATATGTGTTGATGTATGTCTGAAGGTGAAATAGTGTTAATGTTGGTATGTGAGCGAAGCTTTTGTTTGTAAGTGTTTGAAGGAGGAGGAGGATGAGAGCAAATACGCGTGTCAGTGGGTGGGGCTGGTAGCCGATCGTGGGTAGATGTTGGAATTTGGATATTGTCTGATAAATTGAATCTGCGAACATTTTTTTTGAGATAATTAACATGAATTTTTTAATTTAATTTTATTTTATCCCTTACCTGTAGCGCTGGTAGGATTAATGGAGGCCTTTGATGGTCGGCCTCCGCCCGTTAATAGTAGGGGTTAGATTTTTTAAGTTACGCCTCGTTTCATATAGAGAGGCTCATGCTGCCAGCGGAAGCTCCTTGAGCATATAGCTTTGCAGTCCCGTCGAGGATAGTGTTATGGCAGCATGTGGGTGATCTTAGACCTCTTGGCGGTATTAGTAAAGAAAAGTGGTCAGCACGTGCCGGGGCTTCAACTCGGGACCATGAGCTGGTATGATATGACCACTAGCCACTAGGCCACCGCCTCCCAATGAATGGATTTCTCTTCCAGCGTTCTCAGATCTAATATTTTGATTTTGTGGCCATGTATTTTTTTTATGACACGAAGGGGCCTTCAAATTTTGGGTCGAGCTTTGAGTGTCGGTCATGTACTTTGTTGAAGACAATGTGGCCTATAATGATGTCAGGAGTAAAAGGGTGCTGATGTTGGTGATTTAACATAGTTACTTGAGAAGCAGCTAGATTATTTTTGACTAATTGATGAATACGTTGAAAATCTACTTGACGTAACTGAACGTTATTTTAAAAGTTGTATATAGGCTGAGGGTTGCTGTTTAGCAAGGAAAGAGGTAGTCGCTTGTCGCAGCCATACAAAATTAAATTAGACGAATAATTTATTAAGCTGTGGATTGATGTGTTGAGGGTAGAGGCGACTTGTGGAATCGACACATCCCAAGATACGCTGCAAAATAATGCAATGTGGCGTAGCACTTCCAATATTTTCTTGTTGTGTTTTTTGACTAATCAATTTGATTGTGGATCATGAGCAACAATGTTACACTTTTTGATATTTAAGTAATCGCAAATTTGTTGAATGATGTAATCATTGAATTCGGAACCGTTGTTAGAGAGCAACACTTTAGGGGAAGAATATTGACATATGACTTGATCAATAAGGGATGTGCCTACTGAGCCTATCCTTGTGGCTACACTGCTGCTATATTATCTACTTGATAGAGACAAAAAGACAGCATAATGAAAGGCTCTTCCACACCCACCTTTCCCTCCAGCCGAAGGTGGCCGGAAGAGGAAGTGATACCATGCAGTATGGACAAACAATCATGGGATTTGTATAGGAGAGTGAGAAAACATGAGTAATTGCTACAACTAAAACAAAAACAAAAATGGGGGCAGGAATGAAATACTGGAATGAATATTGAAATACTGATAAGTGCTTATCAAGTTTTTTCTTAAATGATTCAATTGTGTTACTGTTAACTATTGTGCTGGTTGAGAATTCCAAATATTCACGATTCTATAAAAGAATGAGTCCTTGGCTTCGTTCGATCTAAAACGCTTACCAATGATCTTGAAACCCTTGTTAAGAGTGGTGCTTGTGAGATCGGTAGTTAAATTTATGTTAATATTGTCAAAGCAATGGAAAATTTTAAATACCTCAATTAGGTCCCCTCGTAGCCTACGTTTGGATAAACTGAAAAAAGTTTAGCTCCTTCAGTCGTTCTTCGTAAGGCTTATTTCGCAAGCTAGGTATCACCTTAATAACTTTCCTTTGTTTTCTCTCCAGATCATCATCTTTTTTTTTATAGTATGATGACCAGAACTGAATACAATATTCTAGATGATGACGTACTAGTGCATTAAATAGTGTAGGGATAACTTTTTAAGATTTATACTAAAAAATTCTTCG
>JAPQNM010000019.1:404908-437665 GCA_029783475.1 Metacarcinus magister | reverse complement strand
CACTTCAGAACCCTGATTAACATGGGCCTTGGTACTAGATCATAGGCTTGAGTGAAATCTACAAAAGTCACATGTCGTACAGCTTGGCTAGACAATTAATCACAGTCATGCCACGGTAGTTTTTGGGCTCTTCTCTGTTTCCTCTTTTAAAGAGTGTAAATAATTTGGCTACAGTCCATGAGTGAGGATAGGAGGCTTTTTACTTCTTTCTAGCTTAATTTCCTTTTGTTTCATATGTTTCTCACTATCCTCCTCTTTTCTTTTAGTGTATTTACCTAGTTGTATTTTCCTAGTTGTAGTATAAAGGTCCTGTTTCTATATCTATATTTGTCCAGTTTTTCCTTCAGTTATTGTACATTCTGTGCCATTATCACCTCTTTCTTCAGTTCATTCCAAATATATATACTTCTCTGGGGAATCCTGTCCTTTTTTGTATCGTTCAAAGAAATTCCATTTTGCAATTACTTCTTGTGTCCTTCAAATATCTAGTTTCATTTTTTCTTTTAATTTCTGTTTCTTTTCTGTTCTTTCTTTTAATGTTGTCAGTTGCATTTCTTTTAATCTTTCCTCATATAATAGGTGTTTCAAATCTGGCACCATCGTTTTTGCTAGTCACTGTTTTTTTTTCTTCCAATTTTGATACGCCTTTCCTTGTGCATATTCCAGTTTTGGTCTAATCATTGCTGTTAAAATTTTTCTCATAATATCTTTATCTAGGAAGTAAAAGGCCATTCGAATAATTCTTAGCATCTTCAAATATTTTTTCTAATGTTTTTCTGATGATGAGTTGTCCTGTATTACCACTTATCCTGCAGGAAACAGGCCTGAGTACACTGCAAGCCATTCACTATACACTGGCAGGAGGGCAACTTGCATGACTTCTTGCATTTGCTCCAAGACTGTATCAGGTGCTGGTGGTGTTGACATCCAGTTGATGATAAGTTCTCCGTTATCTCCCAGCACCAAGCCTTTGCTCTCCAATGGACTTGGGGCTTCTGGATCAGCCTGTAACGCCCTGTGCCAGATTGCAGTTTGATAGTTGGTCCTAGCTGCATGAAGATGTAGACAGTTTTGGCAAGGAGGCAACCGACCAGATTCAACATTTCCATTTTTTACCCTGAACAGTTCATATCGCATATCATTGACATCGCAGATTCCTGACTGGCTCACATAGAGTCGGCATGTGAATTCTTCCAAGACCTTAAGCATTTCATTAGTCAGCTGCCATTCTTCACCATGTTTAGTGAATGCATCTTGGAAGTAAGCAGGTGTCATTAACAGTTTAAGCGCTGCTAGCTTACCCCGACCACTAAAGGCGCTGACTGTGTCACATCCTGTAAATGCATGTAAGCCGAACAGAGAACAGCATACACCTTCTCCGAGAGCAGCTGATAATATAGAGATGCTGATGTACCTCGTGCGAGTAGCTGTACCACATTTCACATACACGCTGCCTTTATCTTCATAACCTGAATCAACACATGGTGAACTGTTGACAACTGTGTGGCTGGGGCATTTATCGTCGGAAGATAGGCTATTGTGTCTTTCTTGACAATTGTTTTGCCACATACTTCCATATTGAAGCCTGTCCAGGAACTGGCCAACTGATCCTTGGTATCTGAGAGCCGGTAAGAGACCATACCAGATTCAGTCGCATCGCAATATCCCTTTCCCATTGCAGATCTAATAGGCGGCTCCAACCTCCTGCCGCAAACCCAAATTGCCAACTCGAGATCTCCTAATTTTCGCTCGGAGTGTGAACGAGCCTCAAAATACGCACACCTCTATGGTGTTATACTTCTATTCAACACACTGTCATACCTTGCTATGTTCTTTATTTTATTGGTTGGTGATTTGTTAACTCATTTTGACTAGATTTCATCCGTATATTGATGTATTTTTTTTTTAATATTGAATTTATTTGTGTTTTGCTTAAAGCCCAATTACAGTAAAATACCAGCATGATATGTGGAAAAAGAAAACTGGTTGCGGTCTTTGTGGGTTACTATGTGATATAAGATATATTGCATCATTTACAAATGCTTATATTTTGCAATATCAGATAAATAATAAATTACGTGTAGAGGCCACCCCGCTGCCAGACGAAAGACTATGGTGGTGCCGTAAACTGTAAACATTGCTCATGTCCATTGTCGATGTCTTATGGGCCGCACAGATGTTAGTAGAGGCTAATCTTGGGTTATTAATTCGAAAAATAACTTTTGTTTATGTTGCCGGAGTGTTATCGTGCTTGACCCTAAACGGAACTGCACTAAAGTAGTACATCTTATTACGTAGTACGGTTCGCGGATGACATGCATTTATTCGGTAAAATTATACAAATACAATCTGAAAATGATATATAAATATTTTTTAATGAAGCATACTATTTTTTCTCATCAGAACACTGAAAAACAATGAAAATTTCTGTCTGTGTACACGAAATCACTATTTAGAGATGATTGCTTTCATTCATGTATATATGTGATAAACAAAAAATATATTAACGTTCTAGTAATGTAAAATTTATCTATGAATTATTGTTAATTTATTCAATCACTCAAATTTCATATAGTATCATCAACAGAGCATGTTCACACTTTCGTTAAATTGTGTGAGAAATTAGGGGATCTCGAGCTGACAATTTGGGTTGGCGGCAGGAGGTTGGAGCCGCCTATTCCTCGGGTTTCAAGACTGGTGGACCATCTCTATTTCCAGCATTGTATTCTTGAATATCAAGTGGAACTACAGTTACACTACATTTTTTCTTGTTGAGAAAATGGGTTGTAGTTTCTTGAGGTTGGACTGTGTGAACCTGTGGTTGTATAATGATTCCATTGTGATGTGCCTCCACCACTCAAAGTTTCCTCAAGTCTATCAATGTTGTCATAGGCAAGTGTGGTCGGAATGCCAGGATGAGAAGATGATGGCAGTACTATACCTCGGTCTTCTTTCTTCTGCTTTTGAAGGCACAATGCAGTGTCTATTTCTTCAAGCTTGGAGTAGGAAATGCCATGGCCAAGGCGATTGAGCACTTTGATGATTTCAACATTTCCTGTGAGTGATTTAACACTCCACGGTAGCAATATGTGCTTGTCCGGTACGACTTTTCCTCCACGGACGGCATAGATACAATCCTCACCTATCGACTGGACAACCCGTTCTACCTTCCGAGTACCATCTTGTGCTTCACCATGAAGTAGCATTTCCAGAAACCTCTGCAGAGAATCTGGCAATGGAGTATAACCATCATGTATTTCTCAAAAGTGTTTGGGCTACATATTATCAATAAAGATAAGTTTTGTTTTGTACTCCCAAATGATACCAATATTTGATCTGGCTCGGGTACTATAGTAAAAATCTAGTTATTTTCGTCCAACCCTAAGCATATTCAACTGCTCATTACTCCAGTTGTATTAATTTAAAATCATACACCTGCATATCATATGAAAGCTTACATTCCAATGCTTCTCTTGGTTTTAAATGTAGACCATTTATATCATAAACATTGATATACTAACATTTAACTCTAAGTTCAATAAATTACAAGTTTCTGGGCGAAAACCAAAGAAAAAGTTTTTTGCATTTTATGTTATTGTATTGAACTTTCAGACATCTATGAAACCATGAACATGATACATCATTGGCAAGCTCATTCCAAGCTATTTTTAACAGTGTATAAAGGCTTTTCATGCATATAATTTGGCGCAAAGAGTATCAATAAGCTGAGGCTGATAAAACCTGGCATCCGATGTACGCACATTTTGTCACCGGACCCCACATGCATTCTCTGGGTTATACTGAGCTTGAGCTGTGAGTTACAGAAGTCCATCATGCAAAATCAGACTCCAGACACGTTCAGCTTTCAGAAATTACCAATGAACCTTTGTCCCCCCAGATGGTATCAATTCATTAGAATTTGAGGTCTGGCTCATGGACTTTTATAATCTATATCGTCATACAGTCACAATTATCTTAAAAATGTCCTTTAAAGTGACATTGATTTGTGTGCAGATGTAATACTTTTAAAAATATTTTATGTATTTCGAAAACAGTTAGCTCTCTGCAAATGAAATTTACTCTTTTTGTTTGATGTTTGATTCATTTATCTTTTCTTCATTGTTCCAGAAGAGGAGAATCAGGAGAAGGCAGTGTGGGTGATACACTGTCGGGACAAAACTACCAACCAGGAGTGTGTAGTGAGTAACTACCGTGGCAAGATGGTACTGCAACAACTCCTTCACTTCATTCATGTCATGGAGCTGCCTTTGTGGGTTAGTGTGACTGAAGAAAGGTTATAATTCTTTAGCTAAGGCAATGTATTTTAATTACCTTAAACTTTGAGATATTATTGTGGTTTCCTGAATTCCATGGTCACTTAACATCTGTGATTCACTAATTCAGGACTGAACACAAGATATCCTCATTCTCTATATCGCATGCATTTTTCTCAAATTCCTCATTCAAAAGTAGCGCTGCCAACACCATAAATAATCGTGACTGATCAATTGGTGATGTTTTTTCATTATGGATGATTATATTGAATATTACTTACATGTCAGGGCAAATGTGTCCAAAATTGGTAGTTTCCTTGAGGGGAATGGAATGGCCAGTTATGATATGTTCTACGGCCGTATTCATGGTGATTCTGTGTTGCAATCCATACAATTAACACCAAAAATAATAATGAATTATCTTTTACTGAAGTGACAAAATTCATGTAAAAAATATTTTCTTTTCTCCTTACAACATGAAGTATTAGACGTGCCTAGTTTGTGAAAATGATGTGCTGTAGCCAATTGTACGTTTTTTTCTCCTCCGCTTCTGTGAATAGTTTTTTCAATTTATTTTTTTCCTCTTGGTTCATGACAGTTCTGTTCCATACCTTCTTAATTTTTTTTTATTTCTGCCAGTTTTCATGTTTTGTTAGTTATCTCTACTTGTGAACTTAGCTTTACCTTAAGTGGCCTCAGTCTTCCCTCCACATACTTAATCAGTCTATAAATCTCTTAATTTCTTTCTCAATTCCCTCTTTCATCCGTCACTGCTTGTACTATCTCTGTTGCCAGGCTCAGTTCTTTTCTGTTCTCTAATAAGAACATAAGAAGAACATAAGAACTGAGGAAACTGCAAGAGGCCAGTTGATGACCTACACGAGGCAGTTCCTTGTCCCCCACCCTTGGAATAATCCAATATTTAGTCATCCCACCTGTCATCCCTATCCATACTCTCATCCAACAGTCTTTTAAAGCTACCTATTGACTCAGCACTTACTACGTGTCTCCCCAGCTAATTCCAATCGTTCACCACTCTGTTAGTGAACCAATATCTACCTATGTCTGTCCTGAATCTAAGTTTTTCTAGCTTGTACCAATTTCCACGTGTCCTATCCTGACTACTAATTTCTAAAATCTGATCAATGTTTCCCTTATTAGTTCCTTTTATCCATTTGAAAACCTCAATCATATCCCCTCTTGCCTTCCTTCTCTCTAGGGAGTGGAGACTTAAGCGTTTTAATCTATCTTTGTAGGGTAAATTTCTCTTCCCCTGAATCTGCCTGAAACCCCTGAAACTACCTCCAAGGTGCCTATATCCTTCCTATAATAAGGGGACCAAAATTGAGCTGCATAATCTAGGTGGGGTCTAACTAGCGCTAAATACAACCTCAGAATGACCTCAGAATTCCTATTTGTCACACACCTACCAATAAATCCCAGTATCTTGTTGGCCCTATTTCTAGCTATAATACGCTGTTCCCTGGGGCACAAGTCACTGCTTACTTGAACTCCCAAGTCCCTCACACTATATGACCTTCCTAAGGTAGTATCATTTAATGTGTAGTCTACAGGCCTATTACCTTTACCTACGCTCTTAATGCTACACTTGTTAACATTAAACTTCATCTGCCATTTCTCTGACCACTCGTACAGCCTATTTAAGTCATCCTGCAGCATCCTAGCATCATTTATAGTCTTTACCGGTCTTCCTATCTTTGTGTTATCGGCAAATTTACTTACATCACTGTTTATTCCTGTCTCTAAGTCATTTATATAGATTATGAATAACAATGGTCCTAGTACTGATCCCTGTGGAACCCCACTAGTGACATTACCCATTCTGATTTCTTCCCATTGATCTGTACCCTCTGTTCCTTACTAGTAAGCCATCCCCTAACATATGCGTGTGTGTGTCTTAACTGAAGGAAGGTGTTGAAAGATGAAAAGGAATAGCAGAAGACGGATGGAGAAACAGAGGAGTGGTACGGTGGAGAGGAGTGGGCACATTTGAAGGAATATCAGTGGAGAGCCTCGATGGAAGAGAAAGCAGGGCCCTCGTCCTGCTCCGGTAGGCTTCATGAAGGCCTTAGATGGTTGGCCTTCGCCCGTTAGTAGCGCGCGTTAGATTTTTTAAGTGACGCCTCGTTTCTTATTGAGAGGCTCATGCTGCCAGCGGAAGCTCCTCGCGCATATAGCATTGCAGTCCCGTCGAGGATAGTCTTATGGCAGCATGTGGGTGATCTTAGGGTACTCGGTGGTAGTAGCAAAAAAAAGTGGCCAGCACGTGCCGGGGCTCGAACGTTGGACCCTGAGCTGGTATGCCCGACCGCTAGCCACTAGGTCACCGCCTCTCCCGTGCTCCAACCATTCAATTTTTTACATCTTTACATGATATACAGTTAATTGAAACTAGTCATTTCCATTCTACCCTTATGCATCACTCCACAGCATGAGGTATCTGCGATTCCAGCATCCCACGAGTTTGTGACACCTTATGACCAAGCTGATCTACCTTGGGTACTACTGATCCATGACAACTCTTCTGCTGCCCGTGTCAAGATTCTGGCACCCAGTCTAGCTCAGCTCTTGCATGGTTCAGTTGCCATTATCACTGTCAACCTGTAAGTGCCTTTCAAACTTGTAATAACTAATTTTTATAGAAAATCATCCATCTAGTTTGATGTTGTTAATGCCATTTATAGATAAGTGGTTAGAATGTCGTGCTCATAACCATGAGGTCTTAGGGTCAATCTTATGATATGAAAGACTGTACATGAGTGAAGTTAAAAAGCAAAATACAAGAGGGAGGCTATCAGTGAAATGGAGGGACAGAGTGAATAAGTATTTGAAGGAGTTTTTCCAAGCTCTCGATACAAAGTAAGTTAGTAAGCATTTTGTTGAAAAAATGGATGTTCATCTAGTAGAAAATTGCCTGCTTTTTTTATTATATCAATAATGCATAAGCTATTTTTGCCTTCTCTTTTGTTCATGCTTATTCATTTTAGTGCTTTCCTTATCTCACTCATGTTTACGTAGGGTACTTGAATATTCTGTTTCTCTTCATAGGGGTTTCTTTTTGTCCATCATTCATCATCAGCCTCTATGAGTTCACTGCAAGACAATGGCTTCTCCCAACTCTCGTCACTCCTTTTTGTCAGCTGCCTGTCTATTCCAGGTTACTCCAGCAAAACTTCCTGTCTCATCTCTACGTATAGTTTTTTGTCTATCTTGCTTTCTTTTACCATCCCTGGGTTGCCATTCTTTTACTCAAGCAGCCCCTCTAGTATCTCTTTAGTAATGTGTCCTGCCCATATTCACTTTTGTCTATTCCCAAATGTATGATACTCTCACCCTATCTCTCCAGCAACCCCTTCTCTGTTCCCTCCTACGTTCTCTATCCTCATTTTCAATCCAAAGCTGGCTGTTGCGCTTATGTGCGTAACGACATAACTTGCTCTCGTGCCCACAATCTTGAATCTTCAGAATTTTCTACCATCTGGCTAAGACTTCAATGTCACTCTCTAACTAAATGCTGTATATCTCTCATCTAATTCCTCTGACTATGTAAAATTCTTTTACTATTTGACTTCCAAGGTGGAGTACATCCTATCTCATTTTCCTTATGCTGATATCTCAATTTTAGGGGATTTCAATGTTCACCACCAGCTTTGGCTTTCATCTTCTTTCACTGACCAACCTGGTGAACAAACCTTCAACTTTGCTATCCTCCATGACCTAAAGCAGCTGGTGAAGTTCTCAACCCATATCCCTGACCGCCTTGGATACACGCCCAACATTCTTGATCTTTTCCTAACTTCCAAACCTTCAGCTTACTTTGTTAAACTTTCCTCTCCGTTGGGCTCCACCGATCGCAATCTTATTTTCGTTACCTGTTCTATAAATCCAGTGCAGCCTCAGGAGGTGCTTCTGGCATTTCAACTCTGCTAAGTGGGAGGACCTAAGGCAGTACTATTATGATTTTCCTTGGGATGATTATTGCTTCCATGTCAGAGATCCTTCTCTTTGTGCCGAGCGAATAACAGAGGTGATTGTCTCTGGCATTCCTCATACTTTTTCTAATAATAAAGCTAAAATGCCCTGGTTTAACTTTGCTTGTTCTCGTGCTGTCAAAGATAGAGAGGCGGCTCACAAACGGTACCGTAGCCATCCATCTGCTGAAATTCATCCCCTATATACTTCTGCCCGTAATCATGCCAAATCTATTCTCCAACTTACTAAAAACTCTTTCATCAATAGCAAATGTCAAAATCTTTCCAATTCTAACTCTCCTCGTGATTTCTGGCATCGAGCCAATAATATCTCCAACAATTTTACTTCTTCATCTTTCCCTCCTTTACTTCAACCAGATGGCTCCACAGCTGTCTCTTCTTTCTCTAAAGCTGAACTCTTCACTCAAACCTTTACTACCAACTCTACTTCGGATGATTTTTTTTTTTCTTTTTTTTTTTTCTATATATCATTAACCGTTGGCGCCAGTAGGCTCATGGAGGCACACATGGACTTACCTCACCTGTTATTTGGCGTAGGTTTTCAGATATTTTATAGTGACGCCTCAAATGTTTACGTTCTTTCTTGAGTATGTTGAGAACGTGCGAGGCTAATTGTTACTACAACCTCAGATGCATATAAACATTGTAAGTCCCGTCTGAGGACAATATGGCAGCAATTTGGGTAGTCTTTGGCCACTCGGCGGTGATATCAAAGAATGAAAAGTGGTCAGCGAATAACGGGGATTCGAACCCGGGAATCTAGGCTTGAATACCCGAGCACTAGACCACTATACCACCGCCTCTAAATTTGAAAGTCTTCATTATGACGTTTTCCATGCCCTATCTGGCCTTGATTCTCGGAAGGCTTACGGTCCGGATGGAGTCCCTCTTGTTGTTCTCAAAAACTGTGCTTCCGAACTCGCTCCCTGCCTGGTCAAACTCTTTCGCCTATGTCTCTCTACTTTTACCTATCCTTTTTGCTGGAAGTTTGCTCACATTCAACCTGTCCCTAAAAAGGGTGACCGCTCCAATTCTTCTAACTACCGTCCTATAGCTTTGATTTCCTGCCTTTCTTAAGCCTTTGAGTCTGTCCTTAATAAGAAGATAATGAGGCATCTATCAGCTCACAACCTTCTCTCTGATTGCCAGTATGGTTTCGGTAAAGGCCGATTTACTGGTGATCTTCTTGCTTTCCTAACTGAATCTTGGCCATCCTCTTTTAGGGACTTCGGTGAAACCTTTGCCTTCGGCCTTGACATATCTAAAGCCTTCGATAGAGTCTGGCATAAGTCTTTAATTTCTAAACAACCCTCCTACAGATTCTATCCTTCTCTCTGTACCTTCATCTCCAGTTTCCTTTCTGACCGTTCTATTGTTGCTGTAATGGACGGTCACTGTTCTTCCCCTAAAACTATCAACAGTGGTGTTCCTCAGGGTTCTGTCCTATCACCAACTCTCTTTCTGTTATTCATCAATGATCTCCTAAATCTGACTCAATGCCCTATCCACTCCTATGCTGATGACACCACCTTGCATTTTTCAACGTCGTACAACAAACGCCCAACCCAACAAGAATTAAATGATTCAAGGCGAGATGCTATAGGACGCCTAACTTCTGATCTTTCACTAGTTTCTGATTGGGGCAGAGCAAACCTGGTTATGTTCAATGCCTCAAAAACTTAATTTGTACAACTATCTACTCGACATAACCTTCCAGATAACTTTCCCCTTTTTTTCAATGACACTCACCTGCCCCTCTCCTCCACATTAAACACATTTGGTCTATCCTTTACTAAAAATCTAAACTGGCAATTTCATATTTCTACTCTTGCTAAATCAGCTTCCAAGAAGTTAGGTGTCCTATGGCGTCTGCGTCCATTTTTCTCTCCCTCTCAGCTGCTTGCTCTGTACAGGGGCCTTATCCGCCCATGTATGGAGTAGGGTGATATGGGGTGAAGACGTACAGCAAAATGAAAAATATTAAAAAAAAAAAAAATTTTTGAACTTATTGGCACCAGATATACACCAAAAGTTACCTGAATCATTTCTCTAACTACTGTGTAATTGTCAAAGTTCAAAGTTTTGTGTGGTTTGAGATATTAAACATTTTACACAATTATTTTTTCATACGGGTTCCCACTATAGTAGGGTGAACCCGTACACGGTATTGGATGAATACATTTGGGGGTTGTAGGTCCTGGGCTGGTGGAGGTTGAAGGTCGTAGAGTGGTGGGGTTTGAAGGTCCTGTAGTGGCGGGGTTTGAAGGTCCTGGAGTGGCGGAGTCTGAAGTCCTGGAGTGGTGGGGTTTGAAGGTTCTGGAGTGACGGGGTTTGAAGGTCCTGGAGTGAATTTTCCAAAAATTCGCTGTACGAAATCACCCCGACGCCATTTTCTTTCTTTGAACCCAAACATCGGGCCAAGTTCACTGACCATCTCTTTTCTTTCACTCGCATATTACGCGTAAAGGCCTTATTTCACTATACACCTATTTCCATAATGATCACGCCATCTTCGCGGTTATGACACTATATCATAAGGCCGAAAAATAATAACACTAAAAAAATTGATTTTCTTATCTTGTAAACAGACGAACAGCGATAGAAGCACATAAAATGGCGACCATGTAGACACTGCCCGTCTTCCTCATTCCTACCCGTGACATCAAGATCCAGAGGCTAGAAAACTCTTTACAGCGACTGTACGACTTCACCTCGTGTACGATTTCATCCCGTATCACCCTATTGCTCTCATGTGTGGAGGGGTTCAACTCATATAGCCTTATTAAACAGGGTGGAGTCTAAAGCTTTTCGTCTCATCAACTCTCTTCTTCTAACTAACAAGAAGATAATGAGGCATCTATCAGCTCACAACCTTCTCTCTGATTGCCAGTATGGTTTCCGTAAAGGCCGATCTACTGGTGATTTTCTTGCTTTTCTAACTGCATCTTGGTCATCCTCTTCAGTGAAACTTTTGCTGTCGTCCTTGACATCAAAAGCTTTCAATAGAGTCTGGCATAAATATTTGATTTCTAAACTACCCTCTACGGATTCTATCCTTCTCTCTTCTTTTTCTCCAGTTTCCTTTCCGACCGTTCTATTGCTGCTGTAGTGGACGGTCACTGTTCTTCTCCCAAAACTATCAACAGTGGTGTTCCTCAGGGTTCTGTCCTATCACCCACTCTCTTTCTATTATTCATCAATGATCTCCTAAATCTTACTTAATGCCCTATCCACTCCTATGCTGATGACACCACCTTGCATTTTTCTACGTCTTACAACAGACGCCCAACCCAACAAGAATTAAATGACTCAAGGTGAGATGCTATAGGACGCCAAACTTCTGATCTTTCACTAGTTTCTGATTGGGGCAGAGCAAACCTGGTTTTGTTCAATGCCTCAAAAACTCAATTTGTACAACTATCTACTCGACATAACCTTCCAGATAACTATCCCCTCTTTTTCAATGACACTCAACTGCCCCTTTCCTCCACATTAAACGCACTCGGTCTATCCTTTACTAAAAATCTAGACCGGCAATTTCATATCTCTACTCTTGCTAAATCAGCTTCCAAGAAGTTAGGTGTCCTATGGCGTCTGCGTCCATTTTTCTCTCCCGCTCAGCTGCTTGCTCTGTACAGGGGTCTTATCTGCCCATGTATGGAGTATGCCTCTCATGTCTGGGAGGGCTCAACTCACACAGCTTTATTAAACAGGGTGGAGTCTAAAGCTTTTCGTCTCATCAACTCTCTTCCTCTAACTGACTGTCTTAATTCTTTAAGTCACCGACGCAATTTTGCATCTTTATCTATCTTCTACCGCTATTTTCATGCTGACTGCTCTTTGAACTTGCTAACTGCATGCCTCCCCCCCTCCCACGGCCTCGCTGCACAATACTTTCTATTTCTTCTCATCCCTATTCTGTCCATCTTCCTAATGCAAGAGTTAACCAGTATCTTCACTCTTTATCCCTTACACTGGTAAACTCTGGAACTCTCTTCCTTTGTCTGTTTTTCCACCTGCGTATGACTTAAACTCTTTCAAAAGAGGAGTGTCAATATACCTCTAATGTTATACGAACTCCACCTCTTACATTATTCCTCCTACTGTCCTCTTTGCAGGGTCTGGTGACAAGCGGGATTTCTTTTTACGTTTTTGTTTTTCCTTGGCCAGTGCCCTTTTAATGTATAAAAAAAGGGTAAGTTAGCTTGTTGTATATATGATCAAGATTATTTTGAATAAACAAGAAAGAGAGACTAATGTATTGCCTTATTGTATCCATAATGGTCAGGGTTTCGGCTTGGAGGACTCATATTACTGCCTTTAACAAGGTTTGTCACTGACCTTAAGAGAAGGTAACATCGTGGACTTGCTCCATTTGTGTCAGTAACATCATAACCATAATGGGAACAATAAAAAGGCAATGTAAAAAAAAATTGTCAGCACTATTGTTTTTATGTTTCAGGGAAGGTGTCAGTATGGAGTTGCTGGCCAAGCTGGGGATGAATTATTACGACATCACTACACCAGCCATAGCCTTCATACAAAGGGATACAAAGAGTGCAACAACACTGCTCAATGATTATGATGATGCACTAGAGTGGGTGAAAGAGCAGTTGTTCGTCATGCATCAGAAAGAACCTCAAAGCAAGGAGGAGCAGGGATACCTTCCTGTACAAGTGGTGGGTGAGTATTGCTACCATCTAAATAACCTGATGTTGGTGCATAAATCTGTATAAGTTTTATATTTGGTCACTCACTTAAGCTATAGAAGTTTTCAATACTTGCAGCTAATTTCTTGTTCACTTCTTCTTTCTCTATACATCTTTTCCCACGTCTATGTGGGGTCGATGTTTTTGACAGCTTTCCTCCACCTGGCCCGTTGGTACACATCGTCCTCTGACAGTTGTTTTTCCCTCAGGTCCTACTTTACACAGTCCATCCACCTCCGGTTTGGTCTCCCTCTCCTTCTCCTGTCCCGTACGTCCATCTCCATCACTCTTCTTCCCACATATTCCTCCTCCCTTCGCTTCACATGACCTAACCACTGCAGTCTTCTCTCCTGTATTTTCCTCGAAATCTCCACCACCTTCGTGGTTCCTCTTATCTTTCTGTTCCTGATCGTATCCATTCGTGTCACTCCACACATCCATCTAAGCATTTTCATCTCACCAACCTCCAACTTCTTCTCTTGCCTCTTTTTCAACGGCCATGTTTCAGCTCCATACATCATTGCTGGTCTTACTACCGTCTTATACACTCTTCCCTTAATCTTTACATTTATTCTCCGATCACATAGCACCCCTGACATCTTTCTCCAGTTTTTCCATCCTGCCTGCACTCTATACGTGATTTCTTCATCCAGATTACAGTTTTTAGTCACTGTTGAACCTAGGTATTTAAACTTCTTCACTCTCTTCAGTCTTTCCCCTTTCATACAGATCTCAGATTCTTGGTCTTCGTTGCACATCATGTATTCTGTCTTTGTCTTTTTCCTGTTGATCTTAAGACATCTATCTTCCAAAGCTCTCCTCCACTGCTTATCTTTTGTGTCTAAACTATCCTTGTCGGTGCTGCATAGCATAATATCGTCCGCATACAACATGCACTAAGGGGACTGGTCTCGTATCCCCTCAGACATCACATCCATCACTAGGTTGAAAATGTAAGGGCTTAAGGCCGATCCCTGATGTAAGCCAACTTCTACTGGCATCCAGTCTGTTGAACCAACACTGCTTCTGACCTGTGTTCTTGCTCCTTCATACATTTCTTGGACTATCCTCACATACTTTTCCGGTACTCCTTTTTCTCTCATACATCGCCAGACCTCTTGACATGGTACTCTGTCGTAGGCTTTCTCCAGGTCTATGAATATTAAGTGCAGTCCTCTCTGTTTCTCTCTGTATCTTTCCATCATCTGTTTCAGCGCAAACACTGCATCTGTCGTTCCCTTTCCCTGCATGAATCCAAACTGTTCCTCTCCTATAGATGTTTCTTCTCGAATCCTTCTGTCTATCACTCTTTTCCAGATCTTCATAGTATGGGACATTAACTTTATTCCTCTGTAGTTTGCATAGTCCTGTGCATCACCTTTTTCTTTATATATAGGTACGATAGTACTCTCCCTCCATTCCACTGGCATTTTTTCTTGGGTATAGATTTTCTGTATCAAGTCCCAAAGCATGACAATCCCGTCTTCTCCCAGGCTCCTCCATGCTTCCACTGGTATTTCATCTGGTCCCATGGCTTTGCCATTCTTAATTTTCTTCAAAGCTGACTTGATTTCTTCCTTACTAATATCTGTTGTTACACCCTGATTCTGGAGTCCATCTCCATAGACTGCCCTCGGGTTTTCTTCATTTAGGAGTTCTTCATAATATCCCTTCCACCTTTCCTTTATCTTATCCGGATCACTCATGACCATTCCATTTTTATCCTTGATTTGTTTTATTTGAGTGTAATCCTTGGTTATCTCCAACTCTTCATACACTTCATTCAATGCTTGTGCCTTCGCTTTTGCTACTGCCTTCTTTGCTTCCTTTTTACACCGCATGTAGTTTTCCTTGTCTTCTTGCCGTCCAGAGTTTTCCCATTTTTTCTTCTCCTCCTTGTTTTTCACCACCTTCTGCACCTCGCTGCTCCACCACCACGTCTCTCTATCTCCAGCAGGTTCCTAACACTTCTTCACCCACTTTCTTTATCACGTTGCTGTTGTGCTCCCACCAATCATACACTCCTTCAGGTAATTTTGCTTCTTGCACCACTTTCTCCTTAAACTCCTGCTTTACACCTTCTTCTTTCAATCTCCACCACTTAATTTTCCTTGGAACTTGTGTCGGACTATGTTTTTTTGCGCTCTTCATTTTCCAGTCTAAAACTAATAGCCTGTGCTGGCCTGCTACACTTTCTTCATTTATCACCTTACAGTTCCTTATCTCCCTCAACTGGGATCTCCTACACATCAGGAAATTAATCTGGGTTTTCCTGTCTCCACTCTTGTAGGTTGCAAATTGATCTATCTTCTTCTCAAACGCCATCGCACAATCCACGATCTTCTCTCTTTCTTCATTCATCTCCCCAACTCTCCAACCTCCATGTACTCTCCCGATCACCTCTCTACATCGTCCTACATGTCCGTTCAAGTCTCCTTCTATGATCAGCCTCTCTTCAACTGGTGTCTCACTAAGACATCGGTCCATTTCCTCCCAAAAAGCTACTTCGTCCTCCTCAACACAGCCCACTTGGGGGGCATAGGCACTCACGATGTTTACCATTTCCCCTTCCAGGCTCATTTTGATGCTCATTACTCTGTCACTTGTCCTTTTTACGTTTGATACGGTGTCTTTAAGGTCTTCAGATAGCACTATTCCTACTCCATTCCTTCCATACTTGTTTGCTCCTCTATAGAACAGCTTGCAACCACCACCCAACTCTTTTGCTTTGTTTACCTTCCATCTTGTCTCCTGTGTTGAGCTTGTAGATCAGTGTGGCAGGACAAAACAGAACCAGGTGTACATTGTCTGGACTTTATTTGTGGAAGTCGGCACACAAACATCCACCCTCAGCCGCCAGCTGTCTTTCTCTCTCGCATTCAAAACAAACACAAAAACAAATGACACACACGAAGCGCAGCGCACTAACGCACACAGAATCAACAGAGTTAACAGATTCCCTCTCTTTTAAACAAAAAGAAAAAAGCTTTCAAGTTTACAATACCCTGCAGTAAATTGTATAGGTCTTACAAAGAAAAAAAATTAGTTTTGCTTCACTTCATCACAAAAAAAAAAAACTCAACAGTCAAAATGTTTATAATTCCAAAGAGCCGTTTTCAAAGGCTCTAGCTATTTTCAAAGAATTTACCCCCTTTTTTGTCATCACATCAGCCAACTGTGCTTTTGAATCCACCCAAAATATCTTCAACTCTCCATTTTGAACCATTTCTTTGAGAACAGCTATGTCAATTCTTAATCTCTTTTCTGAAACATTTTGAACTGAGTACACATTGTCATAGAGTGAACGGTTATCTACATAGAATTCCACAGGCAATTTTCTCTCTTTATCAAACAATATTTGAGACAACACATTTCCAAGATAATAGGCCATATCCACTGCCTCGGCAGCTGCTAGTGTTTCAGCAGCAAGGGTGCTTTTCACAACTCTTCTTATTTTCTTTGCCTCCCAGTACAAAGGACAACTATTTATATTTTCACCTGTAAGAAAAATCACAAAGCCCCCAGCACTACTACATCCATCAGGAAGATTAGCATGGGAAGCATCACTGTACACAACCAACTTATACTTAGAAATGTCACCTAGATCTGGGAAGTACATTGAACTCTCAAAAGTACAGGCTTTCCTTAGACATTTATTTGCCTCAATCAAATCTTCTACTTTAGGATTATTTATCTTACAGCTAAGTTCTAATACATCATATGACAAATCAGGTCTTGAGTTAGTACATAACCACCCTAGTTGGCCCACTAGACTCCTAAAACTCTCCTTTTCTTCCTCATTACACACCATATTCTTTTGTAATCCTCTCCCAGCATTTACATTTATAAATTTTAGAGATTTGCAGTATTCATTCTGATGAAGTGTGACACCATGTTCATTATGTACAATATCCAGTCCAATATATCTGAAAGTAGTATTACTTTGCTCTCTAACCTGAAAATTATTTTTGATTTGGGCAATGACCACACTCTCAAATCTCTTTGTTCCTCCCCACAAGAAATCATCTACGTGCATCAAAAACATACCACATAATTCTCCTTCATAATACCAATAGAATGCTGCAGGGTCAGTTTTCACCTGATTGCATCCCATCTTCAACAGGAAAGTCTTTACTGTGAGATACCACTTCCTAGCTGCATCATTAAGGCCATATACACATTTTTCCAATTTCCATAGTACTCTCTCATCACAACCTGCTTCAACAGGGGGAACAAGATACCCTTCACGCTCAAATTGTTCACTCTGTAGGAATGCAGCCTTAATATCAATTGAATTCACAGCCCACTTTTTGGAAGACAATATAGCAACAAAAGACGTCAACACTTCCTTGCTAACAGTGGGAAAATCTGACTGAATTTCTTCTTTTTCCTCAAAACCTCTGGCAACCAGCCGTGCTTTAATTTTCTTTTTTCCTTCACTGTTTTCCTTTTCTGTTATTACCCATCGAACTGACAATGCTTTTTGACCCATGTTTGGAAATTTCTCATATACACCAAAATTCTTCCAGCTTTTCAGTTCTTCTTGTTTTGCTTTTTCAAGTTCATGATTTTCTGTATTTTCACAAGCCATTAGTATTTCATTGGGTTCCTGCACTACATCCTCTTCCAATGCCAGTACCCATCTTTCTACGTCCTTATTCCAGTCAAGGGTTGATATATGTCCATCTTCATGTTCGAGATTCCTCCAGCTACTATATTTTCCTGTAGATTTTCCAGCACGACTATGTATCGTTACTGTCTGCCATTCATCTGACTCTTTAGGTAGGAATCTTACTCTCTGTCCAATCTTCGGAATTCTTTTGACTCTTACACTGTCCTCGGGTGCGTTCTTAACTGTGGGGTGGTCCTCTTTTTCCTCCGATTTATCACAACTTTCGTTTTCTTCAGTATTTCCCATTGTATTTACAACTGTTTATATCTCTTTCTTCTTGCTCATGAGGTTTTCTTCTCTTTGATGCCTCACCACATCAAGTAGTGCATGCCTTCCTTCATCAATGTCTCTGTCAAAACTGTATGGTATCTCCTGAACATGTGTTTCATGGGCTCTTACAATATTAGAACCATATTTTAAAATCACTTTTACCATCTTGACCAATGACTGTAGCTGGTCCTTTCCATTCCTTTTGCTCTTCTCTCTTAAAATAGACTTGATCACTTTTAAGGGTTTTACCAGTGGTTCTTACTTTGTGTCTTAGTGCTCGTCGTATTTTCTCACAAGCTTCAGCAGCAATAAAGGCTTTTCTTGCAGAATGGCTGGTATTAAGATGTTTAGGAACCATTTCACCTTCCAGTGCAGGAAGTTCATCACTCAGGGTACATGGCAGTTTAGGATTCCGTCCATATACGAGTTGATATGGGCTGAAACCCCCCACCATCTGAAGACAATTTTTAGCATTAACTGCCCATGCCAAGGCCACCTTTAAAGACAATTCTGGTTGCTCTGCCATTATTTTCATAACCATTTCATCTATAACTGCATGATTGCGCTCACACAGACCATTACTGAAGGGAGAATATGCTGCTGTATGCATCACTTGAATGTTCATGTTTTCACACATTTCCAGGAACCTGTTGTTAGCAAAGTCCCCACCATTGTCACACAAAAACTTCACAGGGGCTCCCAAACCAGTTCCTAACCATGTTTCCATAATTTTTTCAACTATTTCCTTGGGTTCTTTACTTTTTGTTACACATGATTTTGAAAACCTTGTTGCGATGTCTACCATATGCAGAAAATATATATTTCCTTTCTTATACTCCTTTAGATCTATTGCCACAACTTCGTTGAACTCCTTTGCCAAATTCACACTCACAATTGGCCTTGTTGGTGTTTTTTTATACTTCATGCATATCTCACAGCTGTTTGACATCTCTTCAAAATAAATAAAACACATTTCATCCTCAACACCTGCATCCTTCAACAGCTGGATCAGTCTCTTACATGTGAGATGACCAAATTGTTGGTGCAGTTTTCCAATCTTCTTTTTCTTTTCTTTTTCATCATTACCTAAAGTTAGCATTATTTCCTCTGTTTTCTTCCAAGCGTCTTTCTCATCCCTTAGTGGCAGGTAATAGTGTCCTGAAGAAGTACACCTCAATTTCACCTTTTTTCCATGTATTACTGCGATGTCATTTTCCAAGTCCAACTTCATTTGTGCTCTCTTCATTGATTTTTTGCTGAATAGAAGGGGGATAGAACAATTAACCACATCAGCTGTTACACTTGCTCTGTCACCTATAATGTTCACTGGAAATTTAAATGTTGTTTCACTTTCTTCCTCTTCTATCCTTAATTTCTCCTCTTCTGATAAGGTCTGTATGTACATTTTCAACCAATCAATACCACACACTGTAGAACTGCAGGCTGTGTCCAGGATAGCATAACTAACATTCTCTGTCATTAACACTGACATCATTCCAGGACTCTCAACAACAGCATATGACTCTGCTTCTTTGTGTACTTCCTCACTTGCACTATTTACATACACCTTTTTTGGACATGTTGGAGACACATGGTACTCTGATCCACATATGTAACACTTTCTAACATTACCATATCTATCAACAGAGTTTCTCTGTCCATTTTTCTCACTTCTATTTGCTGTATATCCTCTTCCTCTGCCTCCTCTAAATCCTCCACGTCCTCTTTCCTGCGTGACAACAGTTACCTCCTCTGTGTTAAACACTGGCTCAGATTTTACCACTACTGCAGGAGTCTCACTTACATTATTCCCTGACATTGCACCCAATGACAACACTTCTTGACTTCCAAAAAATTTCTTGAGGGCTTGCTGCATGGAATCAAACATCTTATCTGGCTCACTAAAAGACACTGCTGTCAGCACTATTTGTTTGTTTTTAACATCCAGCCCTGCATTGTCCAATGGCTTAAATGCTAAAATACACTTTGGTATACTCACTTTATACTTGCTCAAAGTTGCATTTCTCTTCACAAATTCTAAAATGTACTTCTCCATAGTATCCTCTTTTTATTTTTTGTATCTGTCAAACCTTGTCCATGCCTCATATGCAGCTGACATTTCGTCCTTTTTGTACCACTTGTCAAAGTGTTGAAGCAAAACTTTCACTCCATCATCTTTCGCCAAACCATCAATGTCCACTTCTTCAAAGATCTTGCCCCTTACCTCGCTTCCTTCTGGGAATGACAGGGCGATTGTCACAGCTTGGTTCTTTTCCTCAACATTCGTGACAAGCTGCCATGCTTTCAACTCTTGCTTCCAGCGATCATAATTTTTGTCTCCGAAGGCCGGCACTCGCGCCCGTCCTCCACCATCGCTGTTGCTCATTTTCTTCGTCTTCTTTCTTCTTATTACTCGTTAGTTTTCTCCCCCCTGCCACAAACTACACAAACTAACTCTGCTACCAATGATGAGCTTGTAGATCAGTGTGGCAGGATAAAACAGAACCAGGTGTACATTGTCTGGACCTTATTTGTGGAAGTCGGCACACAAACATCCACCCTCAGCCGCCAGCTGTCTCTCTCTCTCTCGCATTCAAAACAAACACAAAAACAAATGACACACACGAAGCGCAGCGCACTAACGCACACAGAATCAACAGAGTTAACATCCTGGACGCACAGCACGCTCATTTTCCTTCTCTCCATCAAATCCGCTAACTCTCTTCCCTTTCCAGTCATTGTTCCAATGTTCAATGTTCCTATTCTTCTAAATCTTCCACTTCTTCGGGCTAACTTCTTTAGCCGGGGCTGCCCAGATCCCGGGAGCCCTTGCTCATTTATCCCAGAAGGCAGGCGAGACCCCTGCCTATTTCATGTTCTTTCTTGTATTTTGTCCATTTTAGGGAATAATGTGGTAATTTTACACTTTGAATGTCAATAGTAAATTGGCGAATCATGGGTGGTGAACTGGTGGTAGCCAATATAGCAATTGAAACTGGGGGGAAGGCAAAGGATCAGTGATATAAACCATAGATTTTTTTCTTTTATTCAGTGTAATTTCCAAATTATTTTTTTTATGAAAATTTTATTTTTTATTTTTTTATTTTTGCATTAAAAGGGTACTGGCCAAGGCAAACAAATGTAAGTTTTTAAAAATCCCGCTTGTCGCCAGACCCTGTATAGACGACAGTACGAGAAATAGAGGCAGGGGGTGCAGGTCCAATTTAGTATGAGAGGTGTCTTGACACCCCTTTTGAAAGAATTAAGTCATAGGCAGGTGGAAAAACAGACAAATGAAGAGAGTTCCAGAGTTTACCAGTGTAAGGGATGAAAGAGTGAAGATACTGGTTAATTTTTGCATTAGAAAGATGGACAGAATAGGGATGAGAAGAATTAGAAAGCCTTGTGTAGCGAGGCCGCTGGGGGTGGAGGCATGCAGTTAGCAAGTTCAGAAGAGCAGTCAGCATGAAAATAGTGGTAGAAAAGAGATAAAGATGCAACATTGCGTCGGTGACTCAAAAAATCAAGAAAGTCAGTTAAGGGAGGAGAGTTGATGAGACGAAAAGCTTTAGACTCCACCCTGTTTAGTAAAGCTGTGTGAGTTGAACCCCCCAAGACATGAGAATTATGCTCAATACATGGACAGATAAGGCCCCTGTACAGAGCAAGCAGCTGGGAGACAGAGAAAAATAGACGCAGACACCATAGGACACCTAACTTCTTGGAAACTGATTTAGCAAGAGTAGAGATATGAAATTGCCAGTTTAGATTTTTAGCAAAGGATAGACCGAGCGTGTTTAATCTGGAGAAGAGCGGCAGTTGAGTGTCATTGAAGAAGAGGGGATAGTTTGGAAGTTTTGTTGAGTAGATAGTTGTAGAAATTAAGTTTTTGAGGCGTTCAACAGAACCAAGTTTGCTCTGCCCCAATCAGAAACTAGTGAAAGAGTTAGGCGTCCTATAGCATGTCGCCTTGAATCACTTAATTCTTGTTTGGTTGGGCGTCTGTTGTACGAAGTTGAAAAATGTAAGGTGGTGTCATCAGCATAGGAGTGGATAGGACATTGAGTCAGATTTAAGAGATCATTGATGAATAATAGAAAGAGAGTGGGCGATAGAATAGAATCCTGAGGAACACTACTGTTGGTAGGTTTAGGAGAAGAACAGTGACCTTCCACAACAGCAGTAATAGAACGGTCAGAAAGGAAACAGGAGATGAAGGTACAGAGAGAAGGATAGAATCCGTAGCAGGGTAGTTTAGAAATTAAATATTTATTCCAGACTCAATCGATATTTCAAAGCCATCAGCAAAGGCTTCACTAAAGTCTCTAAAAGAGGATGACCAATATTCAGTTAGAAAAGCAAGAAGATTACCAGTAGAATGGTCTTTTCGGAAACCCTACTTGTAATCAGAGAGAAGGTTGTGAGCTGATAAATGCTCCATTATCTTCTTATTAGGGACTAACTGAAAGGTTTTAGAAAGGCAGGAAATCAAAGCTATAGGGCGGTAGTATGAAGGATTGGAGTGGTCACTCATTTTAGGGACAGGTTGAATGTGAGCAAACTTCTAGCAAGAAGGATAAGTAGAACTAGAGAGACATAGACGAAAGAGTTTGACCAGGCAGGGAGCGAGCTCGAAAGCACAGTTTTTGAGAACAACAGGAGGGAGTCCATCCGGACCATAAGCTTTCCGAGTATCAAGGCCAGACAGGGCATGAAAAAAATCATAATGAAGAATTTTAATTTTAGGGATGAAGTAGTCAGAGGCTGGAGTAGTAAGAATATGCCCAGTATCATCCAAAGTAGAGTTAGTAGCAAAGGTTTGAGAGAAGAGTTCAGCCTTAGAGAAAGAAGAGACAGCTGTGGAGCCATCTGGTTGAAGCAAAGGAGGGAAAGATGAAGAAATAAAATTGTTGGAGATATTTGTGGCTAGATACCAGAAATCACGAGATGAGATAGAATTGGAAAGATTTTGACATTATCTATTGATGAAAGAGTTTTTAGTAAGTTGGAGAATAGATTTGGCATGATTACGTTCAGAAATATAAAGGGCATAAGTTTCAGCAGATGGATGGCTACGATACCGTTTGTGAGCCACCTCTCTATCTTTGACAGCACGAGAACAAGCAGAGTTAAACTAGGGCTTTTTAGCTTTAGTATTATAGAAAGTGTGAGGAATGTATGATTCCATGATAGAGACAATCAACTCTGTTATGCGCTCTGCACAAAGAGAAGGATCTCTGACATGGAAGCAATAATCATCCCAAGGAAAATTAAAATAGTACTGCCTTAGGTCCTCCTACTTAGCATAGCTAAAATGCCAGAAGCGCCTTCGCTTAGGCAGGTTCTGAGGCCACAATGGAGCGATAGAACAGGTAACGGAAATAAGATTGTGATCGAAGGAGCCCAACGGAGAGAAAAGTTTGACAGAGTAAGCTGAAGGTTTGGAAGTTAGGAAAAGATCAAGAATGTTGGATATGTCCCCAAGGCGGTCAGGGATACGGGTAGGGAACTGCACCAGCTGCTCAAAGTCATAAAGGATAGCGAAGTTAAAGGTTTGTTCACCAGGTTGGTCAGTGAAAGAGGATTAAAGCCAAAGCTGGTGGTGAACATTGAAATCCCCAGGAATGGAAATCTCAGAATAAAGAAAGAGAGATAGGATGTATTGCACTTTGGAAGTCAAATAGTCAGACAATTTTACATAGAGGAATTAGGGGAGAGATATACAACACGGATGTATTCAGTTAGAGAGTGACATTTAAAATTTTAGCCAGATGGTAGAAAATTCTGAAGATTCAAGATTGTGGGCACGAGAGCAAGTAATGTCGTTGCGCACATATACACAACAGCCAGCTTTGGATTTAAAATGAGGAAAGAGAAAGTAGGAGGGAACAGAGAAGGGGCTGCTGTCAGTAGTCACAGACAACTGTGTTTCAGTTAGGAAGAGAAGATGAGGTTTAGAGATGGTGTTCCACAGATTGGAAATTATATTTAAGGCCATTTATTGAGTTTTCTATGTGTAAGCTTTGATTCTGAATTCATGAATCATGACAATGGTCAAATAATTCAATTTGTAACTTCAAATTGCATAAATTGAATGTTCATGAATCACGACTCGTATATACACCTTATTTTTTATCTTGCCTAGAGGAGCATACTCATGATACAAGTATGGTGCTTTATAAAGAAAGGATGAATATTAATTTGATGTTGTTCTGACATTGCTGTGCCTTCTTTGGATTTGGAGACTCGGGTGACTTCCATTGGGAAAAGTTGGCTTTTATTTCCTGGTCAAATTCATAGACCAATTACTCATCAGCCGTAATGACCTATATGAGGAAATAGTTTCAAGCAATTTCTGCGCAACTTGAGCACACAATACCTTCTGCTGTTGTGACTGCACCTTTCATTGATAGATCCTCTATCCTAAAAGAAAAGTCTATGGAGTATGCAAAACCTGTAATTCCTGCACTGTCAGTTGCCAATTTTCTTTATATGCAGTTCACAATTATTTAACATTTACAGATGTTGTGCTTGTTGAAGACCTTGCAAAACGTGGATCACTTTCATCACATTGCTGCCTACGTTTAAAGTATCTGTACCAAAATTTTTATCTGGGTTCTGCTCATTGAATCATCCCCGAAAGCTTTCTTCATCATTTACATGGTTTCCTCAGACAAATGTCCACGTTTTAATGCCTATTCCCTGATCTACTACCTGCTTGGTCATAGTGTGTACGACGGCCATACAGTGCGCGTGTTAACTCAATGGTTTCTCACTGCTTGTTCATGCATGGGCATTAAGGTGGTCTGTGATGGATTACCAAGTTTGATAAAGAATGCATAGCTTGTTTGTGAGATATTCAAAATGACTGGATAATTTGTGAGATATTTCAAATAACTGGATACTTTCTGGACACACCTTGAATGAAGCTTTTCAAAATTATGATGATAAACTAACCAGTAACATATGTCACCAACCCCTTAACCCTTACCAATTCCGTTGGCACTTGTAAGTTTCACCCTACTGCTTCTCAGATTCAAAATAATTTTGCAATGACAGTTATTTTGCTGGCACTTAATGCAATTTATAATTCATAACACCAAAGTAAAACCCAAGTAGGGGAGATTATAAAACCAAAAAGGTCAGGAAAATTATCACATAGAAACAAACCTTGCTTTACTTTAGAACTTGGATAAAATAATGCAAGTGAAAAAAAAAAAATTTGTTTGTAAAAGCATATCTCGCCTGAATGATAAAAGAATATGTATGGTCAAAACTAACTTTCTTTACAAATTTAGTATTTACGAACACCGTTTTAAGAAACTAACTAATATTTGCATTTCGGAAGTATGTAACATTGCTAAAGAAGTATTAACTGTGTATAAAACATTTACTTTATTCATGAATTTATAGACTATTTCTTTCTGTGAGACAGAAGAACTGCAGCAGGATGATGAAGTGGTATTGGGAACTGTGAAAGCTAACTTTCCGAGGGTAGTGCAGCTGGCTGGTCCTACATCATACTATACTATCCTCAAGAACAAGAAGCTGGCTGTCATTGCCTTCTACCTGGCCTGTAAGTATATTTTTGCCTCATTGACTAGACAGGTTATCAGAGAAAATGCCTTTTGTTAGTATGGGGAGCTGGGAGAGCCATTTATCAGAAACATGTTTAGTTCTAGTGATTTTTTTTTTTTTTTTTTTTTTTTTTTTGAGGCTGTAGATATTATTTTCTGTAATCACGCCTCACGACATAAAGAATGGTGATCTTGAATATGTCAAAATCATTTTGATAACCGTTTGAATCTATAAGTATGCCATATATAGGCATAGGGCTGAAACACAAAATAAGCCCCATAGTCTCAATGCATTCTGATCAGCCGTGTAGTTATTGACAGCATTATAGTGCTGATGGGTGGGGTCAAATAGAACAAAAAGTGGAAGAGGCAAAGCTGACATGACGAAAATAAAATATTTATTGAATGTAGAATGTGTATGGATTCAATCATATAGGATAATAATAGTGTTAATAATGTTATTTTGTGATGATAGTGTTATAATAACCACAAAAAAAAATTACAAAAAAATGTAGTGCGAGAACCTGTTTTTAAAAGTTTTGAATCCCACCACTGCATACGCTCCTGACAGCCGTTGGATGTCACTGCCAGTGGTCGACACAATAACATCCAACCAATTTTTCCAGATGGCTCTCACGAAAATCGGTTGCATATACCACTAATCTCGCTCTAGATTTCGCGGACCGCCTAACAAAATACCACGCATCCCACTTTGAGAACCGCTGCCCTAGAGAGCTTAGAAAAATTCTTATAAGCAGTCAAAGAGTAACACTGGTGGGAGATTTTAACTGTAGTGAAGTAAAGTGGGAGACGTTTGAAAGCGGAGGTGAAAATACATGGGGAAATAGATTATTGAGACTAATGATGAATAATACAATGATACAATGGGTAACTGCAGATACAAGATTTAGAGGAGAAGATAAACTATTAAGATTGGACCTATTATTTACCTAAGGAATAAATCTAGAAAAAGATATAAATTATGAGTGCCCCTTTGGAAGGAGTAACCATGAGGTCATGGAAATTGAGATTAAGGGAGATATGGAAAACCAACAGGAGGAATCATACAAAAAAAAAATTATGCAAAAGCAAACTATACTGTAATGAAGAGGTTTTTCAATGAAACTGATTGGACGAAAATTAAGGAATTGAAGGACGTACAAGAGAAATATGATCTCTTCCTGATGATTTATGAACAAGTAGTAAAGGAATACGTTTCATTTTATAAAGTAAAAGAAAAAGGTAAAACAGAGTGGTTTAACGGAAAGAGTGAAAGAGCTAAAAAGAGAAGAGATGAAGCATGAAGAAGAATGAAAAGAAAACCAATCCAGGAAAGGAAAGAAGAATATACACTAGAATGGAATGAATGTGTTAAGGTTAGGAGAGAAGAAGAGAAGAGATATTAAAAAAATTTTGGTTGACAAATGCAAGGAAGAACTAAAGCTGTTTCATGGATTTATTAATGGAAAAATAAAACAAAGCAAATATGACTAGATTGAAGGAAAATAAGGTATTACACGAGGACCCGAAAGAAATGAGTGAAGTGCTAAATAACAATTTTCAGAAAGTATTTACAACTGAATCTGATTTTAAAAAGCCACAAGCACAAGTGAGGAAAAACGAGATGTGGGAAATCAGGATAAGTAAAGAAGAGATGGAAGAAATGATGAAAGAAATGGCTAAGCCAATTCATAATATAATTGAGTGTTCTATTAAAATAGGAAAAGTCCCTAAAGAATGGAAAAGAGCTGATATAATGCATATTTACAAAAATGGAAACAAAGAAGAACCACTTAAGTATAGGCCAGTGTCATTGACCAGCATAGTATGCAAGATATGTAAGAAGGTCATCAAGAAACAATGGACTGAATACATAGAAAGAAAAGGAATAATAACAGATAGACAACTAGGATTTAGAACAGGAAGATCATGTGTTACAAACTTATTAAGTTTGTATTCAAGAGTAATAGATCTAACACAAGAAAGAGATGGATGGATGGATTGCATATATTTAGACTTAAAAAAGGCATTCGATAAGGTTCCACACAGGAGATTACTATGGAAGTTGGAACACATTGGAGGATTGAAAGGCATATTAAAGAACTGGATGGAAGAATACCTGAAAGGAAGGAAAATGAGAACAGTAGTTAAGAATGAAAAATCAGAATGGAAAGAAATAAAAAGTGGAGTACCACAGGGACCAGTTTTGGCACCAATAATGTTTTTAGTAGGTAATATGTAAATGACATGACAGAAGAAGTAAGCAGTTATATAAGTCTGTTTGCAGATGATGCAAAATTACTAAGGAAAATAGGAAATCACAAAGATTGTGAAGAGCTACAGAATGATACAAACAAGATATATGAATGGAGCAAGACATGGGAAATAGAATTTAATGCAAAAATATGCCATGTATTGGAAAAGGGGAAAAGTGCAATAGGACCCTCATGGACGCATAAGTTTGGGGATAATGTTATATCAATAACAAAAGAAGATAAATATTTCGAATTGGAAATACAGGGCAACTTATCAATAGAGAAACATATAAATATAATATTTGGTGACACCTTCAGGATGCTAAGGAATATATACATGTCTTTTCATTTCCTAAATAAAAATATGATGAGAAAAATTTTAACTACAATGATCAGACCAAAACTAGAATATGCAGAAGTAATATGGTCCCCGCACAAGAAAAAGCATGTGTTGAAATTAGAAAGAAAACAGAGAATTGCAGCTAAGATGGGGCCAGAATTGGAAGACCTAACATATGAGGAAAGATTAAAAGAAATGCATCAAACAACACTGAAAGAAAGAAAACAAAGAGGTGACTGAATCACAATATATGAATTGGTGAACAACCTGGAGGAAACAGATAGAAAAGACCTAATATTGAGAAGAAAAGGAGAGGCTAGAAATTTAAGGGGACACGATAAAAAACTGCAAAAAGGAATTTCTTGAACGATACAAAATAATACAGTTTTCCCTAAAGAAATATAGATACATGGAATGGACTCAAGGAAGAGATGATAATGGCAAAAAATGCACATCAACTGAAGGAAAAACTGGACAAATACAGATACGGAGACAGGGCCCGTATGCACGAAAATTCTTAGTTATGCTAAGCACACTTAGGAGACGAATTATTTCGGGTTCCGTACTTAAGTCTCGGCCGATTTCTTAAGTATTATTTACCAAAATTCTTAGCGTGCCTGAGTACACTTAGCAGACGCCAAAGTTGAGTGCCCCCGGTGAGGACTCTTAACCCGTAACGTGCGGCTGTGTCTAATGGAATCCGTCCCGCTGTGCGGCAAAAAACGCCAGAAATCACTCAATGACAAAATGAAATCAAAATTACATCATCGCATTAGTTTCATAAATGTGCAGCCGACAGTGAACTTATCTTTGACTTCAATAGTGTAGTTATCCGGTGACTTGCATAATGTAATAAAGATGCTTGCGAGATTTGGTAGTTTGATTTGAGAGAAAACGAAGCGGCTTGAAGGTACACTAATATATATATATATATATATATATATATATATATATATATATATATATATATATATATATATATATATATATATTTATATATAATCATATACATATATAAATTTCCTTGATAAATCAGTTTTTTGGTGAATATTCAAATGATGTTTTGTGAGAAAATTATTCTAGCGGTTATATTATATACCGTTATATATATTCATATTAAATGGGATGGATAATCATACTTCAAATCATAATCATACAGAGAGAGAGAGAGAGAGAGAGAGAGAGAGAGAGAGAGAGAGAGAGAGAGAGAGAGAGAGAGAGAGAGAGAGAGAGAGAGAGAGAGAGAGAGAGAGCGAGAGAGAGAGAGAGAGAAAGAGAGAGAGAGAGAGAGAATGTGGAATGTGTGATCCCAGCCCTAGGGAATTGGATAACGGAAGTGTGACAACCCCCCACCTCTCTCTCTCTCTCTCTCTCTCTCTCTCTCTCTCTCTCTCTCTCTCTCTCTCTCTCTCTCTCTCTCTCGCTCTCGCTCTTTTTTTTTTTTTTCTCTCTCTCTCTCTCTCTCTCTCTCTCTCTCTCTCTCCTCTCTCTCTCTCTCTCTCTCTCTCTCTCTCTCTCTCTCTCTCTCTCTCTCTCTCTGTCTCTCTAGTATCCATCAAAATCTAATTTTATATACATATAGCAATGTGTAATCTAATAATGTCAAATATATTTTTCACTTATAAAACAACCTATACGATTATACCGTAAAGTAGTGTACACAAAAGGCCAAATTAATATAAAATAATGTGGATAATATAACAAACATTATTTATATACATTATTACATATTATACATTATATAAAGGGGAGGCGGTGGTACAGTGGACAAGCGTTCGATCCCCCGATATCCGCTGGCCACTTGTCATTATTTGATATCACAGCCGAGTGGCCAAAGACTACCCAAATTTCTGCCATACTGTCCTCAGACGGGACTTACAATGTTATATGCATTTGAGGCTTTAGCAGCGATTAGCCTCGCACGTTCTCAACATATTCAAGCGAGAACGTAAATTATCGAGGCGTCACTATAAAAAAAAATCTAAAAAAACTTACGTCAAATAACAGGCAAGAGGAAAGTCCATCCTGCTTCTATAACAAAAAAAAAGCCTACTGGTGCCAATGATTTATGATATAGAAAACAGAATATACATATTATTTTCATATTATACATATTTTTTTTTATATACAGTTTTATATACATATAATTTACAGTTGTTTCAGCGTGTGATAATCTTTAAAACAACTGTACACGCATAATGCAACGTTGCATTCATTGCATTTTGACGTCACACGCATACGTCTGCTTGGGCGTCTGGTTGTGTTTTTGCACACATAGCAATCCAGACGCCTCTTCTGTCCATTTAACGTCTCTGTTGGAACAGCAAAGTGGCGATTGAATGCATCTGTGATGCGATCAGGCTGAGGTGCGTGGCGGCGACTATTGATGGTGTTTGTGGGCTGACCAAACTCTTCAAGAAGCTGGAAAGCTATGTTGTGAATAAACTCACGCAGTTTGAGCTTCTTCCGTTTGACTAGCCAGAAATTGTAGGCATTGAGCATAGTTATGACTATCATGTGGAAGAAGAACTTGTGGTACCACATGACAGATTTTCTCAAGCACTCAACACTACTTATCTGACTATCAGACTTGTCCACCAAACGCATATTCTTGGTATAGTCAATCACAACATCAGGCTTCATGATAATTTTCTTCGTATTATAATGAATTTTACCTGTGGTGACTATATCGCCTTTATGGATGGTGGAGAGGAGATGAACTGGCTTCTTGTCATTCCATTTGACAGCAATAACTTTGCCTGACTTTTCTTTTTGAATGAACAGGTCTTTTTTTCGTCGCTTCTTATCATCGCCTGAGCTTGGGTTCTCAAGGATAGTTTTATTTCCATTGAACTTTGGCATAAACTTTCTGTTTTTCCGTACAGTTCCACATGACATGTAGAAACTGACAGAGAGCTGGACTGGTATACAAATTGTCAGTGTAAAGAATATGACCCCGGCCCATGTAGAGTGCCATCATTTTTTTGACAATGGCACCAGACATGCCCATTGGGTCATTTTTGCTGGCCTTTGGTATATCAATGTCTGTGCCTGTGTACACAATCATGTCAAGCACAATTCCTGTATCACAGTCACACAGCACAAAAAGTTTGATGCCAAAGCGATGCCTCTTTGTCGGGATGTACTGTTTGAAGACGAGGCGTCCCTTGAATAAGATAATTGACTCGTCGACCACCATCTTCTGGAAGGGATAGAAATACTTTTTGTACCGTGTAAGGAACATATAAAGTATTTCTCTCACCTCCCAGATACGGTCGCCGGTGATACGATTTTCATTGTCTGCATAGTACAGAAAACTAAGCAGCAATAAAAATCTATCACGAGTTGAAGATAGGGGTACTAATGAGAGAGTCATTACGCCAGTAATGCTGGAGAACATGCTTTTTACAAAGCGGCATCACCAGCATCAAGGCGATAAAAATGAGCAGCTCCCTGGAATATATATATATATATATATATATATATATATATATATATATATATATACATATATACATATATATATATATATATATATATATATATATAAATATATATATATATATATATATATGTATATATATATATATATATATATATATATATATATATATACATACACACACACACACACACACACACACACACACACACACACACACACACACACACATACACATACACATACACACACGCCACTCCCTTTCTTACCTCGACTGCATAAGCTCTGGCGTTGCCGTGGGAGTGGTATGGGTGTTTGGCAAGGACCTGTTTCGGCGGCGGGTATGGAGAGCTGACTAGCATCAGAAGTCAAACCCTTGCCTGTCGGAGAAAGAATTTTGACTTAAGATATTTGTATTTATGTGCAGATGCTTGGTTTAAAAAAATCTTAAATTTTTTTTACAAATTAATATGTATGTGCACACACACACACACACACACACACACACACACACACACACACACACACACACACACACACACACACACACACACACACACACACACACGCCACTCCCTTTCTTACCTCGACTGCATAAGCTCTGGCGTTGCCGTGGGAGTGGTATGGGTGTTTGGCAAGGTCCTGCTTCGGCGGTGGGTATGGAGAGCTGACTAGCATCAGAAGTCAAACCCTTGCCTGTCGGAGAAAGAGTTTTGACTTAAGATATTTGTATTTATGTGAAGATGCTGGGTTTATAAAACAAAGTTATAATTCTTACCAATTAATATGTATATATATGTATATATATATATATATATATATATATATATATATATATATATATCTATATATATATATATATATATATATATATATATATATATATATATATATATACACACACACACACACACACACACCCACAGACACCCATACGCATTAGCCACTCCTACCCTCCCTCCCCTGGGACCCTAGGGGATTACTGTCCTGCCCATACACACCTTTATGACAAAGCAATTCCAGCCCAAAACCAGCTCTGTTCCTATGCGAGAGAGATAGATAGATAGATAGATAGAGAGAGAGAGAGAGAGAGAGAGAGAGAGAGAGAGAGAGAGAGAGAGAGAGAGAGAGAGAGAGAGAGAGAGAGAGAGAGAGAGAGAGAGAGAGAGAGAGAGAGAGAGAGAGAGAGAGAGAGAGAAAAGCGA
>JAPQNM010000019.1:372532-402532 GCA_029783475.1 Metacarcinus magister | reverse complement strand
AAATAATACGCAATACATTATATAATGTTATATTTATCACATTATTTTGTTTTTATTATTATCTTTGTTATTTATTATTATTATTCTAATTATTACCATCATTATTATTACTATTAATATTATTGCTAATATTGTTATCATTCTCTTATTATTATTCTATTGTTATTATTATTATTATTATTATTGTTATTATTATTATTATTATTATTTTTGTTATTGTTTTTATTAGTATCATTATTATTATTGTTATTGTTTTTATTATTATTATTATTATTATTATTAATATTATTGTCATTGTTATTGATTTTATTATTATTATTATTATTGTTATATCTGCTTAGTATCATTGTCATTCTTCTTCCTCCCTGCAGCACTGAGTGGACGAACAAGTGGGAATCCGGAAGCCAAAATTATATAGGCCTAGAAAAGACATTCTTAACCTGTATGACGACGCTGAACTGATAAAAAGGTACAGACTGGACCGTGAAGGAATCATATTGGTGAGTCACCAATATGATTCCTTCACGGTCCAATCTGTACCTTTTTATCAGTTTTTTTTTCCTTTTGCATTCTTGGTCAAGACTCCCTTACATGTAGAAAGATAGTAATTGAAAAGGAAAATGAGGAAAGCCAAGATAAATGAATTATAATAGATTTTGGTAAAAATGCAGAATAAGACCTTCTGCCCTTTCTTTTTTCTCTCCTTCCTTACATACTATACATAGAGTACTCAACACATCTGTGAAGGTTTCAGGCGGCGCTCACCATTATTTACCTCGCAAAACGTCATTGAAGTTATGTTATGTTATGTTGGTTAGGTTATGTTAAATTATGGTTAGGTTAAGGTTGTTAAGTTAGGTTACGGCTATGTTATGGTTAGGTTAGGTTCGGTTATATAAGAGTTTTACATTTTATTAGCCAATCCAGATGGAAAAAAATCTAAGGTTGAGAATCCTAACTTTTGGGTAATATAATGTAAAATCGTATATAACCGAACTTAACCTAACCAAACAACCTTAACCTAACCATAACTTAACATAACCATAACTTAACCTAATCAACCTAACATAACATAACCTAACATAACTTCAAAGACGTTTTGCGAGGTTAATAATGGTGAGCACCGCCTGAAACCTTCACAAATGTGTTGAGTACACTATGTATAGTAATATGTAGGGAAGGAGAGAAAGAAGAGAGGGCAGAAGGTCTTATTCTGCATTTTTACCCATGTATATAACATATATATAATATATATATATATATATATATATATATATATATATATATATATATATATATGTATATATATATATATATATATATATATATATATATATACATATATATATATATATACATATATATACATATATGTATATATATGTTTATATATATATATATATATATATAATATATATATATACATATATATATATACATATATATATATATATATATATATATATATATATATATATTGTCATAATGGGTGATATATTATTTAGTTTTGTGCGCGAGCTCCTTATGTTTCCCCCCCGCAGCTGCCTGTCTCCCCCGCCCTTCCACGATAACTTCTTTATTACATTCTTTATTACATCTTGGAAAGCCTACTACTGTCTCTTTCCGCCTTCTAGACAGGAGGGGATGTTGTTTTGACAGGGTAAAAGAAGCTGGGCTTGATGTTCCATTCCTTGTGGCATGACGAGATTATTGTTTGTATAATATGTCACTTGGCATCTGTTAGGTGGGTGGCGAGTCGGACTGGTGGGGTGAAACGGTCGCTTGGGCAGGCAGACACGCTTAGAGATTCGAGCTGAGTAGACGTACAGAAAGGGAGTGGAGAGGTTTCCTTATTTCATCTTTGTTTGATTTGCTCTCTCCAGTGGCTCGCCTTTCTCTCGAGTTATAAGGTTGTTAGGTATTGTAGGAGGAGGTGCTGAAATGAGAGGGATGGTTAGGGATCTCATTTTATAGTAATTACATCTGCCTTGTTTTGCAGTGAGATTTGGCTACATTCCTCTCGCCCTCCTAATATCCCCATAAGGATATTCTATGAGCTAGGGACTTAGTAGACTCCTCGTTTAGTGTCTCCGAGGAAGTATTGTCTCGTCTTGTGGTAAGAGAACTCAGAGTTCTGTCTTTCCCCGGTGTGACTTAGGGGAGAGGACTTTTGTATGCTATTGTGAGAGCATTGTGGTTACTGGTACTATTATTATTGTTCGTATTATTGTACTATTGTAACATGCTACTCTGAGGAGGCAGTTTACCTCAGAGAGTATTATCACTTGTGTGTTAGAGTTCAGTGAGAGTATATTCTTTTCTCCCCCCTCTCCACGATTTAAGTTGGGACGTGGTTAGGTCGTCTGGGGAGACTAAGAGCTCTCACTGAATTCAGGGAGTTTTATACTCCTGGGCTGGACAGTGGGTGGATGCCTACGCTAAGGGTGGAATGTCCTCCAGGGGTAGAACCCCGCCCTAGGTTAGGGACGGTAATCTCGAGAACGTACTTACTTATCCTTCCCAGCTAGCGTATCTGAGCTTGGGTGTGTTAACTGTTGCGTAACGGCCAGTAATGGACGTGTGTGTATGTGTGTATTTTCTCCGTGTGTAGACGGAGTGGCGACCTCTATGTGAAGCCTAGTTGTTAGGTTTTGTGGCCCTGAACACCTTGAGGGGGTTTTATCTTGGTTTTTCACAGATACCTAGTGGCTTGAGACCCTAGGGGGTTAGTATCGGGAGGGTGTGTATAGCCACGGTATTACCCACGGCGTGATTGAAGCCGTGGTGGGTTTTGTGAGGCTGCTTACAGCCTGGGTGCATGACTTACGACAGAGACTGAGAATCTCCGGTCGTAACAATATATATATATATATATATATATATATATATATATATATATATATATATATATATATACACACACACACACACACACATATCCATACATACACACATCTCCAGTCATTGATACAAAGAAGGGAAAGAGAAGACCTGATTACAGTGTAGAGTGATGGGAGGAATGGAGATATTATATAAAGAACGTACAATGTGGAGAACATAAGATATGAGAAGAACATAAGAAAATAAGGAAAATACCAAAGGCAAAAAGACTACTGCCCAACATCTGGACCTTATTATATGAGATACAGTGATGGTATTTGAAAGGCAACTAGATAGATTCTGGTGCATCCAAGAACAAAGGAACAATTACAGGGCACATATATCCACCACACGCATCTATAACATCGAATCATCGACCGTCAGGCATCAAGTTAGTGATGGCGGTGACAAGAGCTAAATCAGCTGATGTAAACAAACCTTGCTCCGAGACAAAATCATAAAAATAACACATCTTGTTGTTCTATTTCACTCTCAAAATTCGTATGGCCTTCCATGTAAGTATTTGGAATATAAAACTGATATTGGAATGAGATACCAGTGTCAGTTTTTCTATTTTCTCTTTTCGTCTCTTTTGCTCGATGTCTTTTTCATACTTGTATCTTTCACCCAAGTCCAACCAAGTCCATGTCCATCCCCGAATACTTTGCTCAGCGAGCCTTGGGCATACTTGTAAATTACACTTAAGAAATTTGCTCAGCCTAGTACTTCAGCACAGCACTTAAGTCTAAGTCGTTCTGAATACTCAAGAATTTTCGTGAATACGGGCCAAGGACCACACGAGTGTAGCTCACGCCTTGTATACTACAACTAGGTAAATACAACTAGGTAAATACAACTAGGTAAATACAGCTAGGTAAATACACACACACACACACACACACACACACACACACACACACACACACACATACACACAGACACACACACACACACACACACACACATATTTTTACCATTGATTTTATATGTTCCTTTTACTATTGTTTTATTTTATTTTATAGAACCACTGATGATGACTTAAGAAAAGTCAAAACGTTTGGTACCTACCATTAAACAATGTTCGTGACCTCCCTCGTTGTGTTGTTCCTCCTACGACTGAGATTCACCAAGAACACTCCATATTCTGTTATATATATATATATATATATATATATATATATATATATATATATATATATATATATATATATATATATATAAATGCTGCGCATGGTCATCATCTCATTCCATTTTACGGGCTCACAAATATATACAAATGCTATACTAACCAGGCTGGAGGTATATTTTTTTGCTTTTCCAATTTTAATCTGCTTATGCTATGTAAGCACCATATTACAATTACCTTTAACCCAAACGCTGTTGCCAGCTCTCCCACAAATACCACCAAACCACACTCCCCCCTGATCTCAAGATCACTGCAGGGACAGAACATACATACTAATAATCCTCCCCTCTTTCATAATCCGCCATCCATGCTGGTGGTCTCCTCTCTCTCCTTGGATACCGGTGCTGGTGCTCTTCTCCTGCAGCTCCTCTCCCGACGTCTTCCTCCCCACTTCTATTGTCGCTTCCCTCATTACTCTCTCCTCCATCTTCAGTGCTTGGCTCCTCTGAATGACTCGATCGACGAATGATCCTACGAATGTCCAACACATGGCGGGGCATCCCATCAACTGACACATTGTTCCTTGAATTGATGTTCGTAACCTCTCCAGTCTTCCATCTGGTGGTGCACCTTGCACTCGGAGGCTTCACCCACACCTCCTCTCCTAGCTTCACAGGTGCTGATTCCACATCCATCATCACAGGCACAACATCTGGATGCCTCCAGTCATACCTGAACACAGACTGTTTAGGTACTGAGGCTTCTGTCTGTCCTGACCGTGGCGTCATATTATACCAATATACAGCCTCTGTTGGAGTGATATTGCCTTTCTCGGCTATTGCTTGTATTGTTCTATCGTTCCTTTCAACTATACCATTACCTCCTGGCCGATATGCTGCCCTAAACAACTGATGAATATTCCACTTGTCAAACATCCGTTTCATCGTTTCAGAATGAAAAGCTGCACCATTGTCCATGAGAACCTCATCTACTGGGCCTCTTTCCAGGAAGACACTATGTAGAACTTTAGCAATTTCCGCTGCGCTCTCTCCTCTCAGCTCTCGCCATATTGCCAGCCGGCCCGGTCCACAATCGACCATGGATAGGTAGGGTAGATGTCTGTAATGAGTCACGTCAATGGCCAGTCGCCTCCAATTCTCACCCACACTGACCTCTCCCAAACTCATGCACACTTGGGGCTGGATCGATTGACTGGCAATTTTCACAACTCCTCACAACATCCTTTACCGCTTGTCTGGAAACCATTGGATCCACCTTCCTGGCCAGATATAAAGTCCTCTCTACGCCCATGTGGTGCATGTTGTGCATGTCCCTCAGGTTGACCGTTCCCGCACAACAGGCAGTAGTACTCCCCACCTTTCTCTCTGTCCTTGGGACCAGCCAAGCCCTTTTAACCCTTGTTAGGGCATCAGCTTTATTCTTCATAGTCGGGACAAATGTCACACTCAACGCAAGATCATACTCACTGATGAGGTCCCTTAGATTTCCCAGCCGCCGTTTCACTATCATTTCAGCTGCTCCCTTAGTTCGCACTCTCTTGTCCTCACTTATGACAGATTTCACCCAGCCATTCACTGTCGCAGAGTCAGTTTTCAGCTCAATGGTTTGTAGCCCCCCTTTCAGCGCCAGGTTTATGCTTTTCAACACTGCCTCTAGTTCAGCTACGTCAATGTGGTTGTAATCGTCCTTCTTCCGGAGCCAAGCAGCGTCCTCTACCACATTGTTATTCATTTCGAGAACAACTCCTAGAGCCAAGCTACTAGCATCACACCAAACAACCCCTCTTCTCTCCCCTCGTACATGCCAACAACCTTTCACCGGATCATCTCTCCTCACCATTTCAAACTCCTTCTTCATCTTAGAAACTGTGGCTTCCCCCACCTGATCACCCCATCCCGATCCTTCAGCGTGCCTCTTGATATAACTACTCGCAACACGCAACCACCGGGCAACAGGATAGTGACCCACCAGCTTTCCGCACAAAGAAAATAATTCTCTTTTGGTCAACAGATCTGGTATTTCTGCGATCTCGTTCCCTCTCCGAAACTGCAGCTCTCCTCCAATCCGCTCCAGCTTCAGCCCGAGGGCAGCTCCTCCTTCTAAAGGTTCTGGTGGCTTGGTGGCCAGTCCAAAGTCTTTCAGGTGGGCCACCACCTCTCCAGCAGGCACCTTAGTTTCATCTACAAGGATGTCGTCGATGTATGAATTCGTGGCCCTTTTGATCTTCTCACTCTTTCCCAAAACAGTTTTCAGAATTTTTGTCATTATTCGTGGTGCAGAATTCAGGCCAAATCCTAATCTCGTCAGACAATAAGTCTTCCCTTTTGTACTTGACCAGCTGATGTTGCCACAGCTTTTTAGCAACCTGAATCTGCAAATATGCGGACTTCAAGTCCACAAGGGTCACTCCTCCGTTCATCTGCCTCCACTCTCAAGGTTTCGCTGCATACGTCCATCATGTCATCGCCGGTATGACACACTACATGCTTATTTAACTCTCGGAAGTCTAAGACCGGCCTCACCTTGTTTTTTGTTGGCTGTTCCACTGCCATCAGTGGCAAAATGCCACTTTCCGCTTCCTCTACCTACGGCACAAGAATCCCTTCTTCGATCCACCGATCCACTTCCTTCTCGAATTCCTCTCCTGTCCTTCCGTTCAGGTTGTTCTTGTAGCAGCATATCTTGTTTTTCAACTTTACTGGTTGATCCTCCTTCCAGAACCATTCAACTGTCCACTGTGTCCCGTCAAACTCTTGTTTTTGACAAGGTCACACGGAGCAAATTCGTGTAGGGGCTCACACAGTATATGTAAAGAGAAAAAAAGAAGCGTTGAAGAAACACAAACATTATAAAAAAAAGAAAAAAGAATAATTAGCAGGAGAAACTGTCAGCACTGCAAACAAAAATTATATACATTGTGTTATTTGATTCCAGAGAAGACTAGAACACCCAGGTGGTATCATCAGAGCTGGTGCTAGGATGGCAAGGACAGGAAGGTGTGGGAACAACCAAGGATGTGGCGCAGGGTGGGAGTTGGTAGGAGGCTCTTGGTACAACGTGGAAAGAGCAGGCAGCCTTGCAAAACAACATTGAAATGCTAAGTGTAAAAGGTGTGGGCAGGTGTAGAACTTGTAGAACCCGAGGTAGCTTGGATAAGAGACAGTGTGGCTTGGGTACCGAGGCGGCAAGACGATGGACGTGGCAGCAGCACACAGGCCACAAAATATATATATATATATATATATATATATATATATATATATATATGTATATGTATATATATATATATATATATATATATATATATATATATATATATACATATATATATATATATATATATATATATATATATATATATATATATGTATATATATATATATATATATATATATATATATATATATGTATATATATATATATATATATATATATATATATATATATATACATATATATATATATATATATATATATATATATATATATATATATATTTATATATATACATATATATATATATATATATATATATATATATATATATATATATATATATATATGTATATATATATATATATATATATATATATATATATATATATATATATATATATATATATATATATATACCAGTCTATGGCGACATGTATTGTAAACTGCTGTTACCGATATGTATCTGTGTAAGCTTGATACAGAGTGTTTTTTTTTAAAGTTATTAACAAAGAACACAAAATTATTCGAGAGGGACATAGAGGTCCTCTTGGTACAGAGTGTGAAAGCAGAAGCCCGACTGACTGCGTCGGGCGGTGATCGCTTACATCTTATTGCCAACTCGAAATGGTAATTTGGCGGGAAATACAATACAAATAATAATATATAAATAATTAATTGTGTAACCCATTACAGGTTACCTCCAACTGATGAAAAAGTATTATGTTATCATCCTCATTAAAAAAAAATTAGATGAGTGACAAAAGTAAACATTAAAATGTGAGGTGGTATACTCCTTTTACTGGAAGCTTGCATCTTTGAGAGGTTTGTAACAGGCCCGCTGATTGGCTGAACTACCTTCTTCTTCTTCTTCCGTGAGCGAGATATGATTAGATAACCTTAGATAACCTGCAACGTGTATCAATACAAACTGGCAACAATAATATATATTTTTTTCTATATCATTAACCGTTGGCACCAGTAGGCATATGAAGGCACAGATGGACTTGCCTCGCCTGTTATTTGGTGTAGGTTTTCTAGAATTTTTATAGTGACGCCTCGAATGATTAAGTTCTCTCTTGGATATCTTGAGAACGAGTGAGGCTTATTACTGCTACAGCCTCAGATGCATATTAACGTTGTAAGTCCCGTCTGAGGACAGTATGGCAACAATTTGGGTAGTATTTGCACTCGGCGGTGATATCAAATATTGAAAAGTGGTCAGCGGATATCGGGGATTCGAACCCGGGATCCTAGGCTCCCATGCCCGAACGCTGACCACTGCACCACTGCCTGCTGACACCAAAATAGATAACGTGCTCACTATCAGCCACCAAATGTTTGTAGTGTTGCTGCTACCAACTCTGTCATTCCATCTGCCGATTCTGATCTCCCACACACAGGAAAGAATGATACCCTCAAAAATTATATTTAAATCTTATCAATGCTGAGACATATCACATTAATAGTTTTTCACAGGTGCAATTCCACTTAGCTGATGATAGTGTGGGGATCGGGATCTGCAAGGTCTTTAGCAAAATATGAGTGTCATCAAGAATCTAAGCATTTATGCGTTATCCTGGTTCTTGCTAGTAGCCAGTGAAGGGACTATGTTCGTCATTACCCATTTAGTAATAATTTAAGCATTATGTAATCACTGTGGGGCATTAATTTACTCTAACACAATGGCATAGATGTTAACTTACCTCTTTTGAGAGTAGTATGTGGATTTGGAGCGTTCAAAGCAGTAAGTTAAAACAAAATGTGAGCGACTAGGTAGCTCGGCCATTCATCATCTGTCAGCTACAATAATGCCACCTGTCTCACAAAGCTCGTAATATCCATCATGCAAAAAAATAATTTCCTGTTAAATGATTTACTTTGAATCAATGCAATTACTAATTTTTATTCATGACTTTTATCTTTCTTTTATTACATTATTCTATTAAGCTATTTGTATTATTAATTAATGTGGATCCCTCCGCCATTATAAATCACGTACATTTCAAACCTCTGCGAGTCGGGGGAAACCCTACTGAACTTTATGGTATTTAAGAGTTCATTTTTGCTGAATGTTTTGAGCATTCAATGTAAAACAATGCGACATATTCTTATAAAAAGTTCCGTACTTCACTTATATATCCTTTTATTTACAATCTGTTTACCCCATTCTGTAGAAGAGGCTTTTCTCTTTATGGTGTGATGGTTTATTGAAATATAAATGTGGTAAACGCTACAAACAATAGATGGAACAAAACAGTTTTGTAAAGATATGGTTTCTGTTATTTAATTTTAACTTATCATGATTTCTATATTTTTTTCCTTACAGAGATTTGTTAAGCATATTGAGTTTTACAATTATTACTATGTCTAATTATATGAAACAAAAAGTAATTTTTTTTTTCTACAAATGAGGAATTAAGGAAACACCCGGATTTGTGACCTAGGATGCTATGAAACTTAGTGCACAAGATTTATTAATGCCATTCTTTTTTCAGGGGATCCAACCAGCAGCGCACTCCTGCAACATCTGAGTACTGTAGTACCCTTGCTGGAGGAACACAATAGCAAGGCCTCCCTCTACAGTATCAACTGTTTTGACTGGCCTATGGTGTGTGACACCCAGGGCATATCCTCGTACCCTGTGCTTCGTATTCACCCTTACAGTCGCCGCAATATGACTTATCATGGCCCCATCAACTCTTACCACATCTTGAGGGCCATACTCCTGTAAGTTTATAAGCAATGTATATCATGCAACTTTTGCACTTATGTCGTCACTTTAATTAGAAAAAGGTCAGGGTCAGGAGACATGTTGAAGTCCTGTTCATCGATTGTTGTCATGCTGCTGGCTGCTGCACTCAAGGAAGTACCCACCACTCCGAAACTCACCTCCTGCTGCCCGTTGATGGTCAGTCCACCAAGAGCCAGAATTCCATTAATTCCCAGTGTAAAATGGAAAAAGAGAATGTCAGAGTCATAACAATTAGTGGCGAGGAGCAGCTGTGTGAAGGTACGGATGTTGTGAGCCTTCAGCTCAGCGTTGAGACTACTGTCATTAACGACATTCTGACTTTTGGTGGTGTGATCATCAACGGGCACCAGAAGAAGCGTTTCAGAGCAGAAGGTACTTTCTTCTGTACAGTGGCCAGCAGCGTGACAACCATTGACTAGTGGGACTAAAGCGTGGCCTGGAGGTGTAAATGTGGATGGCTTCATGGAAGTGGACAGATAGCACTGGGTCACTGCCATCCACTGACACTTCAAGTAGTAATGGGCTGGAAAAAAAATAATGTGGTAAATGTATAAGCGATAAGGACGCAATGATTAGTAATAGGACCTCTAAAGATCAGATGCAAAAATTACTCACACATAAAAGAATATTTAATAAATTATAGAATTACTGGTAAGTCATCACAATATTTTAACTAAAAAAAGCAAAAAGAGGATAATAAGAAAAATTGAAAAATATTATCATGAAATAAATTTGACATCAAAAGATTGTACATAAAAATATACTGCACTTAAAAATTATGATATTCAATGCCTGAAACAGCAATACATAAATAGCTCCCCTCTTGAAAGTTGTCATGTGTAAATATATGGTTGCATATCAATTACTTTCAGGAACACCACCCATACATGAGTGGTTAGTGCTTAGAAAATAATAATTAGCTTGTGAGTACTATTTTCATGTTCTACCTCCTTTATATGATGATTTAATACAATTTTTGCAACAGAGAACAAGAAAAAATTGGCTGATGCTAGCATGTATGTATTTTAATTATACATTTGGATGGATTAGATACGACTGTCTGGGATGCCAGAATCAATCATCGATGTGAATCTAGAAGTAGGCTTTCCTGAGGTCAATCGCGGTCATGTTCACACCTTTCCTCCACCATTCATAGCTTCTCCATACATACATCAGAGTTGTTGTAAATGTGTTGATGTGGGTGTTTAGCTCCCTAAAGTCCATTAAAGGCCGTGTTCCTTGTTCTGCTGGACTACAGCCATTAGAGGATTGAGACCTTGTCTGTATTATCCCTCATTGTAAGGAATTAGCTAAACGCCTTCGATCCACTTTCCTCGTTCAACCACATAAAGAGTCTTGACCTCGCAAGGCACAAAATGTTCTGAATGTTCTGAAGAAAAGTCGACTTGGTAACATCTATCCACTTAAATTAAACCACCCATGTATTCATCATTTTAAAAATGGGTAGGGTCGTGATACACGTTGAAGTCTTGTTTGTTGATGTTTGTCACACTGCTGGCCGCTGCACACAAAGAAGTACCGTCCACTCTGAAACCCACGTTCTGCTGCCTGCTGATATTTACTCCAAGAGCCAGAATGCCATTCACTCTCTGCGAATGAAAAATGGTTTCGTGGCCATGTAATACACGTGGATGTTGACAGTAATAATAATAATGATAATAATAATAATGATAATAATAATAATAATAATAATAATAATAATAATAATAATAATCGGTTTACTAAGAAAGGGCAGCTTTATGGCTGAAAACAATCCAAAGAAATCAAGGTACAATGGAGATGACATATAATGTAGGTACTTCAAAGTGGCAGAGTGGCTTGTGTGCTGGTGATATTCTTGGGTTTTGCTTGACCTGGGGTCGGAGTTTGCTGAAGCACGTCCTTCCCTCGTTTGCAGCCGCGGGCGTGGAACCATTTCAAGGATTTCAAGGTCTGGATAGTTGCATTGTCAGGATAACCATCTCTGTTCCTTAATTGGAGAAGGCTTATAAATGAGTATATAACTTGCGCCATGGTGTGTACTGCCTTCCGAGTTCAGTAAAGAAGAAACAAAGTATTGGTGGAATTTGTAGATGGGAGAAACACAGTTGTCAAAACACTGGTTAAAGTGGCGGCGTCTTCACAGATAACTTGCAATTTCAGATTTTCTTTTAGTATCCTTGGTTGACTGGTGACTGCTTGTGTCCACTATGGTTGTAATGTCCATTGTACAGTGCAGAGAAGTAGTAAAGGCAGGAAACTAGCAGGCTAGCTTAGGCGGCCCCACGGGAGCGCCAACCTCACGTCCGACATGGTAAAGACAGTGGGCCCATTGCTGAGCTGAAAGCTCACAACACCTGTACCTTCACACAGCTGGTTCTTTCCACTCATTATACTGACCCTGACATCCTCTTTTCTCCATGGACACATAGGCCACAGACTTTGAACAGCCTGTGCCCACCAGCACGTTGTGTCGCGTTTCATCCACCCACACTACAACAAACAGTAGCGCCTCACCCACTGATCATCAAAAGAGAAAGATGATTGAAGAAGAAATAGGGAAATATGAAGAAGGAGGGGCCCGCCCCTTAAAAGTTAAGTTCAGGTCTCAAGCGACAGCACAAAATATGATGTCTAAGGCTTAGAAACAAGCAAATACAAATGAATATATGAAAATTTGGATATGAAAAGATATGACTGAGGAAGAAAGTACTAGATTTAATGTACTGTTAAAAAAAAGTCAAGGAATAAAATTAAAGGAAAACAGGAGAGGAAAAACAAATTCTATTGGAGAGTTTTGCACGTAAAGATGAGAAAGTGGTACCTACAAAAGAAAACGGATGGCGGGTATCGTACACAAATATAAATGGCGTAGTGTCCACATTATCAGAAATAAACGATTACCTGAGAGTCAAGAAACCAGATATATGTGTGTAATGTGTGTATGACTGAGGCTATTTCATGATAAGGGGTTGTAACGTAATTCAAGGTGTTTAAGGTGTGAACGAAGTCTTGGTTTGAAGCTTTGAACCGACCTAATGAAACGATCGGTCAGCTGTATGGTAGTCAGAACTATTAAAGAAGCAAGCGTCAGAGGTTGTCTATCTCTGCCCAGCCACTACAAGCTATCTAGGCCTTCTACGGCAGCAGCGCGATGACAAAGGTAGAACCTGCTGCCAGTATAGACAACCTCACCAGGGATCTCCGTTCGCCACGTGCTGAGAGTCGGCTCGCGTCTTGAAGATATGGACATCAATCAAATTGTGGCCCGCGCTCGAGTCGTCCTGGCGGAAGAGAATATCGGTGCAGGGGCTGCATCATCCTACAATCAACAACATAGAGTGGCCTCGACATCTGCTGGCGTCCTGTGTCGGGTCTGTAACCAGCCAAACCACTATGCTCGTGCTTGTCTGGCACGGCGCAGCTGGCGCCGAGGAGAGCGCGGTAACATGTGCTGTTACAGATGTGGGCAGCCAGGACACATCGCCTCGTTGTGCCTGGAAACTATAAAGGAGAGGCGGCACCAGCGCCAGCCGTCTCTCTGGACTATCAGTGAATGGTGCGCTACCGGACTTGGTGAACAATGTGAACTGTGAAGCTGGGTGTACAAAGTGTATTGTGCACACTTCCTTGTGTTCCCAATGGACAAAAGAACGTGTCAGCGTGATGACGGTGAGCGGTGAACGTTATAAGTGTTTGGGAACAACTGAGGAGCAGATTCAGTTGCATTCCGGCGTGTTTGTGACAGTGAGCGCACTTGTGGTGTCCTTTAAACCTCTTAACTATGACTTTATTTTAGGTATCAACTTTTTTTTTTTTTAATCCCTTACCCGTGGCACCGGTAGGATTTAATGGAGGCCCGTTAGTAGCGCGGGTTAGATTTTTTAAGTGACGCCTCGTTTCATATAGGGAGGTTCATGCTGCCAGCGGAAGCTCCTTCAGCATATAGCTTTGCAGTCCCGTCGAGGATAGTGTTATGACAGCATGTGGGTGATCTTAGGCCACTCGGCGGTATTAGCAAAGAAAAGTGGCCAGCACATGCCGGGGCTCGAACTCGGCACCCTAAGCTGGTATGCCCGACCGCTAGGCCATTGCCTCTCCGAACGGAGTATCTAAGCGGTGCCACCGAACAGTGAAGACAATACTGGCAAGAAAAGGCTGTTCTGTTGCCGAGGCGGCTTACCGCTACAACACCATGCCGAAAGGGAACGATGCTGCCTTCGCCCCTGCCAACCAGATATTTCGATATGAAGTCATATAGCTCGGCATTGACGAAACGGATAAGGAGCGCCTGTCAGAAGTCCACCAAAATCGCTATAGTGTTGGGGATCGCGTATGGATTAGACACCCCAGCCGGCGCTGTGATGCGAGGAGTTCATTGGGCACGGTAACACGAGTGGTGTCTACCCAGAATGTGGAAATGGACGGCATGCCTCGTCACGTGCGTGACCTGAGGGTGGCCACGTCATCGCAGCCACTCACGCGGGAGCCCTCGGCTGTGGGAAAGCAGAGTGTGGCTGCCGAGGACGACGAACTGCCAATTACCATTTGGGTTCCACGGAGAGTCCCTGAGAGGAATGACGACCAACACTCGGATGATAAAGACGGGTCAAGACAACCGCTCCCGCGTCGGGGATCAAAAGAGCGCCGACCAGTTATACCTTTTCAATATAGTGATCTATTGTAGGATCAGGAGGGTGTGTAATGTGTGTATGACTGTTTGAGGCTATATCATGTTAAGGGGTTGTAAAGTAATTCAAGGTGTTTAAGGTGTGAACGAATTCTTGGTTTGAAGCTTCGAACCGACCTAATAAAAGGATCAGTCAGCTGTATGGTGGTCAGAACTATTAAAGAAGCAAGCGTCAGAGGTTGTCTCTCTCTGCCCAGCCACTACAATTTGGTTTAGTAGAAACGAAGCTAAATGATTCTGAGGATGTGCCAGTTGGGGAGGGACAATGCAATGTATGGAGGCGAAACATAAACCTGAAAAAGGTAGATGGTGTAATGGTGTTAACAAGAAAGGACGTGATTATGGGGAAGGTAGAAAAACGAGAAGGTATGGCAGAGGTGTTGAAGGTAGAGTTTGTGATGAAAAATGGAAGAAAAAGAGACTTGGTAGTCGTATACGTTCCACCCAAGACCAATGCCTGGGGGTAGAGAAGAGTATGGAGACATGTTGAAAGACACATGCAAATGTTCAAAGAATATGATAGAAAACAGTGTCAACATAATCATGATGGGGGATTTCAACTGCAAAGACGTTTTCCAAGAAGAGTGGTATACTGGTGGAAGAGAAGAATCATGGGGTGGTATATTGTTGGGTTTGGTATTGAATAACATTATGACTCAGTGGATTAAAGAGAACACAAGATTTAGAGGCAATGAAGAACCATCAAGACTAGATTTACTATTGACAAAGGAACTAGAAGCAATTAGAAAAGTAAATTAACAGTGCCCACTAGGAAAGAGTAGAGTGACCATGTACTTATTGAGTTTGAGCACAAAAGAGGGGAGAAGAAAGCAACACAAGAGTGGAAGATACAATTATGGTAAAGCAGACTTTGAAGGCTTAAGAAATTTTTTGCAGAATCAGACTGAAGTAACTTCCTTGCAAAAATTAAGAAAAATTTTCGCAGAGACAGACCGAAGTGATTTCTATGCAACAAGGAGCACTCACAAAGTAATGGAATGAGTTCATCCGAATATACATGGAAATTAAAGGTGGATATGTTCCAAGAATAGATATTAGAGAAAAGAAAACGAATTAATGTTTTAATAGAAGTTGTGAATAAGCAGCAGGATTGGCAAGAGAAAAAATATGGAACAAGTGGAAGAAAAAGGAGGGAAGAAACTTATGGAAAAAATACAAAATAACTAGATATGAATATGAAATAATCCGTAGAGAAGAAGAAAGTAACTTTGAGAGAAATATAATAGAAAAATGTAGAAATGAACCGAAACTTTATTATAGATATGTAAATGGAAAATTGAAAACAGGAAGAAAGTAGATAAGCTGAAGGTAGAAGACACAGTGTACAAAGGTGCATTACAATAGGCTGAGGTGATGAATAAGTGCTTTCGGACTGTATTTACAATTCAGAATGAATAATATTATACCAACGGATAATTTGATGGAAAACATAAATGTAAGAAAAGCGCTGGGTCCAAATGGAATGTTAATTGTATAATGAAAGAATGCAGTAACCAGCTAGCAGGAAAGTTACATAGTATAATTGAGAGTTCGCTAAAGAAGAGCAGAGTACAGCTAGATTGAAAAAGAACAAATATTGTGCCAATTCACAAAGGAGGAGACAAAGAAAAACCTTGGAATTACAGATCAGTATAATTAGCAAGCGTAGTGGCAAAAATGTGTGAAAAATTGTGAAGGACAGAGGGTTGAAATTTTTTGGAAAAGGGGTGGGTAGATTGCTTCAACCTGGATCTCAAGAATGCTTTTGACATGGTACCTCACAGGAGACTGACTGCTCTGGAAACTAGAACATGTAGGAGGATTGAAGGGTGGTTTGCTGAAATAGATGAAAGACTTTTTGAGCAACAGAGAAATGAGAACAATAATAAAAGATCAGAAGTCAGAATGGTGCAGTGTGAAAAGTGGAGTTTCTCAAGGATCAGTATTGGCCCCAGTGATGTTCTTGGTCTATGTAAATGATATGATAGAGGGAGTGAATAGTTATATGAGTCTATTTGCAGATGATGCCAAATTACTAAGAAAAAAAGAAAGAAAAGAGGACTGTGAGCATTTACAAAAAGATCTAGATAAGATTCACAGATGGAATAAACTTTGGGAAATGGAGTTTTATGCCGAAAAGTGTTAAGTGCTAAAAATAGGCTGTAGTAGAATGAGACAAAGAGAAAAGTATTCGTTGGGAAATTATTGAATGAACAAAATAAATATTGAAAAAGATTTGGCAGTATGGATTACAGATGATTTGTCATCAGATAAACATATTAATAGAATAATAGGAGATGCATATCAGCTGCTGAGATATATGAGAATGGCTTTCAAATATCTGGATGAAGAGATGATTAACCAACTGATAACACCATTGATTCGACCAAAGTTAGAATATGCGGCAGTGATTTGGTTACCACATAAAAAGAAGGATATAAAGAAGCTTGAGAGAATATAAAGAGTCGGTGACTACTGACAGCAGCCCCTTCTCTGTTCCCTCCTACTTTCTCTATCCTCATTTTCAATCCAAAGCTGGCTGTTGCGCATATGTGCGTAACGACATTACTTGCTCTCGTGCCCACAATCTTGAATCTTCAGAATTTTCTACCATCCGGCTAAGACTTCAATGTCACTCTCTAACTAAATTCATCTGTGCTGTATATCTCTCACCTAATTCTTCTGACTATGTAAAATTCTTTGACTATTTGACTTCCAAGGTGGAGCACATCCTATCTCACTTTCCTTATGCTGAGATCTCCATTTTAGGGGATTTCAATGTTCACCACCAGCTTTGGCTTTCATCTTCTTTCACTGACCAACCTGGTGAACAAACCTTCAACTTTGCTATCCTTCATGACCTAGAGCAGCTAGTGCAGTTCCCTACCCGTATCCCTGACCACCTTGGAGACACGCCCAACATTCTTGATCTTTTACTAACTTCCAACCCTTCAGCTTACTCTGTTAAACTTTCCTCTCCGTTGGGATCCTCCGATCACAATCTTATTTCCGTTACCTGTCCTATCACTCCAGTGCAGCCTCAGGACCCGCCTAAGCAGAGGTGCTTCTGGCATTTCAACTCTGCTAAGTGGGAAGACCTGAGGCAGTACTATTCTGATTTTCCTTGGGATAATTATTGCTACCATGTCAGAGATCCTTCTCTGTGTGCCGAGCGCATAACAGAGGTGATTATCTCTGGCATGGAGCTATACATTCCTCATACTTTCTCTAATACTAAAGATAAAAAAGCCCTGGTTTAACTCTGCTTGTTCTCGTGCTGTCAATGATAGAGAGGCGGCTCACAAACGGTACCGTAGCCATCCATCTGCTGAAACTCATGCCCTATATATTTCTGCCCGTAATCATGCCAAATCTATTCTCCAACTTACTAAAAACTCTTTCATCAATAGAAAATGTCAAAATCTTTCCAACTCTAACTCTTCTCGTGATTTCTGGCATCTAGCCAATAATATCTCTAACAATTTTACTTCTTCATCTTTCCCTCCTTTACTTCAACCAGATGGCCCCACAGCTGTCTCTTCTTTCTCTAAAGCTGAACTTTTCGCTCAAACCTTTGCTACCAACTCTACTTTGGATGATACTGGGCATATTCCTCCTACTCCTCCACCCTCTGACTACTTCATCCCTAAAATTAAAATTCTTTATTATGACGTTTTCCAGGCCATCTCTGGCCTTGATTCTCGGAAGGCTTACGGTCCGGATGGAGTCCCTCCTGTTGTTCTCAAAAACTGTGCTTCCGAACTCGCTCACTGCCTGGTCAAACTCTTTCGTCTGTGTCTCTCTACTTCTACCTATCCTTCTTGCTGGAAGTTTGCTCACATTCAACCTGTCCCTAAAAAGAGTGACCGCTCCAATCCTTCTAACTACCGCCCTATAGCTTTGATTTCCTGCCTTTCTAAAGCCTTTGAATCTGTCCTTAACAAGAAGATAATGAGGCATCTATCAGCTCACAACCTTCTCTCTGATTGCCAGTATGGTTTCCGTAAAGGCCGATCTACTGGTGATCTTCTTGCTTTCCTAACTGAATCTTGGTCATCCTCTTTTAGGGACTTCGGTGAAACCTTTGCTGTCGGCCTTGACATATCGAAAGCCTTCGATAGAGTCTGGCATAAATCTTTAATTTCTAAACTACCCTCCTATGGATTCTATCCTTCTCTCTGTACCTTCATCTCTAGTTTCCTTTCCGACCGGTCTATTGCTGCTGTAGTGGACGGTCATTGTTCTTCTCCTAAAAGTATCAACAGTGGTGTTCCTCAGGGTTCTGTCCTATCACCCACTCTCTTTCTATTATTCATCAATGATCTCCTAAATCTGACTCAATGCCCTATCCACTCCTATGCTGATGACACCACCTTGCATTTTTCAACGTCGTACAACAGACGCCCAACCCAACAAGAATTAAATGACTCAAGGCGAGATGCTATAGGACGCTTAACTTCTGATCTTTCACTTGTTTCTGATTGGGGCAGAGCAAACCTAGTTTTGTTCAATGCCTCAGAAACTCAATTTCTACAACTATCTACTCGACATAACCTTCCAGATAACTATCCCCTCTTCTTCAATGACACTCAACTTCCCCTCTCCACCACATTAAACACACTCGGTCTATCCTTTGCTAAAAATCTAAACTGGCAATTTCATATCTCTACTCCTGCTAAATCAGCTTCCAAGAAGTTAGGTGTCCTATGGCGTCTGCGTCCATTTTCCTCTCCCTCTCAGCTGCTTGCTCTGTACAGGGGCCTTATCCGCCCATGTATGGAGTATGGCTCACATGTCTGGGGGGGCTCAACTCACACAGCTCTTTTAAACAGGGTGGAGTCTAAAGCTTTTCGTCTCATCAACTCTCCTCCTCTAACTGACTTTCTTGATTCTCCGCCGCAATGTTGCATCTTTATCTATCTTTTACCGCTATTTTCATGCTGACTGCTCTTCTGAACTTGCTAACTGCATGCCTCCCCCCCTCCCGCGGCCTCGCTGCACAAGACTTTCTACTTCTTCTCATCCTTATTCTGTCCATCTTCCTAATGCAAGAGTTAACCAGTATCTTCACTCTTTCATCCCTTACACTGGTAAACTCTGGAACTCTTTTCCTTTGTCTGTTTTTCCACCTGCCTATGACTTGAACTCTTTCAAGAGAGGAGTGTCAAGACACCTCTAATGTTAACTGGATCTCCACCCCTTGCTTCTATTCTCCTACTGTCCTCTTTACAGGGTCTGGCGACAAGCGGGATTTTTTTTTTACTTATTTCTGTTTTCCTTTAGCCATTACCCTATTAATATAAAAAAATAAAAGCTACAAAAATGGCTCCAAGCATGAGAAATTTACCGTGTGAAGAAAGACTTTCTAGGCTGAAACTACCAACTCTTGAGAAAAGAAAAGAAAAGAAATTGGAGACCTTATAGCAGTATATAGAGGCTCAAAAGGTCTGGAAATACTTGATAGACATGATCTGTTTGTGGAGGAAAAAAAAGAGGAAGAAACTTATGGGAGGAATGCAAAACAACTAGAAATTAATTTGTAAAAATCTGAAGAGAAGAAGAAAGTAACTTTGAGAAAAATATAATAGAACAATGTAATAACGAATCAAAAATTTTCTATAGATATATAAATGGAAAAATTAAAAGTAAGGAGGGAGTAGACAAGCTGAAAGTAGAAGACACAGTGTACAAAGATGCATTACAATAGCCTGAGGTGATGAACAAGAGTTTTCAGACTGTATTTACAAGAGAAACTAAATTTTGAATGAATAATATAATAGCAACGGTATATCTAAAGGTAATCATAAAAGTAGACAAAATAAATAAAACAACTAATGGAAAGCCAAGATGTAAGAAAAGCACCGGGTTCGGATGGAGTGTCAAATTAGATAATGAAAGAATGCAGTAACCAGCTAGCAGGAAAGTTACATAGTATAATTGAGAGTTCACTAAAGGAGAGCAGAGTACTGCTAGATTGGAAAAGAGCAAATGTTGTGCCAAATCACAGAAGAGGAGATAAAGAAGAACCATTAAATTACAGACAAGTATCATTAACAAGTGTTGTGGCAATAATTTGTGAAAAAAATAGGGAAGGACAGATGGTTAAAGTTTTTGGAGGAGACAAACACATACTATGGTGGTCAGTTTAGATTTAGAGTAGCTACTTATATAGCGAACTTACTAAGCTTTTACTCGAGTGATTGATGTGACACAGGAAAGAGAAGGGTGGGGACCTGGACGTCAAGAAGATTTTTGACAAGGTTTCTCACAAGAGACTGCTCTGGAAATTATAAATTGTAGGAGGATTGAAAGGGGGTTTACTGAAATATATGAAAAACTTTTTGAGCAACATAAAAATGAGATCAGAAGTCAGAATGGTGCAGTGTGAAAAGAGAAGTTCTTCAAGGATCAGTATTAGCCCCAGTGATGTTCTTGGTCTATGTAAATTTTATGACAGAGGGAGTGAATAGTTATATGAGTCTATTTGCAGATGATGCCAAAATACTAAGAAAAATAGAAAATACAGAGGACTGTGAGCATTTACAAAACGATCTAGATAAGATTCACAAATGGAGTAAACCATTGGAAATAGAGTTTGTAAACCATTGGAAATAGAGTTTAATGCAAAAAAGTGTAAAGTGCTGGAAATAGGATAGAGTAGAATGAGACAAAGCGGAAAATATTCGATGGGAAATGAATGGATAAACAAAACAAATGTTGAAAAAGATTTGGGAGTATGGATTACAGATCATTTGTCACCTGAGAAACATATTAATAAAATCACAGGAGATACATATCAGTTGCTGAGATATATAAGAATGGCTTTCAAATATCCGTATGAAGATATGATTAACAAATTGATAACTTCTTGATGCGACCGAAGTTAGAATATGCGGCAGTGATTTTACCACATAAAAACAAAAGATATAAAGAAGCTTGAGAGATTACAAAGAGCAGCAACAAAAATGGCTCTGAGCCTGAAAAATTTACCGTATGAAGAAAGACTTTCTAACCTGAAACTACCAACTCTTGAGAAAAAAAGAAAAGAAATGGGAGACTTTATAGCAGTGTATAGAGCCTCAAAAGGTCTGGAAAGAATTGATATATATCATCTGTTTGTGTGGGACGACAGAACACGAGAGGACAAGAGTAGAAACTGAAAAGGACTACATGTAAGAGACATAAAGAAATACAGCTTCCCATATAGAAGTATGCCCTCTTTTCAATAGAGATTACATGTTTAATTTATATCATATAGCTATCTAGCAGACTCACCTACCTATGTTATTGCATTCATATATTCTTGCACACATTATATATTCACCTTTTTTTGATAATTTTAAATATTTTCTCACTTTTGCCTTGAATCAAATTGACACACGTTTTTCAGTTTCACTTTTTCATTTTCTTCTTCCTGTAAAGTAATTTGTTCTCAGGTTTGTTCACCACCTTTTGAAGTAGTATTATACAATTTTTGGTGAAACTAGTTGCCATGTTATAAGTAGATTACTTTGCTTCACATCAATCATTTTCAATTGAAAAAATATGACATTGTAATCTTTGATTGTTGCATTTGAGTATCCTTTTATCAGGATGGAGCAGGCCACCCCAGTGGAGCTAACCAGTGTGAGTGCTGTGGAGGACATGTTGGCTCTTAAACAAGATGTGCACCCGGCTTCTTGGTTCACAAATGCTGCTATAGTTGGAGTCTTCTCAAAAATGAAAGGCAAGAAGTCAATGAAAGTAGTTGCTATAAAATGTGATCTAGAATTTGGTACATATTTACATTTTCCTTTCTTCACTTCATATATCTCCTTGCATTTGGTGTTTAGTTGATAATAAATATTCATCTGAATTAATCCAGATGCTTTTTATTTTTTTCTTGTTTCTCCAAGTTCATTGGTACACCATGTTTTCATTTCAAAATTTGTATTCCATGCAACTACTTGCCTCGTATCTCCTAGTAAGGTTTTATAGATCTACCCTGACACCTAGGTGTAGTCATGACAGAAAAGTCGTCCTAATCCTGTCCATACACCTCACTCTTGCACTTTTCAATCTTCTCACTATCACACACTTTCTCCTCTTAAATCCAGTAAATTTTGCAGTTTTCCAAAATTATATTATTCAGTGCCATCAAAATGTATTTTGGAAGCATTAGGCTTGGGATATTTAATAATTAGGATACAACCTCTCTTGGCTGTTATTTTGTATTTTACATTGTAAGATTGTAAGTTGATTAACTATATAAACATTATTCCCACAATTTCCAATTAGGTCACATTCCTGAAAACCCAATTGTAAATCAGTCGATCGTATACCAAAATATCATTCTAATGAGATAAATAGGGATGTTTTCCAGACCCGTATAGGGTTGTGTTAGAGGGAATTATAAATTTCCTCTAACACCCCCATAATATATCAAATATACATAGAAATGCATGCTAGAATAAATATACATAAATAAAGGCATAATAAGATCTACTAAGTAACTTTTAGTAATTACTTGTACACCGTATTTCCCGCATTATAAGACGCACTGGAGTATAAGACGCATCTTTAATTTCGTAAGGAATATTTAGGAAAAAACTTAAAACCTCACTTTTTCCTTGGGCTTCGTAGCACTCCCTTCAATAGAGTTTTTGTCAAAGATTATAGGCTAAAGAATATTCTCCTACTGACCTACTTGCGCAAAACATGCAATTAACCTTATAGATACTGGTATTAATCAAGTTGTACCATAGATTTTTCTTGCGCTTCATAGCCCTTTCCTTAGTGAAATTTTGGTCCAAGATTGTAGGCTACTGGCTATTCTCCTACAGAATTACCTATTTAAGATGAGCCGTTACAAAGGGCTAAGCCTCCAAACCATAGACCAAAACAACAATGGCCAACACGTCATCTACAGCATCAAAAAAAAAAAAGTATTCAAATGGATATTTTTTTTTACTTGTGTCTCATTTTCAAAATGTTAAATAATATTAGCAAAATTTATAGTACTATATTTTATTATACATTTTATTCTGGGTCATCAGGGAACTAGTTTGTCAACCTAACCTAGTTCCAGTAACCTCTATACTAAGGCCTTCCAAAACCTAACCATCAGGGTATAAGACACTGGGTGATTTTTGGAGGATTTTTTTGGGAAAAAATGCGTCTTATATGGCGGGAAATTCGGTATCTACTGAAATGCCAAGTCACATCAAAAGGATCCTCTCCGAGGCTAATAGCTAAATTATTAAACAACCCTTTCCCCCTTTCATGGTGGAGGAGGTTGTTATTATTGACAAAGAGCGTCTTCATGAAGCGTCTGAAGTAGTCCGACGAAAAGGGAATATGTTCCTAGTGTAGGAGTGTCCAGGACCATATCTTTGACAAAACATTTGCATATTTCTTGCTTCAGCCTATTTTTTTTCGTAGATAATGTACTAGTTTTTTGAGTTTGTAAACATCATAAGATTTTTGTGCATTAATCGTTATTTTTCAATTTGTTAAAGACTTCAGTGTTCCTGTATTACTGAACACCAATTTAAACATTTCCCCATCCTGACACCACCTGACTGGACTGGCACATAAGTACGCCACCCCTTTCACCAGCCCATTTGTCATGGGGAAAAACTGGAAGAAGTATATTATTCTGGAATGTTTAACTAGCGTGTGAAGCCACGGTGTACGAGGCTAACACAAAAAACAACCACTTACCTTCTCTCAGCTCCACGTGTTACCTAAGTTTCCAGGGATATACTTCACAGAGAGAGACACAGTAAAAGCTTACGTTATCTATTAAACAAATTACAGGGAAGCACACAACGTGAAGTTACGTGAGAACTCGAGGCTTACGGAGAACGTGTCTCGGCACGCGTTACAATCTACCACGAGGTTACCAACCTTACTCAAGATTGCTTGGAGACGACGCTGTCCGCGGCAGCTCGACACTGAAGGAGCTACGATGCCGCGTAGGGATCCCGCTGTCCTTCGGCTCCTCTCCTGTGGCCGCTTCCTTCTGCAGGAGGAAGCTTCGTCTGTCACACGTGGTTCATCGCCGGAGGACTTGAACCACACGTCCTGTCTCGGCTAGAGGAAGGAGGAGAAAGAGGGCTCCTCGCTCCCAGTCGCCTCGACCTGCCACGACCCGTAGACTCCGCCCCTTCTTCTGACATCAACGGCCGGCTGGGTCACGGACTGGCTCGCCTTGTGATGCGACCCGGGAACTCCTCTCTTGTGACGTCAGGAGTCAAGCCGACTCGCGGGTGGCAGACCTTCTTGGCGCGAACCTGGAAGCTCCTCCTTTTCTGTGACGTCAGGGGTCAAGCCTACTCGCACAAACTCACACAAACGGAAGAATTTTCTTACTCTTAAGGAGTAAAAAATTCTTTAAACCTAGGCTGACCTAATCTAAGAAATAGTGTGTGTATCTATATGCATGGTGCCTGTGGGTAAATGAGCGGAAAACCTCGTATTTACGTTTAAAAAAAACTTTCTGGAGGGAAAAACTCCCATGCAAAGTGAAATTTAAGGCCCATTTCAGCAAGAGCGAAAACTCGCTTACCTGACCTACCCACAAATGTGTATTGTAGTGTGGTGTCTGGTTACATACGGTGTAGGTGTGACATGTGTGTGTGTGCATGTAAAAATGCCGTGATCTCTTCCTCATGCGACTGCACGACGCTGAAGCGACTTGGTGTGGCCAGGTTGGGCTAATCTTGGCGCGTATTCGGCTGCACACAATGCTGGAATCTCAAAATATAAAAAAGAGAAAACATTAAGTGCAAGTCAATTTGGTACGACACAACTATTTATCAGAGGAATGAGGGAAGCGTAAGTGGGAGGATGATGCAACATGGGTTCTGCCTTCGTTCATCTCTGTGCCTGAAGCAACGAGGAGATGAGAAGCACAGACAATCTTACCTCCTGGGCGTGACGAGGGAGAAAAAAGCTTTCTCACCGCCTTAACGCATTCGACTTTATCCTCTACACTGCCGGTATACTGACCACTGGCAGGTGTAGGTGCGGTGGGAGGTGTCAGCATGGTGTCTGGCCTCCAGCAGAACTCTACCTCATCATTCTGGCACATGTGGCACTTTTTGACAAAGTTTCCAATGTCAGCTGCCATGGCCGGCCAGAAGTACTCACGGCTAACGTGTCTGAGCATCACCTGACGGCCCTCGTGTCCTGAGGGTGACTCATGGTACAACCTCATCACCACCTGGCGATACTGGGCGGGAACGACGAACTGCCTGCTCGTCTGTCCGTTTCTCAGCGTCACCTCCCGGAACAGTCTGCCCTTCTTTCTGTAGAACAGAGTTCTGCCCCAGTTACGTGTCCTGGACACACCAGTATTGGCATACTTGCGCAGATGGGCCAGTGAAGGGTCGGTGCTTTGAGCAGCAGCGACGTCAGCACTGCTTAGCAACTCGGCAGCTGAGGTGAACTCACGAACAGCGTGGGAGGGCGCCTTGGTAGTGGGGCGCACGGCCTTTTTCTGCTTCAGGGCGTCGCTCCTTCGGGAGTCCTTCACACCCTTAACGTTGCCGACTATGAAACCAAATAGAGGGTTCTCCATCACAGCAGCCTGAACGCGACCTGTGAGAAAAGGGGAAAACATCTCTACCACGGCTATGGGACAAGAAATAGTGGTGTCATTAATCATTTTAACACAGATATGCCTACCTGTGTATTGTTGAGGACTTACCAAACTTTCCCTCACTACACAGCCGGTGCAACTGTTGTCTCGCATAACTTCCACCTTCGAACTACCCACTCTCCCTGTTCACACAAGTAAGTTTCGACTACTTATGGAGGCGGTGGAATCGGCAGCAGTTAGGTAAAGGGGCTCCTGGGAAGAGGCTATTTCCTTTACAGGTAACCCTGTCTGAAACCTGGCGGCAGAGAAGTGCCCACGTAGCTCATTAACCCTAGAACACTAACCTTCAATTTAAGTCACACCATCACTAACCATGGGTATATCATACCCGATTTTGAAAAAATAAAGTAAAAAATTAAATGTGAAGCTTTAATGGAATAAATTTACATGAAGGCACTTAAAATTTTGGACTTTGCCTTAACATTAAGAAGAACTGAAAAACGTATTATTTTGGTATGAAAACTAGATACTGAAAAATTTTACTAAAAATAAGATTATTTTTTTTAATTTCAACAAAAAATAATTAAAATAAAAATTAGCATCCGATGGCTTTCAAACTTCTCGTACAGCCTCCTAGGTCCTGTGACTATTTTGGAAAACATGGCCCAGTCATAGCTCATGAACCTTTTGTTAAAGAAACTATTATGATACATGTTTTCTAGCTAAATTTCTAGCATCACCTATGGATTTCAGATGCATTTAAAGGTGAAATCCAAAAAATAATAAAAATTATAACAAATGTTATTGGTTTTCACAAAAAATATTAGGTAATTAGATTATCCATCGCAAAATGTCGTAATTACACAAGTTCTTTGATTAGGGCTAGGCTGATTCCTCTTCTCATCTTGTCCTGGTACATCCTGCCAGTGTGGGCGCACGAACCTTGGCATCTGCAAAGAAGCATACAGCGATGTCTCATCACCAGTCGTTGCTGTATTAACATATTGTTCATAAGCGGTTTTTATAAGCATGTAGAGAGCAGCAACTGACACCTGATGCATATATCGGGTTCTGCAGATATGATGGACGCCAATGAATGACTCGGCTTTGCCACTGGTTGAGATACCACTGTTGGTTAGTGCTGCAGTCCACCCACTGCCATCCAACGAATCACCAGACACACTCCAGAGCATCTTCTCGGTGTGCATTGCCCCCAATGTCACGAGAAAATAGTCTTCACCATGATCTGCCTGTGGAAACTTCAACTGAAGTTTTTTGGCCAATGTGAAGAGTTGTTGATCGGCTACCACGACTGGTGTCTGACCTGGATTAAGGTAGCTAATTGCCCGGTGGAGAACCGTCATCCCATGCCAAACTATTGTAAGGCTGTTAGAAGACTCAATAAAAATAGGGAGCATGTATGACTTGGTTGGGGGAGTAGCAGGAGGTTATGTGGTGCTAACATAGTATGCTGCCCATAAAATCCATTAACCAGGTTCAATGACTTATTGGGATAGCTCTTCTATGCATGTTATAACTCTTTCCAACCACACATAGCTCTCTTCAGTTATGCTGGTGTGAGAGCGCGCAGCTGGAATAGGATGACTATTGGATATTAGGACCGGGACGTGCAGCACTTCATCATTCGGCAACGAGACATTTATATCCCATGGGGAGGCGGTGGTGCAGTGGTCAGCGTTCGGGCATGGAAACCTAGGCTTCCGGGCTCGATCCGTTGGCCACTTTTCATTATTTGGTATTACTGCCGAGTGGCCAAAGACTACCCAAATTGCTACCATACTTTCCTCAGACGGGACTTACAATGTTTATATGCATCTGAGGCTATAGCAGCAATAGCCTCTCATCATTCTCAACATATTCAAGAGAGAGCGTAAACATTCGAGACGTCAATATAAAAAATCTAAAATCCTACGCCAAATAACAAGCAAAAGGCAAGTCTATCTTTGCTTCTATAAAAAATTTTTAAAAAGCCTACTGGCACCAACGGGTTATGATATAAAAAAGTAAAAAAATGTGCGTGTATCTAGTTGGCAAGGACCGCACAGTCTTCTTCCCCATCTCATCTGGATTGAGGATCTCATCAAGATTTGCAACTTATGTGTCTGACGAGAAGTGCTGGTGAATGCTGATGCAGGTTCCATGGAGGCCTGATGCTGCCGTCGTAGAGGATGGATTATGGTCAATATTGTCAAAATTGCCTGTGGTGAAAATGTGTTTAACTGCCTGAGAGGGGACCACCACACCAACCTGCTCCCAGTGACCAATGACTGAATACGCAATATCTGTACTAAGCACTCTCAAACGGTCATACGAGATGCACAATCCTCGCTGATGCAAATCATTGATTAGAGATTCACGACCAGTTTGTAAATGTACGTTCATAGCCATATACAGCGAAGCTGGTGATCCCCTATCTCTGTTGTTACGTGGAACACGTAAGAAGATGATCTGCTGCGCAATTGATGTTGCAACCTTGGACTTCTTAGATCCAGGAGCTGGCTGATCGATAGATGGTCCATCAAGAAGCACGTACAGGAATGAACGCAGAGTAGTTGGAATTGGTTCAGCTTTAGATGAGGTTGAGAAGGAACCCGTAAAAGCTTGCCGCATTTGAAGATATTCTCGACGGAGGATCTTGGCTGCTTTGTGCAGGGTGGAGACTTCAGTTGATGTATTGTCTTTCATATCAACTATAGCTTTGGATAGGTCATCATCGAAAACAAAAGACCAGCAACAGTTAATCTTTACTGCCTTGATGTCAGGAATCATGCGCTCAATGTCCTCTCTAAGGCGTGTTGTATTGCAGTTGATGAAGGGAAAGCCGAGAGCAGCAATACGCTTATCATAAAGCGTCGTCAAGTGAGCCATTGTTAGCGACTCCCCTGAACCACGGTTATCTACAATAAACTCAAGTAACTCACTGAGAACATGTGCTCACATCACCTGCGTGTTATGACTCTCAGCGATGTCACATCCGACTGTCTCCACTTTCCTATACAGCCGAGTTAGACATCCACGATGATAGACAGCATTGATAATGATTAAGTCACCAGCGGACAGTTTAGACAACAGGCGTTTGTCGCCCAACACCTGAGTACGGTCATTGACTTTTTTATCCAAGAAGTGTAGCAGCTTTTTTGAGCTCTGTCTTGTTACCCACTTCATCACAAAAGAGACATGGAGAGTCAACTGGTTCGCTCAAAGATGTAAAAGGTGATGTCTGTGTGACTGACCTGTCTGCACTGTTCATGGCACGAGTTTTTACCGGGCTAAATGACGCTTGTCCTAGATGCTTATTTCAGGCTCTCTGCACTTTCTGATTGTTGACAGCATTCCTGCAAGCTTTGTGCCACACTACATGATTAGACATCATCAGCTGCAGTATATTCTGAGTATCACTGTCACCAGTATTCTCTACGAATACAAAATCCGGCAGCTCACCAAATTCATTGAGCTCTTGGATATTGTTCACAACCTGTCTATAAGCGGCTGAAAGTCTTTCAGGACTGTTTTTCAATCTAACAGATGATGAGGGATCCAAAATTGGATTATGAGTCTCGTCTGATTGACATAAAACATAGGCTCCAGTCCATCGTGGCAGGCGTGCTTTCAAAGTTATCGAAACTCATTTGAATTAGTCACTGTGAATCTGAAATTAAAAGTTAAAAATTAAAGGTCACATAACATAGATACATTATGTGACTAACTCA
>JAPQNM010000019.1:355032-367532 GCA_029783475.1 Metacarcinus magister | reverse complement strand
TAGGTTTTTATAGTTTTTATAGTGACGTCTCGAATGTAATACGTTCTCTCTTTAATGTATTGAGAACGACGAGAAGCTATTGCTGCTAAAGCCTCAAATACATAAAAACATTGTAAGTCCCGTCTGAGGACAGTATGGCAGCAATTTGGGTAGTCTTTGCCCACTCGGCGGTAACACCAAATAATGACAAGTGGCCGGCGAATATCAGGGAATCGAACCCGGGAGCCTAGGTTTGCATGCCCGAACGCTTGACCACTGTACCACCGCGCAGCTGTAGCGTGTGCCCCCACTTTATCTTATCTTATAGCATATATATATATATATATATATATATATATATATATATATATATATATATATATATGTATATATATATATATATATATATGTATATATATATATATATATATATATATATATATATATATATATATATACATATGTATATATATATATATATATATATATATATATATATATATATATATATATATATTATAAGATAAGATAAAGTGGGGGCACACGCTAAAGCTGCGCGTAGCCGCGGGCGCTCATCTCCCGTCGCATTGGCCTTTGAACCTGTGATGGAAATTACTCCGTTACGCCGGGACACAGAGCCACTATGACATTCGACTTTCCACAGCTTATCTTCCCCATGTTTCCCTCGGTACCCATTTATCTACCAATCCGTTTGGAAGGATGCACAGCTGGGTGAGCTGTGCCCTGACTGCCTTCGTCCTTGATCGAACTCGGGCCAGCGGATTCGTAGTCAGGCGTGCTAACCACTGCACCACTGTATATGTATATACATATATATATTATATATGTATATATGCCTGTGGTCGGGGCTACAATAATTTTACCACCATAATCTCTAACCTCAAAGGAGTTGTCTGGGAAGCCCCGCCTCTGTATATTTTCCGACGACAATACAAGGCGCCTTGAAGATTGGGTATCTGAATGTGCATGAATGTAATACGCTTAAGGGTAAAAGGAAGGTAATTGGAAGAATGTTTGTGGAGCAAAGTTTAATGAGTTATCATTGGGAGAAACTAACCTGGAAAAAAAAAGTTAATGTGAGTTTGGGTGTGTGAGTGGAAGGATGTCAGATGTTTCCAGAGTAAATTTTGCGTTAATGTGTCTGCATATAGTCCTGGTAGTGAGAGAGATGAAACATGAATTTGAATTACTGTTTTCTGAGTTTTGGAGAGAATGTGAGTATTGTGTTGCTAACAGGTTTACATGCTCATGTTGATGATGAGGTAGTTGAAAACGTGGTCGGTAGGCACGGGGTGCCTGGGAGAAATTCGAATGGTGAAAGAATGATAGAACTATGTGCTGAGAGAGAGTTGGTGGTTGGAAACACCTTGTTCAAGAAGATGGATTATATAATTATACATGGATGAGACAAGACAATGGAAGGGTAGTAGATAAAGCAGAGAAGGTGTATGGTGTGAGGAGAGTGGGAGGTGGGGTGAGAAAGGGGAGTGAATTGTGGTGTGAAGTTATTTGGTGTGGCTGGATAGGCAGGATAAGGTGTCATGAGAGGTACAAGCAAAAGATAAATCAAGCAAGAAGGGATGTGTATGTTGCAAAGTGAGTGCAGATGAAAGGTGGAGTAGGAAGATGAATGAAAACTTTCATTTGAATAAGATGTCCTGGAAGGAGATACAAAAGAAAAGGATGGGAATATCTAGAAATCAAGGAAGTGTGAAGACGGAGGATGCAAGAATGATAGTCATAAAGAAGCAGTTTTGGAGAGATGGGCCGAATATTTTCAAGGACTGTTAAATGTAGAGGAAGATAGAGAGGCTTAGAGTATTGCAGTGGAAAGGGAAAATGGACTAAAAGTGTTAGGAGGACAAGATTGCTATAGGCGAAGAGGGGCCTCCACTTTGCCATGGGAGGGAAAGAGCATGTCTGAGAGTAAGTTCAGTTAATGTGAATGGCCTGAATATGTTAGGGGAAAAGAGATAATTAGTTGAAAGCTTTGGAAAAGGAAGGTTTGACGTGAAGCATGCAATATACAAACTTAAATGTGGCAAAGCTGCAGGATTGGATGGAATAACTGCAGAAATGTTAAAATATGAAAGCGAAACAGCGGTGGAATGAATGTGCCTGATATGTGACGTTGTATGGAAACAGAGAGAAGAACCAGATAATGAGGCATCTATCAGCTCACAACCTTCTCTCTGATTGCCAGAATGGTTTCCAGAAAGGCCGATCTACTGGTGATCTTCTTGCTTTTCTAACTGAATCTTGGTGATCCTCTTTTAGGGACTTTGGTGAAACTTTTGCTGTCGGCCTTGACATATCGAAAGCCTTCGATAGTCTTTTATTTTTAGTTGTTTTATCCGTTACCCGTGGCGCTGGTAGACTTAATGGAGGCCTTAGATGGTCAGCCTCCGCCCGTTAGTAGCGCGGATTAGATTTTTTAAGTGACGTCTCGTTTCTTATTGAGAGGCTCATGCTGCCAGCGGAAGCTCCTCGTGCATATAACTTTGCAGTCCCGTCGAGGATAGTGTTATGGCAGCATGTGGGTGATCTTAGGCCACTCGGTGGTATTACCAAAGAAAAGTGTCCAGCACGTGTCGGGGCTCGAACTTGGGACTCTGAGTTTGTATGCCCGACCGCTAGCCATTAGGCCACCGCCTCCATAAATCTCTAATTTCCTAAACCTATCAACAGTGGTGTTCCTCAGTGGTGTGTCATATCGCCCACTCTCTTTCTATTATTCATCAATGATCTAAATCTGACTCAATGCTCTATCCACTCCTATGCTGATGACACCACCTTGAATTTTTCAACCCAACACGAATTAAGTGATTGAAGGCAAAATGTTATAGGACGCCTAACTTCTGATCTTTCTTTGGTTTCTGATTGGGGCAGAGCAAACCTGGTTCTGTTCAATGCCTCAAAAACTCAATTTCTACAACTATCTACTCGACATAACCTTCCAGATAACTATCCCCTCTTCTTCAATGACACTCAACTGCCCCTCTCCTCCACATTAAACACACTCGATCTATCTTTTACTAAAAATCTAAACTGGCAATTTCATATCTCTACTCTTGCTAAATCAGCTTCCAAGAAGCTAGGTGTCCTTGGCGTCTGCGTCCATTTTTTGTCTCCGTCCCAGCTGATTGCTCTGTACAGGGGCCTTATCGGCCCATGTATGGAGTATAGTTCTCATGTATTGGGGGGGTTCAACTCACACAGCTTTATTAAACAGGGTGGAGTCTAAAGCTTTTCGTCTCATCAACTCTCCTCCTCTAACTGACTGTCTTGATTCTTTAAGTCACTGATGCAATGTTGCATCTTTATCTCTTTTCTACCGCTATTTTCATGCTGACTGCTCTTCTAAACTTGCTAACTGCATGTCTCCACCCCTCCCGCGGCCTCGCTGCACAAGGCTTTCTACTTCTTCTCATCCCTATTCTGTCCATCTTTCTAATGCAAGAGTTAACCAGTATTTGCACTCTTTCATCCCTTACACTGGTAAACTCTGGAACTTTCTTCCCTTGTCTGTTTTTCCACCTGCCTATGAATTGAACTCTTTCAAAAGAGGAGTGTCAAGACCCCTCTCATACCAAACTGGACCTCTACCCCCTGCCTCTATTTCTCCTACTGTCTTCTTTACAGGGTCTGGTCCTATTTGTGTTTGCCCTTGGCCAGTAACCTTTTAATGTAAAAAAAGAAATATATATATATATATATATATATATATATATATATATATATATATATATATGGAAGAAGGCAATCATTTCACTCCTGCATAAAGGTAAAAGTGAGTGTAACACTATAAAGGAATAAGTTTGCTTACTGTGCCAGGAAAAATGAATGGGAAAATCCTGACAGAGATTTTTAAAATTAGAATGATAGCAGAAGTGTAATTAGGGAAGGATGAAAAACTAAGTGCAGCCGTTATGGACCTAGAAAAGGCATATGATAAAGTTCATATGGAAGCTCTTTGGAATGTTGTTGGCAGTTGTAAAGGCATTCTACAGGGAGGCAAGTGTGTAAGTGATGGGGGATGTAGAGCAAAGTGTAAGTTTTCCTATAGGAGGGAATTTGTCAGAAAATATAAATCAATAGGTTGCATCACTGCCAGCAGGTTCTGCCTGTCTCACAGACTGGCTCAGTCCTCTTGCTCATGTCTCAGGCCAATTATCTGCCTTCCTATTATCACACGGCGTCGTCTCTGCCAACACGTGCTGTCTGTTCCGTGATCTAGCATTGTACCTTCTTCCCTGAGAAAACAGGTTCCCCCATCCTTATAAGGCATCAGCCAAAAACTAGTGTTGTAGGTAAGAAACCTTTATTTATAATACTAGTCTTATGAAAATTTTTTTTCACCTAAAATTGGGGTTTTCATGAACAATTAATTCCCTGACGTTAGCCCCGTCATTATCGATGAATACCTATTGTTATTCATGGAAAAGTTTGGCTGAGGGACCTTGAATTACTTTTGTAATTCATAATCACACTAGCATTACACAGGGGTTTAGTTTTTCAGTACGTATAATTGTTATGATTCGTATCAACGAGTTGACAAATCTGGCAACTAACCCTCCATCAATGATGAAACATGAAGTCATAGAGCCTGCCTGGCACTGACTGTATGCCAGCAATGAAAGGGTCAGGTTCAACTGTGCGTATGTATATTTATGTATAATTAGTATAGTATGTGGGGTGTTAAGGGGTATTATTATTGGGTCTGGAACGCATACCTATTTATCCCATTGAAATATAACTTTGGTATATGATCAATTTGTTTACGATTGGTTTTCACCAATGTAACCCAATTGCAAATTGAGGGAATAATGTTTTATTATTCGTGGAGATAATAGTAATAGCCTAGGAGCAAAGTGAAAGGAGTGTATATGTTTGTGACCATGGGTATAGGTATGCGTGCCTTGTCTGGGTTATCCCACTTTAGGGGGATAATATCCTGGTATGTATATAGATAGATAGATAGACCTTCCTCTCAAGGTGTTATTTATTGTGCCACTTCCACACCTATATACATTTTTTAAGATGGAATATTCTTAATCACCTCTGTATTTCATTATGTACATTGGCCAACATATTAGTTATTTGTTGATTACTTTCAATTCTGATCAGATTCTCTTGATTTATCATCATCATTAATCAACCCAGCTAAGTAGAGTGAAGGGTTCAGACATACAAAAGTTCTTTGTCACAGATGAAAACATTGGCTAGTTTGATGAGATATATTACTATGTATACACCATTTCATTTCAGAAACTGTAACTAAATATAAAATAAATTTATAATATCTTATTTTGTTGACAGATACATCAACTTTCCATGAAGTATGTCAGATGCTGGAGGGCACCCAACTCTTTGGTCTTCATATTTCCCAAGAAGCTGTTACTACCTAGTAAGACAGAGAGAGAGAGAGAGAGAGAGAGAGAGAGAGAGAGAGAGAGAGAGAGAGAGAGAGAGAGAGAGAGAGAGAGAGAGAGAGAGAGATTACATAGAATTACATAGAAAATCAGACCGCACATATCCTAGGGTCCAAAGTAGGTGGTCTGTCCTTAACCTAGACCAAGAGATCTTCTGGTGTCTGTTCTTCTCATGTATTCTCATGTATAAATGCATATAAGAAGTCAGAAGCAACATACTCAAACAGCCAGCAGTACACCGTGTCATATAGCTTCTATCGTATTACTTGTTGGAGGAGATATTAGTCAAGTTTGAGTTTAAAATAATCCATTGTGATACACTCCACCACAGAAGTTAGAAACTTATTCCACTCTCTAACAATGTCATTGGTAGTTGTATTTATCTATATCTTAGTTTTACTCCATTACTTCTGCTTTGTTATAAATTATTAATTGAAAACAGTTTACATGCATCAACATTCGTAAACCCTTTGATTAACACTATAAGGTTTCCTTGAAGACAACGTTTCTTGAGAGAAAACATATTTGTCATGCCAGTGTGGTGTGTGGAAGGGTTCTTAATTAAAGTGTCTTAGAGGTAAGAATAAACATATTTGCAAATATTCTTCACATTTAATGGGAAAACTACAGACTGGCTGGAGTTTAGGAGCGAGCGTGTGTCTACAACAGAGGCTCCCTCATGACTGATTACAAAAAGTGGGAGCAAATGTGTGGTGATGGTGCACGTGCATAAAATCAAATGAGATATTGATAAATTAATAGCTATATAAATGTACAATGTCCAGTACTTACAAAGCTCGACCACCTACATGAAATTGTTCTCAATTTTATAATAGAAACAAGGTGAGAAAAGGAGAGTGCCACGGGTTGACACAGCAATTTAGGAGGCTGGAAAGAAAGGAAAAAATACAAAATTACGAAATTATACAGGACAAAAAATATGAAATTGCCATATTTACATGATAAAAAAAAAACTACACATTCAATGGTACATCATGGATAAAGAGCAAGAGAGAGCTAAGGTTTAGAAGATGTGAGTCTGTCTAGAACGAAGAGAATAGGGACAGGAAAGATAGAAAGAACTGTGGCAGGCATAGGATGTTGTGTAGGCATATGTTTCGTAATGTGAGAATCAAAGGTCCTGGAACTTTCTTTAGGGAGTCGAGATGAACTACAGATTCCTGCAGGCCATTGAGATTTAAAAGTTTGACTTTATGACTTTATTACCTACCATGTTCCTTTGCAGTGACTGAAGGGTCCAGTGAATTTAGGCTGCAGTTTAGACACTAAACCGAGTAACCTGTCTATTACCTATCTATTATTTATAAAATTAGATCTACATTAGTAATATTCATAAAATCATCCTTATAGTGGAACATATACGACTATAAATCTATTCAAAAATTTAAGGCGGAGGATGCCCCGCCTTTCCTGCTCCCCTCACCCTGAGATTGGCTGCTGAAATGATGGGTGGAGCGTCATTAGTTTGGATTCATTTTGGTGATCAGTATAGGGCGACTGGGGGATGAGAGGGCAGACTCCTGAAGGAGGAGGAAGGATGTGGGTGGTGTCAGGTCCCTAGGGCACCTGACACCACCCACATCCTTCCTCCTCCTTCTCCATTTACCTTTTATATATAGTGTGTGTATGTGTGTGTGAGTGTGTGTGTGTGTGTGTGTGTGTGTGTGTGTGTGTGTGTGTGTGTGTGTGTGTCAATACCTAATAAAAACATATAACTATACATATACTTATCGTATTAAAATTTTGATCTCTCTCTCTCTCTCTCTCTCTCTCTCTCTCTCTCTCTCTCTCTCTCTCTCTCTCTCTCTCTCTCTCTCTCTCTCTCTCTCTCTCTCTCTCTCTCTCTCTCTCTCTCTCTCTCTCTCTCTCTCTCTGTCTCTCTCTCTCTCTGTCTCTCTCTCTCTCTCCTTCCTCCATCCTTTTGGTGACCGGGCGCTGTACCATGGCCCGTTTAGCTACCTTTGTCGGTCAGTTTATTTACAACTTTTATTTTCCATCATTCATTATTGCCTTCCAGATCGCATTATACTGATATTTTTTGGTACTTATTGTTAGCAAATTTATTTACGATGACATTTTAGTCTCTTTTTTGAAGTGTAAGACTTCATACATGAAAATATTAAGGAAACAATGAAGTGATATCAGGTGTCAAATTTTTCACGACACTCAGCCTGTAACTGTCAACCAATCATCTACCACGGTGTGGTGATGGCCAGCCTCTTGTAGCAGTCTCCCCCTACATACCATAGAGAACGTGATATACCCGTTCCCTGGTACGTGGGGTCGCGATGCCCAAACTATTACAACTTTATTTTTATCGTATTTTTCAATATTCATTATATGTTCTTTATTTATGTTTTTCGTTTTATCATATTATTGTATTATTATATATTTTATTGCGCTGCAGACCAACGCACACCCATCAACTTGACGTGCACTGTCCACAAACAGTAGCAATTTCAAAAACCATGTTCAGCAGCTCCTCAGCACGTGTTATGTACAGTTTATATTTTTTGTATAATAAATAACCTTAACTGGATCTGAGTACTCTCATTATCCAGTGGACCAAATAGCTACAAACACTCACAAGCTCACAATGCTACAATTGGTGACCCAAGAGTGAGCTAAGGTCAAACAGTGACATACTGCCTGTGCTAAACAAAGAGCACATGTTCCTAGTGTGAAGGCCTGGGTCTTACAGATTCATTCGCTTTTACACTCCCAAGGCAAAAAGTCTCACCTCCATGTTGGGGTTCGTGAGAATGAGCCGACGGACTTGTGTAGCTGTCACTTGTAAGGTTCCCCCTCCCACCCACCCTGGCACCCTCTGTGCCCCCTCAGACGCCTCACTGCGTCTTCAGCGGCCTAATGCGCATGCATGCGCGGCCTCTATCCCCCTCAGACGCCCTATTGCGTCTTCAGCGGCCTAATGCGCACGCATGCGCGGCCTCTACACCCCCTGACGCCTTCTTGCGTCATCATGTGTCCTCAACACACCCCTCTGCGCCCTCAGTGCAATCCCTGCCCTACCACCTCGCGGCGTTAAAGTGATCTTCACCATCGCCACTCATCACCCTGTGGATTCTACTCTCCCATGGATTACTTACCTACAGTGCATAGTGATCCCACCTGTGTTCAGTGCTCATCGCCTCGATGGATTACTCTACTCCAACGTGGATTAATAGTGCTCTCACCTGTGTTCAGTGCTCACCACCCTATGGATTACTATATTTTCCCGTGGATTAATTACCTACAGTGCCTTCCCGGACACTCAGTGCCTTAGTGTCCACCAAGGTGCCCTGCATGGGGCGTGTTTATACACCAGTGTCACTAGTGTGAACTGTGGTTCGTTCCCCGAGCTACCGTGGCCCCTGGCCCGTTCACGCCAGCACCTTTGCCACTCAGTTCAACACCACTTGACCTCACCATGCCCGACAACGACGATCTCCACACTGCAGCAGCAGTGGCACTCAGATCGCCACCCTTCTGCCCACAGAACCCATCTATGTGGTTCGCTATTTTGGAGTGCGGATTTAAGACATCCAAAATCTCCAACAGCCTCACCCAGTTCACCCATGCTGCTAGCCTCCTGCCTCCTGACGTCCTTCCACAAGTCTCTGACGTCATCTCAAAAGCTTCCACCTCCACCACGCCCTATGAAGACCTGAAGACTGCTATACTCTCAAAACTTCAGTCTTCTATTGCCACCCGCCTCAAAGAGCTGTTCTCCAAGGAGGAGTTGGGTGATGAGAAGCCTACAGACCTACTGCTTCGCATGAAACAGCTACTCGGAGATAAATACAGCGCTTTTGACCCCGAGTTGTTCAAACAGCTGTTTTATCAACGTCTGCCTCCTGCTACACAGCTCGCTCTTTTCAGCATCAAGGACAGCCTAGACCCTGATGCCATCGCTAAGTTAGCAGACGACCTTATGGCAACCATCCCTACACCACAGGCTTCTTCAGTGTCCTCAGTCACAAACCAGGACAACACTCAGCTCGCTCAGCTCACCAAGCTGGTATCCCAGCTCACGACTGAGGTCACCTCCCTCAAAAGGCAATTCCACGACCGCCAACGGTCCCGCTCCCCCACTCCTCAACACCGCCAGCGCCGCCCCCGCTCCCCCACTCCTCAACAACGCCAGTACCGTCCCCGCTCGAGAAGCCCAGGACTCTGCTGGTACCACAACAACTTCGGCGACAGAGCTTCGAAGTGTGCCGCCCCGTGTTCATACAGGGCGTCAAACTAAAAGGGCGAGTATCAGTGCAGCGCGCTGCTCGCCAACCGTCAGCGCTGCTCCACCTTCACGACAGTTGCTCCAACATAAAGTTCCTGATTGATACCGGCGCCGACGTCAGTATAATCCCCGTGACCGCCAATCTACGAACCCTACCTCCAATCTTGCATCTCTTCGCCGCTAACGGGACCAAGATACCTGTCTACACACGGCGCACCTTGCAACTGAACCTCTACCTCCGACGTTCCTTCGAATGGACCTTCTACGTCGGGAACGTTTCGCAAGCAATTCTCGGAGCGGACTTTCTGAGGCACTTCAACCTCTTGGTGGACGTCAAAGGTCAAAAATTGGTTGACCCACTCACCTCCATCTCCTCCACAGCACGATCAGCGCCAGGTCACAGCATGCACCTCGCTGTCATCCAAAAGGACCACCAGTTCGCTGGCCTGCTTAAGTCTTTCCCTTCGCTGACTCAGCCTTACTCAGCCAGCGTGCCCGCCAAACACCACGTCACGCATCACATCGAGACAACAGGACCACCAGTACATGCCAAGGCCCGTCGCTTAGCTCCAGAACGCTACCGTCAAGCCAAGGCCGAGTTCGAGTCTCTAATGCGCCAAGGTATTGTGCGGCCCAGCAGCAGCAACTGGTCATCAGCCCTCCACGTCGTCCCCAAGAAGAACGGCGACATACGGCCCTGTGGAGACTACCGTGCCCTCAACTCTCACACCCAGATGGACAGATACCCTGTGCCAAACATCCAGGAGTTCTCGTCCCAACTCGCTGGCTCCACCATCTTCTCACGCATAGACCTCGTCAAGGCCTTTCATCAGATTCCAGTACACCCTGACGACATCCCGAAGACCGCCATCATCACGCCCTTCGGTCTGTTTGAGTACGTCAGGATGCCCTTTGGACTCATGAATTCGGCCCAGTCCTTCCAACGTTTCATCGACGAGGTTCTTCGAGGCCTGCCCTTCTGCTTCGCGTACATCGACGACCTACTCATCGCGAGCCCAGATGAAGCCTCACACCGACAACACCTTCACCAAGTCCTCACCCGCTTACAAGACTATGGCGTACAGATCAATGTGGACAAGTCTGAGTTCGGTGTCACCTCTCTCACCTTCCTCGGCCACACTGTAACTCCAGCAGGCATCGCTCCACTCTACACGAAGTGTGAAGCCATTCAGCAGTTCCCGAAGCCGTCCACCCAGCGGAAACTCAAAGAATTCCTGGGTATGATTAATTACTACAACCGCTTCATCCCACACTGCTCTCTCCTGCTTCAGCCACTCTACGCCATGGTCAAGCCCTGTAAGCGTGGCCAGTCTGTCACTCTCATCTGGACTTCGGACGCTGACGCTGCCTTCCTCGCAGCTAAGAAGGCCCTCAGCGACACAGTCACGCTGTCTTTCCCATCCCCTGACGCGGAGATTTCCATAGTGACAGACGCCTCCGACACTGGGACTGGTGCCATCCTCCAACAACTTGTCGACAGTGCCTGGAAGCCGATTGCCTTCTTCTCACAGAAGCTCAACACGGCCGAAACCAAGTACAGCGCATACGACCGAGAACTTCTCGCCATCTACAAGGCTGTCAAGCGCTTCCGCTACTTCGTTGAAGGCCGTCGCTTCCATGTGTACACTGATCACAAGCCTCTTACTACTGCTTTCCTGAGAAACAAGGACTCCTACACTCCACGGCAGTTTCGCCACATGGACTACCTTTCTCAATTCACCACCGACATCAGGTACATCAAAGGCGCGGACAACGCTCCAGCAGACGCCCTCTCCCGCAACATTACTGCTGTGACGTCTTCTTCTCTTGATTACGCCGCCATAGCTGCCGACCAGTCTGGCGACGCCGAACTGGACAAGCTATTGTACAACCCGGCGCTCAAGATAAAGAAACTCACGCTCCCAGGCACCAAGATCGCTCTCTACGCTGACGTCTCCACAGACGCTGTCCGTCCCTACCTGCCACAGCGACATCGCTACCAGGCCTTCCGTCAGTTTCACGATCTCTCTCACCCTGGCATCCGAGCTACACAGCACTTGATGACGTCTCGTTTCATCTGGGAGGGTATCAACAAGGATGTCAGACTCTGGACTCGTACCTGCACCAACTGTCAAGCCTCCAAGGTGACTCGGCATACTCACTCTCCGCCCGGCACATCCACATTGACCTGGTCGGCCCCCTGCCACCCTCTGCCGGTCATCGTTACATTCTCACCTGTGTGGATCGTTTTACACGTTGGGCCGAAGCCGCCCCCATCACTGACATCACAACGGACACCGTCGTCCACGCTTTCATCGCTACTTGGGTCTCCAGGTTCGGTGTTCCTCTCAGCCTCACCTCAGACCGCGGCGGCCAGTTCGAGGCCAACGTGTGGAACAAGGTCATGACCCTGCTCGGCATCCGCCGCTACAGGACTTCCAGCTACCACCCGCAGGCCAATGGCATGGTCGAACGGTTCCATCGCCAACTGAAGTCCTCCCTCATGGCCTCCACCCAACGAGAGAATTGGTCCCTGGCTCTCCCCATTGTTCTCCTCGGCATCAGGTCCTCCCTGAAGGAAGACCTACACCACTCCTCGGCTGAGCTGGTTTACGGCACCAACCTTAGGCTCCCAGGCGAACTTCTAGTCAAAACACCCGATCCTGCACCCTGCAGCGTCCAAGACTTCGCCTCCCGCCTCAAAGGTGTCATGAGAAGCCTTCAGCCAGTGCAGCCTCGTTCTTCCCCGATGAAGACCTTTGTGAGCCAGGACCTCGACACCTGCACCCACGTCTTCATACGCGTGGATG
>JAPQNM010000019.1:337532-345032 GCA_029783475.1 Metacarcinus magister | reverse complement strand
TTTTCTCTCTGTCCAGCTTGATTATCCCACCGTTGATCACCACTTGTAAGGGGGGTATGGTAGCGTAGCTGGGTGAATAAGGCTTCGGAGACGTGGCTGTGGGTTTATTAAATAATAAACAATGGACTGGACAGAGGAAATGAGCGGGACCTTTCTGTAGTAAATCTGTGCCCGACTGATGCGGCTGGCTGGGAGGCCAGGTCAGGGCGGGCGACGCGCTGGGTCACGCGCAGTTGCCAGACGTCATATATATATAGAGAGAGAGCGCGCCACATACGAATACAATATACTACAATGATAGATATATATAATACCTCAGCTCCCTACATATCTTCATAAGTTACATGGAGCTATATTTCACCCCTGGCTCTTGCTGTAATAATCCGCGTCCCTCCCTCACTTCCCGTGTACCCAGAACCTCGTTGTTAGCCTTTTTTGGCACTGTAGAATGCAACGACCCCATTAATATCGTCTCGGGAGGCAACAAATCGTCTTTTCTGGCATTACACTTTTTTTCTACTCAGGTGTCTGCAGTGATGGGCAGGATAATACTGTTCCTCAACCCTCTCTTTATCTCCATGGTTACATTCTTTCCTCTCATAATCCTTGCAGGTGACCCTGTCAGGGCCGGGTCGGCTCACAGTCGCTTTTCACCAAACCAGAAACTGGATCAAAGTAAACAAGGAGTACGACACCCCAAATATATTATCCACCAAGCAATATAAGAAAACACTGGCAATCTAACCCACACTTATTACCAGCAACAGTCTTCCCTTGGAGCAAACAGCCAGAATGTAGCAACTATACCACACCGGTAGTATCCAGGCACTCAGGGCGCAGTCAAGGGAACCAGGGAGCATTGTATGGTAGCTTGGACAATGAAGAGCACACTCTCGAAGGTATCTAGAGCAGCCACAGCTAGGTGTTGAGGGAGTGAGAGCTGTCTGTCCAAACAGTGAGCCAAAACGGAGTACTACCCCCGAGGAACCGAAAGGGTGGACGAACGAGCAGGTGTTGGTGAGTCCTTCACTGGCTATTCAGAGTGGTATTCCAGTAGTCCTGGGTGAACAAGGTAGTGGAGTGAGTATTTAACTCACCCTACCCAATAGAGAGGGTGAGGGAGGGGAAGGATGGCTGGTCGATGAACGAGGTGGCAGTAGTTGTGGTGGCCCTTACACATGGCTCCACCAAAACATCGGCTGTACAGCAGATTAAGAACTGCAACTGATGACACATACAAACACACACACACATACGTGCACTAAGAGAAAGGGGAAAGAAACTAGCTCTTTGAAAGCCAAACTTATTCAACAGAGTCTATCTAGCTGAGAAGGTATGTTCCAATGTTATCTGAGGCGGCCACGTGAACGACCCTAAATTTATAGATTTGAAGGTCCAAGGCCCATTGCAGCACTGTCATTTATGTCTTTAAATTGCTTCAAATGTATCAGAGGCTTGTGGTCAATTCTCACATAGACACTCCCTACTCTTTTCTCTACCTTAACTTCCTTCCAAAACTATTTTCTTTATTTTTGTTAGATTTTTCTCAGCTACTTTCATTTACTTTCCTTTTACTCTCTTTCACTAACTCCGTAACTATCCTATTCTAAGCCTTGTACTCAGCTGTCCTTCTCACTCTTATCTACTCTGCCACATTCCTTTGCAGAATTTTCTTATATACTCTCCTCTTCTCTTCTATAGCCTCCTTTGTCTCATCTGTCCACCGTGTATTTCTTTTCCTCTGAATCCTCATAGGTCTATAACCAACTACTTTTACTCCCACTGCAGTTACTGCATCTTTGAGCACTCTAAATACCTCACTAACACTTACTCCATCTTCAACTGTCAACCTAGCTTCTGCCAGTCTCTCACATATTTTCTTTTTAAACTCCTCTTTAACCTCTTTCCTATTCTTACTTTCACTAGGTAACACCTTACTCACTTTCCCCTTGCCATTTATCCTACCATACTCCCATCTCTGCCTTTTATCTTTATCTTCGCTAACACAACACAGTGGTCCGACCCTTCATACATCCCTCTCACTGTTTTACTATCCAACACATTTTTCCTCAATTTCTCATCCACTATAGTGTAATCAATCATAATTGGTCTGCTCCCCATTACCCCTAATGAAAGGGGTAGGATATACCGTCCTCATGGCACAGTCAGGCCGTTCATGACTGAACTCGTAGTTAACTTCTCATTTTTTCAGTACAGCTCTCACACTTTAAGGAAAGAAGGAGATAGTGGCTGGTAAGGAAGAAAAGACATGAAACAAGGAGAGATGAAGTTGGAAAAAAAAAAAAGGCAAGCAAAAATTGGTTGGACCAAAAAATATAATTCGAGGCTGTAGAGGAGGCCAAAAGGTCTCCATCACAGCATTGGACCACAATTTCTAGTCCCAAAGCCCCTCCATAGAGGCAGTGAGCTTGGAAACGGTCGAGTGGATAGGGAGAGTTGGAGGCTCATCTGTCTTAGAGGACGTTTCCGGAGGGAACGAGGTGTCAGACAATATGTAGATAGTAGAATTAGCTAGAAAACCCCCAGAGGCAATCATACACAGTTCTGCATAAATAGTAACTATAAATATACGTTTAGTTTCTTATTGAACTGTTCACTAATTGTTCCTGCACATTAAATTCCTTAAGTCCTCTCCAATACTTTTCATATTTAGATACTTCTACCCATCAGTCATGTAGATTATTAAGACGAGTCACGAATTGGCTTACCCTCTCTCCTGGTTCTGGTTGGATATTCCTGAAACTGATCCAAAATCCTTCCTCGGTACATTCAAACTGCTCCATCAAGGTTGTTCACTGTGTCATATCCTTAGCTGATTCTTCGTCCATATGGGAGTATAAATCCAATGCAACTTTGCATAACATTACTACCCAATGATACTTTGCCCATCCTGCAGCATCTGCAGTGTTCAAACCTGTGGAGGAATTAATCAAGGTCATCTTTCAATGCCTGAAATGATGGTAGGGTAGGTCCTTTTACCTGTACTTCTGAGGGAATAGGAACATGTGAGATTGTCTTCAATCAAAGTTCGCTAACTTTCAATTGCTACCCAATCAATTCTTTCTCTCTTACTGCTTTGTGTTGTTTTTAAAGGTTAGTTGTCTGTAGTATTTTTTTTCCGTACATATTGGTTGCTGAAAGTCCCTGTAACTCTTCTTCTATCCGTTCCTGCTCAAAAGCAGACTTCTCTTTTTTCCAACTTAAAGTCTGCTTTTGATCCTTGATTGAGAGTTGTTTTGTTTCTAATGCGAGTTTTTCCTGCCATTCCTCCTTGGAAATCTCATTCGAGCTGTCGTTCCTTTCTCTCTCGCCTGCCAGTTGATCCTGATGGTAATTCCTCTTCTAATCCACAAAACTATGTAATTCATTCCTTTCATATCCTTACTCCCATCCTACTTTAACCAAGGATCAGTCATGATTAGCAACTACAGTATACACAATATAGGATTAAACCTATCCCAAGGAATTATAGGGTCATGGTCACCACTGTCAGCAGATTCTTTCCCTCTCTAGTACGACCCTATATGCCTCTGCATATTCAGCTCACAAAGAAAAATCACATTATTATTATGTATTGTATTCCATAACATTATTTGTCATACACTAATAATAATACCCCAAATTATCATATGGAACATATAATGATAGTAGGACAAGTACCCCCCATCCCCCTTTAACTGCCAAGAAGCGCCTTGAAGCAAGTAGAAGCAAAATGGGCTAAGCTATGTGTCCCATCCCCCCTTCGCAATCATACTCTTGGAGGTGAATCTGCGTCCCCCGAGGGGGGCAAATGTTTGTCTACAAACATGAGCAGGATGGTTGCGGAAATTATTATCTTCTTAAAACTGCATTTCCTGTGGTTACAAAAGCTGCAGCCTCTATTACTGGTTAGTCAGAAAGTATTACTGCAGTGATAAGGTCCGATAAGATCCGAGATGCAAACGCCATGCTCATGCTTCTGATGATCTCTTTCTTCACCTCTATTAATGTTCTCACTATTTTCCTTTTTGCTTTTACGCTTTCATTAGCTTCCTTAGATCCCATGGTGGTTATGGAATAAAAAATATAAAAGAAATAATGCACAACACAAGAAATATCACCAAAATCAAAGAACAGTTCAGAGTGGGTGTTCACTCACCAAGTGACTGACGCACTCAGTGACGCCAAGCTGCCGGCAGTTGCCGAGTAGGTTGTTCTATAACCGAGTTATTGTAATACAACAGAGACAATTTAAGTTCAAAATTCTGTTCAAAGAACAAATTGTTCAGAAAGAGAGCCATTTGAAATCTTTCTGCAGCTGCAACGAGCTGTGTCACAAGCTGTGGTGCAGTTGCAGTGTATCATCTTCAGAAGAGCGTCTGGTGGAGCTTTCATGGCAGTCATGATGGGTACAAATTGATTGTCTTTAAGTATAAGAACATAAATATGTAAGTTGATAAATTTCAGCTATAGCTAACAATACTCGTGCTGCCTCGCTTACTGCTTCAATTCTATTTATAGTTTTGCATCTTAAAAAATGCGTATCCATTACGTCTCCATTGTTCTCTTTTAATTTAGATATTCAACATTTAGATATGGAATAGGATGACGACAATGATACCACCACCACCACCACCACTACCACCACCACCACCACCACCATCACCACCAGCTCTGCAGGCCCGCAACCCCGCTATCCCGAGGCCCCGCAACCCCAGAGCCCCGCTAAACTAGCACCCACAGCCCCGAAGCCCCACAGCCCTGAAGGCCCGCAGCCCTGTTGTCCCGCGGCCCCGCAGCCGCAAGACCCCGCAGCCCTGCAGCCCTGCTGCCCCGAGGACCCGCAACCCCGCAGCCCCACTGAACTGCAGCCCTCCAGCCCCACAGCCCTGCAGCTCCGCAGCCTCGCAGCCCTTCTGCCCCGAGGCCCTGCAACCCCGCAGCCCCGCTGAACTGCAACCCTGCAGTTCCACAGCCCTGCAGCCCGCAGTCCCGCAGCCCCACAACCTCACAGCCCCGCAACCCCACTGCCCCGCAGCCCCGTAGCCATGAGACCCCGCAACCCGGCAGCCCGGAGGCCCTGCAGCCCCAAAGCCCCGAGGCCCCACAGGCCTGCAGCCTCAAAGCCCCACAGGCCTGCAGCCTCAAAGCCCCACAAGCCCCTGCAGCCCTGCAGCCCAGCTGCCTCAAGGTAGCTGGGCTGCAGGGCTGCAGGGTTTCGGGGCTACAGGGTTGCGGGACTGCAGAACTGCGGGGCTGCGGGATTGCGGAACTGTGGAGCTGCAGTTCAGCGAGGCTGTGGGGATGCAGGGCCTCGGGGCTGATGGGCTGCGGGGTTGCAAGGCTGCGGGGTTGCGGCGCTGTGGGGCTGCGGCGCTGTGGGGCTTTGAGGCTGCAGACCTGTGGGGCCTCGGGGCTTTGGGGCTGCAGGGCATCCGGGCTGCCGGGTTGCGGGGTCTCATGGCTACGGGGCTGCGGAGCAGTGGGGTTGCGGGGCTGTGAGGTTGTGGGGCTGCGGGACTGCGGGCTGCAGGGCTGTGGAACTGCAGGGTTGCAGTTCAGCGGGGCTGCGGGGTTGCAGGGCCTCGGGGCAGAAGGGCTGCGAGGCTGCGGAGCTGCAGGGCTGTGGGGCTGGAGGGCTGCAGTTCAGTGGGGCTGCGGGGTTGCGGGTCCTCGGGGCAGTAGGGCTGCAGGGCTGCGGGGTCTTGCGGCTGCGGGGCCGCGGGACAACAGGGCTGCGGGCCTTCAGGGCTGTGGGGCTTCGGGGCTGTGGGTGCTAGTTTAGCGGGGCTCTGGGGTTGCAGCCCCGCAGTCCTGCAACCCGGCAGCTCTGCAACACTGCAGCCCCGCAACCCCACTACCCCGCTACCGAGCAGTCCAGCAGCCTTGAGTTCCCGCAACACCGCAGGCTTGCAGCCCCGCAAACCCGCAACCCCGCATCCCAGCAGCCTCGCAGCCACGCAGCCATGTATACCCGCATTCCCGCAGTATTGCAGCCCCGCAGCCCAGCAGCCCTGCAAACCCACAGCCTCGCAGTCCAGCAATCCTGCAGCCTCGCAGCCCTGCATAACCGTATTACCGCACCCCTACAGCCCCGCAGTTCAGCAGCCAGCAAACCTGCAGCTCCGCAGCCCAACAACCCCGCAGACCCGCAGCCCCGCAACCCCGCTGATCCCGCAGCCAGCAGCCCTGCAGCCCCAAAGTCCCGTAGCCCTGCAGCCCCGCAGCCCAGCAGCCTTGCAGCCCCACAGCACTGCAGCCTCGCAGCCCAGCAGCCTTGCAGCCCCGTAAACCCACAGCCCCGCAGCCCCGCAACCCCGCAGCCCCGAAGTCCTGCAGCCCCGCAGCTCCGCAGTCCAGCAGCCTCTCAGCCCCACAAACCCGCAGCCCAGCAGCCCTGCAGCACCGCAGCCCTGCATACCCGCAGCCCCGCAGCCCTACAGCCCCACAGTACCAGCAGCCTCTCAGCCCTACAAACCCGCAGTCCCGCAGCCCTGCAGCACCGCAGCCCTGCAGCCCCGCAGCCCAGCAGCCCCGCAAACCCGCAGCCTCGCAGCCCAACAACCCCGCAGCCCCGCAGCCCCACAGCCTTGCAACCCCACAGCCTAACAGCCACAAAGCACCGCAAAACCGCAGCTATGCAGCCCCGCAGCCGAACTGCAGCCCCGCTGTACAGCCACACAACCCGGCAGCCCCACAGCCCCTCAGCCCTGCAGCCCCGTAGCCTTGCAGCCCCACAGTCCCACAGCTCCGCAGCGCCGCTGCCCCGAGGCCCTAAAAACCCGCAGCCCCGCTGAACTAAAGCTCCGCAGCCCCGGTGGCTCACGGCCACGCACCCGCAAAGCCCCGCAGCTCCGCAGCCCCGCACCCCCGCTGCCTCGAGGCTTCGCAGCCGGTAGGCCCCGCAGCCCTGCAGCCCCGCAGCCTCGCAATCCTGCAGTCCCGCAACCCCGCTGCCCCGCAGTCCCGCAGCCCCGAGGCCCTGCAGCGACACAGCCCCGCAGTCCCGCAGCCCCGCTGCCCCACGGCCCCACAACCGTGAGGCCTCGCAGCTCCGCAGCCCCACAGCTCTCATCCCGGCAGCCCTGCATCCCCGCAGCTCTGCAGCCTCGCAGCCCTGCAGCCCCGCTGTCCCGTGGTACCGCAGCCACAAGGCCCCGCATCCCCGCAGCCCTGCAGACCCGCAGCACCACAGCCCCGCAGCCCCGCAGCCCTGCAGTCCTGCAGCCCCGCAGCCCTGCAGCGCCACAGCCGCAGCCCCGCAGCCCCACAGCCCCGCAGCCCCGCAGCTCCGCAACCCCACAGCCCCGCTGAACTGCAGCTCCGCAGCCCCGGTTTCCCGCGGTCCCGCAGCCGCGTGGCAGCCCCGCAGCCAAGCAGCCGTACACACACACACACACACACACACACACACACACACACACACACACACACACACACATACACACACACACGCGCGCGCACGCACGCGCACACACACACACACACACACACACACAC
>JAPQNM010000019.1:327532-332532 GCA_029783475.1 Metacarcinus magister | reverse complement strand
CAAAGACAACAGTTGCTGTCCCATAGTGTTTTGTTGTGAAGTCTGCATATGCTCTGGCAATTTTGCCATATGTATCTCCCTTCTTCCACTTGAGCTTGTGCAGCAAGGATCTACCATCAAGCACATTTTTTGTTAACTACTGATCAGATCTAAATTTCATTGACACCAGTGGATTGCTGATCCATTAAAACCATGGACCAGAACCATCAATTATGTTTCTATCACAATTATTGAAGAAGTTATAGCTGTTTTAGGTATTTCAAAGCCCAGTGGCGGCCATCTTGAAAATGACAGTTTTAACCAATTTCGGGATGTCAGATTTTGGTAGACTTTTTTTCTGTTGATCAGTATATCCAGTCAGAATGAAAACCACTGAAAAACCTTTTGTTGCAATTTGTTATGGGTTGAGTGTTTTTTTTGTCATAAATTGACCTGACTATATGATAATGTTTCATATATGAATGCTTACTATTTTCTGTATTTAGTACAGGATACACATCAACATAAAATTAGCCTTTCTTGACATAAATTCTTAAGTGTGATAATCAATTTCAGGATCAACTTGATCCTGAGAGATACTCTGCAGTTCACAAAAGAGCAGAGGACATGGGTGAAGCTTTCTTCAAACAACATCTCATCATTGTCTTCCTTCCCAGCTCCAACTTTCAGTCTCACCATCAGAGCATATCAGCAGCGCCACTGTCCAACTCTTTCAGAAGGAATAGGAAGATGCCTAGAAATGATTTGTTGACCACCATTAGCTATTTGGCTGCTGAGTTGTCTGAGCCTGGCTTCATCTTCTCATGGCTTACATGGTAAGTCTTTTGCATGAGAGTATCTGCCATACTGCTGCATAATTCACATAAAATTACCTTAAGTTAATGGTCACTATAGCAATGTTTCTGTGATGGCCAACCCAAAAAATTAGTATATTAAATATATTTATGTTTGTACTATTCCATGCCAGATCTCTAAATCATAGATATAAGAGAAGCAAAATTTATCATTCTGTCATGGTATAATAAGCATTGAGTTGATTGCTATACTTAACCCGTAAGAGTTCAACCACATACACGTACATGAAATCAGAGGTGACTATCTGTGATCAGTCAAATATTGAGAGAAAGAATAGTGAAGAGTTTGTGAAGAAAATGCATGTGAGTGAAATTATGTAACAAAGGAGGAGAGGAAGACCAATTGTAAAATGAAAGGATAGAGTGGAAGGAATTGAAATAGCAAGGAGGGAGTGTTTAGATAGGGAGAAGTGGAGTCTCATTTGCCGTGGCCATTCCCTTGGGTGACGTTTCCGGATGGAATGAGGCATCAGAAACTATGGATAAATAGATACAGTACAAGTATGTTTGCCCCTTTCCCACATCTTACGGATTTGAAAATACCGCCAATTACAGTAATTATGTTTCGGTAAGTGTATAGCATATTGCATACAGCTCCCTATCACTCAGATACAGTCACTCAACTATAGATGACCAAGAAAACTCAGTGTGACACTTGGTACCACTGTCGTTAGTGTGATAGCTATATGCATTGAGCTCTGTTTTGAAGAATATCATAGCCTGCTACAGTTTTGAGAAGTCTAATATTTGTAATGTTTGTTTAAGGAATGTGTAAGATAAGGATATATAATACCTTTAGTGTAAAACCAAAAATAATTACCACTAATTTCATAATTAGTGACTTGCATTGACTTCATACTGATGCCAATTATCACCATAAAATGTATATTTTTATCTTACCCCTTAAAAGAAATGCAACTAAATACACTTGAAGAGAGTAAAGAAAGAGGAGAATTAATTACAATATATAGATTGATGAACAACCTAGAAGAAACAGATAGAAAAGATATAATATTGAGAAGAAAAGGAGAGGCTAGATAGTTGAGGAAGAAAAAAAAAATTGCAAAAAGGAATTTGCTTGAACAACACAAAAAGGTAGAACTTTCCTAAGAGAAGTATAGATACTTGGAATGGACTGAAAGAAGAGGTGATAATGGCAGAGTGTATAACAATTGAAGGAAAAACTTGACAAAAATTAATACGAAGACAGGACCACATGAGTGCAGCTCGTTGCATAAGGCGGCCTTATGCAACGTTTTTTGTGTTCCTGTAACACTACTATTAGGTTGCGCTGTTATGAAATAATGTTACATTTTCTATACTTTGATTATTAACTACATAACTACATTGACTCAAACATCAATGACACAAACTGCTTCGATACAAACCGCTTTGACACAAACTGCATTGACTCGTCAATTCATCAACAATTAGAACATAAGAATATAATGAAGCTACAAAAGGCCCGGAGGCCTGCACTAGGTAGTTCCTGTTAATCCTATCCCCCATTATTACCTACACCCACCTCTCATCCCCATCCATGAAGTCGTCAAGTCTTCTCTTAAAACTCCCTATTGTCTGTGCACTAACTACCTGCTGACTGAGTCTGTTCCAATCATCTACCACCCTATTTGTAAACCAATTTCTGCCTATTTCTTTATTAAATCTACACTTTTCTAGTTTGAATCTGTTATTTCTTGTTCTATCCTGACTATTGATCGTAAGAACTTTTCCTACATCCCCCTTATTAAAACCCTTCACCCACTTAAATACTTCAATCAGATCTCCCCTTACTCTACATCGCTCCAGTGAGTGCAATTTCAAAAGCTTTAGTCTCCTTTCATAGCTAAAATTACGAATCCCTTCTATCATTTTGGTCATCCTTCTCTGCACTGACTCTAACAAAATTATATCCATTCTATAATACGGTGACCAAAACTACACTGCATAGTCGACGTGAGGTCTGACTAACGCTAAATACAACTTCAAAATAACCTCAGCACTTCTACTTTTAATACTTCTAGTGATGAATCCTAACAACCTATTAGACCTATTTTTAGCCTCAATACATTGTTTTCTGGGACGGAGGTCTGAGCTAACCTGAACACCCAAATCCTTCTCACATTCTGTGATTTGGGTGTTCAATTACTTCCATATCATAACAATCTTCAATGTAACATCAATAGAATTGCATCATGTACTACATATAAATCTCTTCCAAGTCACTTTCCGTTGAGCGAATATCATCCTAACATTCAACACAGTACAATACACATCATAAAGATATCTTAGCCTAATAATCCTATGAGTTGCAATAATGATTGCCTTGCATAACGTTAACTTTTACTCACTGTTCTGGTAAGGGATGTTTCACTCACTGAAGTGTCTCACTCCCTCTGTCTGTTTATATTTACAATTTATTTATTATTTTCCGGAAGTACAATTAGTAGTATGCAAAGGTGAGCACCAAACCCAAACCGTAAATCCGTTAATCGTTGATTAACGAAGTTAACATTTTCGTTAACGATTAAACTTTTAAGTTAACTTTGAAAATCATTATCGGACTAGTTAATTTACGTTACATTTAACTTCCGTTAACTCAAGTCCGCTAACGCAAAAATGTCATAAAATATTATGAAAAAACTATGAAATCAGCCTTTTTTAGGTTTATTTAAAAGTGAAAACTATAAAATCTGCCTTTTTTTTATTCTAAAGCAAAAAAAAAAAACTTTAGTTTTTGGGTTCTAAAGCCTTTATAAAACCCATAGGCTGATTATATAGTTTTGGCACTTTTCAAAGGAGTTTTTAGGTGGTTTTAGAGCAAAACCTTTTTTTTCTATAATACAAACTAATGTTAATGGTTTATCGATAACTTCCGTTACATTTTTAAATAATTAATTGAATAACGGTTATCGAAGTTAATGTTTTGGTTAACCGATTAACGGTTAACGAAGTTAATTTTTCGATTAACGACGCCCACCACTGGTAGTATGACAGCCTAGCAAACAAAGACGATTTTCTGGGAATAATTAATTTACACTGATTTCTACAGGAATAATTTAAAACTGTTTTTGCTTGTCTGTCCATCATACGAACCACAAAAGTTTGCTTTCCATATCCTATATATCGATAAATAGCTTTCTGCTACATTTTATTCAAGGCTTATAATGTCATATCCATACATATCGAAACATCATTACAGGCTATTTCCCTAAACTCATACACACACAAGGTTTAAAAATAAATTACACGTATGCTGGATTTTCTTCACGGAGCGAATAAAGGTTGATATGAGATATGTTAGACACTTTTCCGGAAGTAACAGATGTTTCACTTCTGACTATCGAGCGGAATTTAAGGATTAACTTAATGGCTTTGTTTTCCTCATCTTCTGTTGGTCGACCTCTGCCTTCTCTTTCTCTTTTTCTTCTTCCCTATTCTCAGTATTTCATTATAACTGGAGGTTATGACATGTATATAACAAATAGGTAAATATATGCACACTAACAGTGCCACATTTGCAGGGATGATCCTTTGGCGCAGCAGTTGGGTCCCTTATATGGACTCGCCCCGGAATTGCAGGCATTGGTGGGACTGGAAGTGAAGGAGGGAGCAGTGCATGTCTTCCCTCAGGGCAACACTACTGAGGCATCTCTTAGGGCATGGCTCATTGCTGTCAGGCAAGGATGTGACACACCCTCTAGTAAGCTTATCATTATTACCTACTTCTTTTTGAGCCGTCTTTAATGTAGTAAGATAAAATTTACCATAGCATATAAGAGATAAATGCATTATGTATGTGTTTATGACCTCTAATTTTTACGTATCTATATATTTGTCATGTTCATAAGAACTTCTCCCCACCCCCAGTGCAATAACCACAACAAAAGTGTTTCTCTCCATGCATTTACTCCTTGCTTGCTCTAATCCTTTCAATCTCCTCACTTTCCTTTCTCTCATGTACTCTAGCACTCTGTCCTACCAGCTTACTGTTGTCATCCTCTTGGATCCACCAGCTCTACCGTACTCATACAAACTCTCTGTAATTTCACTATCTGGCATTCTTTCTATGTGACCAAACCATCTTCCTAGCAATATTTATTTACATATATTCTTTCTACGAAATTAATCTTCTCGCTTAGTGGG
>JAPQNM010000019.1:299598-322432 GCA_029783475.1 Metacarcinus magister | reverse complement strand
TATTGTTACGGCACACCCCCCCTTTTTCACTTCCCTCCAAGGCAGGGTGTCGCAAAACACGTTACCTCTCCTTACCTGAAGTAACGCCCTCCTGGGAATCGTGTAGCGGGGATTGGCGAGACGGGAAAAGGGGTTTTAACAATCACACACAAACAACAACACTTCTCCTTTCCTGGTATATTTACAAACAGCACGCTTACATGGTACAGCACAACATTACAGCCTCAGGGCACAGAGTTTCCCACAAGAGGTTCACCCAGAACACACAGCCTCCACAAGTCCACACACAGCAGCCTCCACAAGTCCACACACAGCAGCCTCCACACAGCCATGCACTCCCTTAGCGAGGGCAGGGCCTAAGGAAGCCAGGGTGCCATTTCTCCGGCCACCCTGTCCACTTCCCTCCAAGGTCCTGCCTCTCACGCGCCCAGGATGCACACAACAACCTCCACACAGCCATGCACTCCCTTAGCGAGGGCAGGGCCTAAGGAAGCCAGGGTGCCATTTCTCCGGCCACCCTGTCCACTTCCCTCCAAGGTCCTGCCTCTCACGCGCCCAGGATGCACACAACAACCTCCACACAGCCATGCACTCCCTTAGCGAGGGCAGGGCCTAAGGAAGCCAGGGTGCCATTTCTCCGGCCACCCTGTCCACTTCCCTCCAAGGTCCTGCCTCTCACGCGCCCAGGATGCACACAACAGCCTCCACACAGCCAGTCAGCCACTCCCTTAGCGAGGGCAGGGCCTAAGGAAGCCAGGGATGCCATTTCTCCGGCCACCCTGTCCACTTCCCTCCAAGGTCCTGCCCTTCACGCGCCCAGGATCGGCCTTGCACCGCTGTGTCCCTCTGTCTGTTGTCTCTCTCACTCCTGGCCTCCTTCTGCCAGCCAACCACATCTCCCTAAACACACCCCACCACGACTGCGTATCGCTGAAAACACAGATACGTAGGTCACCGTATCTTGACACCTGTCAACGCTCACACGGACCCCTACATCCCCAGGGAGGCCTGGGTGACCCACCGCTCCCTGCCTCCACACAACTACACAACACCGCTACAACACTATTTACATGCTAAATGCGTCGCCGCAACACTATCCCCCCTTTTACAACATAGGCGACCCGCCTATAACTCCACCACCACAACCACAGAACAAAAAAACATAACACATGAAATGAAATAAAAATACAATCTTCCTCGCCACACTGCTACACCATCAGTCAGTCGGTGGCGCCGTCCTCTTCGCCCGTCTTTCTCTTGAGCTGCCCTGGACAACCGGTTTCCGCTCAAGGGGAGGAAAGGTGCCTGCTGGCCACCCACCCCCCTCCCGAAGGCGAAACCTAAGGAAGCAAGGGCGCCATTCCTCCGGCCACCCTCTCCACTTCCCTCCAAGGTACCACGCCCTTCACGCGTCCAGGAGTCAGGCACAGCAGACACGGCTCATCCACTGGCCCCTTGAGGTTCTCACTGTGCCCAGTGCCTCCCAAGAAGACCTCCCAGCATGGATTCCCCTCCACGGCGCCGTCCCTTGACTGCCATGGCTCCAATGTGGCGGACTGGCGGCCGCTTAGGCTGCCTGGGGCCACGGGAGTGTTGCCTGCTGCAAAACTCTCCCGCTCCACTCACAGCTCTTTCCACGCGCTCCTAGGTCTCCGCCCTTACCTCTGTGAGAGACTGACCAGCTCATCACAGAGGCCCTCGTGCTCTGTCCCTGTGCTTCCATTTCACTGTGTGTTCCTCTCCCGTCCGGCTCAACCATGGACCGCTACAACACTGTTCTGAGTCACAGAACAGCTAGGATCTCACTTCTTGACACCATTGTTACGGCACACCCCCCTTTTTCACTTCCCTCCAAGGCAAGGTGTCGCAAAACACGTTACCTCTCCTTACTTGAAGTAACGCCCTCCTGGGAATCATGTAGCGGGGATTGGCGAGACGGGAAAAGGGGTTTTAACAATCACACACAAACAACAACATTTCTCCTTTCCTGGTATATTTACAAACAGCACGCTTACATGGTACAGCACAACAATACAGCCTCAGGGCACAGAGTTCCCCACAAGAGGTTCACCTAGAACACACAGCCTCCACAAGTCCACACACAGCAGCCTCCACACAGCCATGCACTCCCTTAGCGAGGGCAGGGCCTAAAGAAGCCAGGGTGCCATTTCTCCGGCCACCCTGTCCACTTCCCTCCAAGGTCCTGCCTCTCACGCGCCCAGGATGCACACAACAACCTCCACACAGCCATGCACTCCCTTAGCGAGGCCAGGGCCTAAGGAAGCCAGGGTGCCATTTCTCCGGCCACCCTGTCCACTTCCCTCCAAGGTCCTGCCCTTCACGCGCCCAGGATCGGCCTTGCACCGCTGTGTCCCTTTGTCTGCTGTCTCTCTCACTCCTGGCCTCCTTCTGCCAGCCAACCACATCTCCCCAAACACACCCCACCACGACTGCGTATCGCTGAAAACACAGATACGTAGGTCACCGTATCTTGACACCTGTCAACGCTCACACGGACCCCTACATCCCCAGGGAGGCTTGGGTGACCCACAGCTCCCTGCCTCCACACAACTACACTACACCGCTACAACACTATTTACATGCTAAATGCGTCGCCGCAACAATATATATATATATATATATATATATATATATATATATATATATATATATATATATATATATATATATATATATATATATATACTTATTGCCATGAATTTAGTACTCACAAAAATATTCAATTAATTTAGAGTACAATATAGTTAACTAGTGATTCATTAACTGGTTCAGTACTGTTTGGACAATGTCACCCCAACACCGTTATGTTTGCTCTGGGCCAATACAATCGATTCATACTGGATATGTGCTGGTCCGACATAAAGTTGCCACTATGCCGATATGCCGTTATTTGCCGGCATCGGCCCGTACTTTCAATGTTTGCTGGGTACAGTAGAATGCCAACTTTTTAAAGTATTTAGTTATTACATTAATTATTTGTTTCCACCCAAAATGTAATGTTATAGGATGATTTTCTATTATTGTAAAGACTCTATAATACATATGTTAATTTTCATGACGATCAAAAATCGATCGATTTAAAAATTCGTTTATGAAAAGTTAGGTAGGATGAAAACTGGTTTAACGATAGATTTACGGTTTCGATGCTCTTCACATGGGTTTCATAATTCAGTAAACATGATAAGGTAAGACCATAGGCGGCGGGGAAGGGTGGCTTTTAGGGCTTGATTCCCAGCAGATCTTTCATAAAAAAATATAAAAAAAAGAGAAGTATATAAAATAAGGTTTTACTTTGTGAAGATATTTCTTTTTACTTAAATTGATTATACGTACAGTAATTTCGTTCTAGAGTAGGACATATCATCAATTAATTTTGCTATTATACCAAAGCCCCTAAATTATCAATTGGATTATTTTTTATTTTTCCCCAGGGGAACATACACCTGATCGATCTCCTCCTGTGTCAGACCGGACTTAAGCCCCTGATACTCCAATTATATATATATATATATATATATATATATATATATATATATATATTTATATATATATATATATATATATATATATATATATATATGTATATATATATATATATATATATATATATATATATATATTTATATATATATATATATATATATATATATATATATATATATATATATATATATACATTTACATATATATATATATATATATATATATATATATATATATCTGAAAGAACTGCAAAAGTGTTGGGCATGACGCTAGGTAGAGCGATAGCGAACCGACACGACCGCGTGGGGCACACCTACCATCACCGTGACCCACAGGAGAGCGACTGAGCTCCAAGACCCTACCATACGTCACAACCGTCGATGCGCGGGAAGGAACCATTTAATTCAGAAGAGTGTCCCGACATGTTACTATATAGACATTGGCCTCGCCAACCCTCCGACGCCAGCTCTGGCGATCACCCCGTGCAAGTCCCCATGCAAGCCCCCTTGTTATACCAATTAACTCCCAGCAGGAAGCATCGACTTGCCCCAGCCACGAACTTTGTGGGCGCCCCCTTGGCCTCCTCCACTCCGGGTTATCTCTTTCAGAAATAGACCGAGAAGCAGGATCAGCATCTGGATAACGTGCCACATGCCCATATAGCCGGAGTTGACGTTGACAGACTATGCTGGTAATAGGCCTTCATTCAGTCTCACGGAGCAGTCGCTGATTTGACACTGCGAAGGCATTTATTACCAAAGACATGGAGACAGTTCAGAGAAGAATTACCAAGATGATTCAGGGGCTGAAAAGTTTACCCAGCAAAGATAGATTAAAACGTCTTAATCTCCACTCCCTAGAGAGAAGAAGGGCAAGAGGTGATATGATTGAGGTTTTAAAATCGGTAAAAGGAATGAATAAGGGAAACATTGATCAGGTTCTAGAAATTAGTAGTCAGGATAGGACACGTGGAAATGGGTATAAGCTAGAAAAACTTAGATTCAGGACATACATAGGTAGATATTGGTTCACTAACAGAGTGGTAAACGATTGGAATGGGCTGGGGAGACTCGTAGTAACTGCTGAGTCAATAGATAGCTTTAAAACACTGTTGGATGAGAGTATGGATAGGGATGAAGGGTGGGATGGATAAATATTGGATTATTCCAAGGGTGGGAGACAAGGAACTGCCTCGTGTAGGTCATCAACTGGCCTCTTGCAGTCTCCTCAATTCTTATGTTTTTATGTTATCAATTTCCCTCTTTAGATCGGTGTTCAGTGTCCATGTCTCACAGCCATACAGTAAGACAGGGATCACCAATGATTTGAAAATTTGAATCTTTGTCCGTCTGCACAGGTACCGACAACGCCAAATACTCGTGCTGAGCGAATCCATAACACCATGGGTCAAGCCAATCCGCCGTAAAGCCCCTGTCCCACCGACGCCCGGTAAAGCCCGAATCACGCTGAACTGGGTTAGTACGGTACGCCCACGGAAAAATCGTCATTTGTCAGTGGCTACCGTGCTACACTGGCATGCAATGGGTAGCGGTCAAAAAAGTTATTGTCGACAACTTTTTCCGCGAGCTACCCGGTAAAATGTTAACGGTTTTTAACCGTGGTTGAACCGTACTAAGTGCGTTGTCACCGTGTCTCTGCCGGGCAAGCATTGTGCACGTACCGGCTTTTTCCGGGCGCCTATGGGCTTTTACCGGGTCAAGTTTTTCACCCCAGTGTACTAGGATAGGGTAACATGCACACAAAACGGTTCTTGATTTATTCGCCTATGTTACTTAGTAATATATGTAAGCCTTCAAAATTTGTTAGATCGATAAATACGGTTGGGGGAAGGGAAATATAATTGACGTCATGGACTGGCAATATGTGTGTACTGTTACCAGTCACGCAGAGTTCATCACAGTTTTCACCACCTTCACATTCTATCACTGTGCTACCTCCCATCAGCTATCCATAACGTTGTTATACGCATCTCAACTGTTGCCACCTAGTGCAGGCCTCCGGGCCTTTTGTAGCTTCCTTATATTCTTATGTTCTTATGTACGATTACTTTTCCGAAGGAATAATTCACATATATTTGATACAACGGTGTAAATAAAGTGTAAGTAATGACATCATGAAACGGCAACACTGAGCCTGGCTCAACGCGCGCTGTGATTGGTTCTAATTTATTAGATAGCATGTAATGTTTCAGACTTAAGGAATATGCAACCCGGGCCCATATTGAAACTCGGCCTCCGGGGTAGTCAGTCAGCCAGCACAGTCCAGACACGCAACACAATTTCGCCACGCCAGGGGACCCAATATCTAGGCGATGCTGCTGTACCCGGGGTGAACCGTGCGCGTACCGACCGCTTGCCGGGCATGCATCAGGCTAGTACCGCGTTTTGCCGTGCAAGGATCGGCTAGGACCGGCCGTTGCCCGGGGGTGGTTCTTGGAACACCTTGCTCTCATCGCCGTTCACCGAGGGAACACCGTGCATGTACCGAGCGCGTGTCAGCAATTACCGGGCGCACGCTGTACTACGTGAAAAAATTTGGCAAGTCTGTCACGGTAGACGCCGAATTCTGGATTTCTTAAAAATCGGGACGCACCGGCTAAGATCGTGCTCGACCGTACTCTGTGGGACAGGGGCTTAAGACTTTTTGATGTGACCGCTACCACGCTACCAAGGTATTTGAAGCTGTCCAAGATAGCAATGTCCTCACCACAGGCATTAATAGACTGTACTGTTTCATCTAGCAAGCCTCCAAACACCTAAACCTTAAAGTCTTGGGCCAGGAGACCTGGAGTCCTAAAGGCTTTGCTTCCTTGTGCAGTGTTTCGAGAGCCATCACCAGAACCTCCAGCGACTCAGCAAAGATTACTGCATCGTCGGCAAAAAAAAGATCAGTGATCTTGGTGTTGCCGACAGATGCTCCACAGTGACTTTGGTCCACAACTCTGCCCAGTACCCAGTCCATTTTTACCTGGTATTCTTACCTGGTGGGCTTCCCGGACACTGAATGTGATTGCTCGATACAGGGACCGAGGAAGCCACACACTGCTGGTGCGCCAACCCCAAAAAAGATATAGTACGGAAAGAAAGCAATGTTATGAAAGGGTTGGAAGGTGCACCATAAGCAGCTTGTTATAATAAAAATAAGAAAATAGAGAACATGGAGTACATGGATGGCGAAAGTAACAGGGGACTAGTAAAAATCAAATAGAAGGTCACTAAGGTGAGATGTAAGTGCAGATTTGAATGAGGCAAGATCTTCTAAGCAGACCACTGAGGCCGGCAATGAATTCCAAAGGTTCACTAATCTGAAATTAAAGAACCTCTTTCGCAAATCAAGCCGGCATCTTGTGACTGCAATTTTAAATGGGTGACCCCTAGTAGCAGCATAAGTCTGAGGAACAAATAGATCATCAGGGGTCAGCACACATGAATTATGAAAAATTTGCCAATATTTGATTAAATCATGCCTAATTAGTCTGCCTTTAACAGAATACAAGTTAAGAACCCTTAACCGTTGACCATAGTTCAAGTTCTCCAATCCCCGGATAACCTTCGTCCACCGTCTCTGTACTGACTCCAACAACTTGAGATCGCCTATATACCCTAGATTCCAAAGAGATGAGGAATACTCCAATATGGGACGTATATGAGATATATAGAGAGGAATCATAAAAGAAGATTCGCGATTAACAGTGGCTCTCAAGATATTGTTAGAAAGTCCACCAGCGCGATGAGCAAGGTTAGAAATATGCTGATGGAATTTAAGTGATGTATCAATCAGGACTCCCAGGTCAGAGGCTGAATTTTTTTGTGGGATAGATGAACCATCCAAGTAGTACTGACCCGATAAACCAAGTTGCTCCCATGGGATTGGTGTTCCACCAAATCTAAGTAATACACATTTATTTGGGTTCATGGAAAGACCCCAGGATTTAGCAACATCAGCAAGGGTATTAATGTCATGTTGGCAGGCCGTTATGGAATCAGTGATGTTTTGAGGAGTGTCCAATTTAATACTGATATATAGCTTGAGGTCATCTGCATAAATTTTTGTTAGAGAATTTATATTATGAGTTAAATAATTGACATATACAAGAAATAAGAGTGGGCCGAGAACAAATCCCTGAGGAACTCCGCTCCTAACTTCATGGGAGTCACTGTACTGGTGATTTACCACCACTCTCATTTTTCGGTTATGTAGAAAATTATTTATCCATCCCAGTATATGATCCTTTATACCAATGTTGTATAATTTAGTTATGAGAATATCATGGCACACTACATCAAAGGCTTTTGAGAAATCAAACAGGATAAGGTCAACATTGGATCCCTGGTCTAACCATTTAAAAACGTCATTATAGGTAATAATAAGTTGGTCTTCTGTAGATCTGCTTGGTCTAAAGCCAAATTGATCACGATTAAAAAGTTCATTATTGTCAATAAAGTCATAAATGTATTTAGTAATGATGCGTTCCATACTTTTTGCACAGACTGATGTTAAAGAGATAGGCCTATACATGAGAGGATCATAACGAGAACCATTTTTGTAAATGGGTACAATCAAAGATTCTTTTCAAATCTGTGGGAGAGTGCCAGTATTGTAAGAAGTACAGAAAATCTTAAATAATGGATATGCCAGAACATTCTTACATTCTTTAAGTAAGCAAGGGTCTGGACCCATGGAGGATGAAGGATTAAGGACACCCAGTACATTAATAACATCATTAATGGAGATATTTAGATCAGTAATACAGCCATTAAACTGCTGATGTGGTGCAGGATTATCTGGTGAATGGACAGCATAGACTGCAGAGAAAGAAGATGCAAATAGATCTGCCATATTCTTAGAATCATAAATAACTTCTCCCGCATCATTTCTTAATGATCCAATACTAGGTGAGTCAACTTTCTTCTTACGGATGTATGAATGAAAAAACTTAGAGTTAGAAGAAAGAAGATTAACCAGAGAAGATTCATATTTAAACTGACTGGAAATAGTATAGTTCCTATATTGATAATTTATATCTAGGAAAAGACGTAAAGCATTCATAGACTCCATAGAATTTCTACCATGAGTGGAGCGAAGTAACTTATACTGTGCCCATAACCGTTTCCTGGTTTTAGTAAGATAACGTGTTGGTCTGGTATAGCTGGGAGGTTTTGACGTGGATGGAAGCGATTTGATTGGAATAAATCTGTCAATCAAAGGTTTAAAAATATTACAAAATCGAGTAAACATTGCATCAACATCTAAATGAGATAACTCAAAGTCCCAGTCAGTAAGTTGTAAGTGTCTAATAATCTCAGAATAATTACCTCTGTGCCAAATCTTAATAGGGGAAACAAAAGAAATAGAGGTAGGATTCACAAAGATATAGCTAGTAAGTATTGGGGAATAACCACAATTAGGAAAGGGAGGGAGCACAAAAGTATCACCAATGCGATCAGGTTCATTTACCAAAAATAAATCTAGCATATTACCAGAAGGATAGAAAGTAGGTGTGGTAATGAGTTGTGTGAGGCCGAGTGATGTAAAGCAGTCAAGAAACACAGAATCGGTAGGAGACTGTCTAGACGTGATAGGTGGTGATTGACTCCATTTAATAAATGGGAGGTTAAGATCACACATGAGTATTACCTCCTTATCGGAACAAAAATCAATAATGAAATTAATTAACATCTCATTATCATACGGGGTGTATGATGGTGGGCGGTACATAGTGATAATGAAAATACCTAAATCAGGGAGATAAGCTGCTAAAATATTAGGTAATGCAATGTCAATGACGATATGTTTTAAAGTAGATTTATCATATAAGCACACCCCATGTTTAGGCTTATTGCCATCCACGTCCCTTCTGTAAACTGTGTAGTTTGGTATGGAAATCATAGAGGAGGGCGTAGATGGCAATAACCAAGACTCACTAACGCCCAAAATTGAAACATTATGATCATACAAAAAATTGGAAATGTAGCTTATTTTGTTAATAATAGAATTAACATTAACATGAGCAATATTAAGAAAATAAAAGAGATCAGAAGATCTCGAGGACTGACTAGTAGGAAGGGTGAGGTTAACGTTGTCAACAGATGGGAAACCACCAGTGGCTCCATCTGGTTCAGGTGTGTTAGAAGGCACTGTCAATGGACAAGGACCACTACTGGGGTCCCTGTTTCTTCTCTGAAAAAGAATTTGTCTTTGGTTGTAAGTTAAATCTCTGTGGATGTAAACTCCATCATATGTAGATCCTTTTTAGTTTGGGAGCATTAGAAAGGATCAGTTTCCTGTCAGCATCATCAGTAATTTTACCACGGTAGATTCCTTTTACTTGACTTATTGCTGTTGGGAAGATGACGAGATCTTTACTTATTAAAAATCTAGAAATTTCCTTAAACCGGGAAGCAACTTGGGTCGGGTCGGCATTTGGAAAACCTCTGATAATTATACTATCATGTCTACGTTCCCTGTCTCTTATCTCCCTTAACTCCTCTTGGATAATTGATCTTATGTTGTCATCACTAGGAACAGAAGTTACACGAGGAGGGCCAGAGACAGAGACAGTAGGGTCAGTTACGCGGGATTGGACAACTTACTTGGTTAGGTTAGCAACTGATTGTTGAAGACTAGCCATTTGTCCAGTCAATGTTTGTACAGTTGCGCATAAAGCAACAACCATTTCAGACATTTGTTTCATAGTACCATCATTGTGAGTAGAACCATGTTTACCGGGGGCACGACCTCCATGGTCACTAACCCTGCATTGAAGGCAGACATACAAGATCCCTTCACCCTCAAGTCTCACAATATCAGCAATGGAACGTTCAGGAAGGCCTAAGCACAAAGCTCTAGGATGAAACCAACCATCACATCTATCACAGCCAATACCATCATTACTAACATTCGTACTACAAGTCTTGCATAGGGTGGAAGATGGATTAGTATCTGCATCAGAAATGTGAGGACTAGGGGAAGGGCGCATAGCAGGGGTGACATCCTGTTGGGCAGAGTCCTGGAGGGGTGGAGGGTTAACACCACCCCTATCACGACCCCGGCCCCGGCCTCGAGACTGTACCATACCTTGAGTCAAATCACAACAAAGTCCAGTACAACCCAACAGGTATTGACAAAGCTTGAAGCAGGCAAGCAGCTGATGAGGTATAAGTTGATTGCAGGCATGCAGTGGAGGCATACATGTATTGAACAGTGATGGAGCAAGGACGCATCCCTGCCTCAATCCCGTATGCACAGGAAAGAAGCTGGACACACCCCCCACACTTCACAGCACTCTCAGTCCCGGAGTACAGGCCAGATAGTAGTCCAATAATCCCTGCACGAATCCTGCGGAGGAACATAAGATCTCAGAGTGCCTCGCGATGCACTGAATCAAACGCCTTTTTGAGATCGACATAGGCTGCGAGCATCTCCTGTCGAAACTTACGTCGGCGTTCCATCAGTACGCGAAGCGCTAGGATATGGTCAGTTGTTGAATTACCCTGACTGTTCAGGTCTCTGATATTGCCTCCACAGCTACATGTTTATTAGCATTCAAAGCTATAATTTCAATAACTTTACCATAATGCACCTGGATATAAATAACACACTTTTCGTATAGATTTTGACATCAATTTTCGTCGGAAATGCATATGTAAACTATCACAAAATATCCTCATCAACAAGCCTGGGGACCTGTGGGAATACAGGGTTCTTGGGTGGGGACAAGGACTCTACACTTACAGGACGGTCCACTCAATGTTAACTTTTTGTTTTGGCCGTGACGGTGTCGCCTCCAGCGACCAGCGGGTAACACTATGCTCGCTCCCATACGTCTAGCATTACCCACACCTATTGAAAGCTCATTTTTAATAATTTATCATGCCCACGAGCTTCACTTTACACAATTGTCCTGCAAAAAACAATAGATTTATGCATTATGTTAAAGTTTAATCCAATTGAGTGCGATACCTACCGGTATTCCTATAATGTAACTATAGCTGTACCACCATCTCATATAGCCTTTCCACATGTCTCTCAAATTAATCAGTTCTACAGCTCCCACTCTTGACTGGTGTGCCCCATGCTGTAACAGGCACTGGTGCTAATTTTAGTAAATCAGTACCATTCTTTATTCCTCCATGAACGCATTAATTATACTCCCTTTGCTTACCCACTTGGCTAAAGGGATATCCTCCCTTAGCCAAGGGTGATCGATCTATTTCTCCATCGTGGGGCATTTCAATATTTCTTCTACATCACCGATTCTAATATCATATTATGTAAAAAATATGCCTGCACAACTAAATTTTCATATACAATCGAGTTCATAAATTGACGATTATACCTAAAAAAACTCACCACATTTTATTGTCAACTACCACTTGTTACCATCAATGTTTTCACCATCAATCAGTCTCTAATAAAAAAACATTGATATAACCAGCCTGCTACACTATCATCACCACCATCAGTGTTCCTTCATTCTCATCATCTTAAAACACCATAGCCTACATTATCTGAAGTCATTCATTCATACGTAACTTTTTGTAAGTAGTAAACCCAAATACACCTTCATGTAATTGTTAACACAATATCTGCACAAAGATATCACATATTTTTACAAATTAATTTACAGTATTCATCAGCTCTTTGTTGACAACCTTTCATAATGGACAGTATATTATATCCTGACATGTCATCCCTGAATTAATGGTAGCACTGAGAATCTTGATGCACTATCCAGCTGTTTCTTGCTAAGTGTGTGTCAATTAGTTGTACAATTTTGGATGGGCTGGCGCATCAGCAGAGTGTAGCTTCCGCTGGGCCCTCGGGTTTGTCCTAGGTACTGGGTCATACCTTGTATCATAAATAACAAGTTTGTTCACAGAGTCAGTAACAATCCATAAGCTAAAACTAAAACTAAACTTCACAAATCAAGTAAAGTATGGGGCTTAACCACACGCCCACTCCTTGATACTTTCACTTGTTCAAGATTTCCAATTTCATCAATCTCCCCTACATCAACTTCGTTCTTATCTTGTATAGGGCACTCCACAGGAACTTCTGAATTTTCTTTAGCACTGTTTACATCATAGAAAATCTCTAAGTCATGTAATTTCTGAACAGGTCTACACAACACTCCTTTTGCAGTTTTTACATTGACACACCTTACTATACCATCCCTTCTAGGAAATAAATCAGTAATCACGCCTAGAGGCCAGTTCATTCTAGGCATGTTATCTTCTCTCAACAACACAACCGAACCCTTCTTCACATTGCAGTTAGATTTCAATCCTTTCACTGTAGGAGGCAAATTCTTCAAATAGTTATCACTCCACATTTTCCAGAATTTGTCGAGTTGCCTTTTTCGAACAATTTCTCTTTCCTTTAAATCTTCATTACTGACATTTACATACTTATCAGAAACATGAGGCTCAAATCCTGCAACTCGACCAATCAGAAAATGTGAGGGTGTCAAAGGGTCACTTACATCAGGTTCCTCATTTACATAAGTAAGAGGTCTTGAATTGATGCAAGCCTCTACTTCAATCAAAGTTGTTTCAAGTTCACATTTAGTCAAGCATTTAGTGCCAAGGGATTTCTTAAGAGCAGATTTCACTGATCTCACAAGTCTTTCCCACCATCCTCCCCACCATGGAGATCTGGGGGCAATGAACTTTCACTCAGGACTCAATATACTGAAATATTGCTGAAGCCTATTGGCAATACTTATAAAGGTTTTGGCATTATCTGAGTACATCACAGATGGAAGTCCACGCCTGGCAGAAAATCTACGTATGGCCAAAATACAATCAGGTACTGCAAGTGAGTCGGTTAACTCCAAATGAACAGATCTTGTGACAGCACAAGTAAACAACAATATGTACAATTTCCTGGATAGTTGATCAACTGCAAACAAAGGGCCTGCATAATCTAATCCAGTTATGGCAAAGGGGAAGGTAGGTTTAACCCTCGATTCTGGCAAAAGAGGGGCGGGCTGACTACATGGTCTAGAATCAAACTTTTACATTAAAAGGGTAATGGCTAAGGGAAAACAGAAATAAGTAAAAAAAAATCCCGCTTGTCGCCAGACCCTGTAAAGAGGACAGTAGGAGAATAGAAGCAAGGGGTGGAGATCCAGTTAACATTAGAGGTGTCTTGACACTCCTCTTTTGAAAGAGTTTAAGTCATAGGCACGTGGAAAAACAGACAAAGGAAGAGAGTTCCAGAGTTTACCAGTGTAAGGGATGAAAGAGTGAAGATACTGGTTAACTCTTGCATTAGGAAGATGGACAGAATAAGGATGAGAAGAAGTAGAAAGTCTTGTGCAACGAGGCCGCGGGAGGGGGGGGAGGCATGCAGTTAGCAAGTTCAGAAGAGCAGTCAGCATGAAAATAGCGGTAAAAGATAGATAAAGATGCAACATTGCGGCGGTGACTTAAAGAATCAAGAAAGTGTTGCAAGCAATACATTCTTTACAAACTCTTTTAGCCACTTGTCTTAATCCAATAACCCAATAAGAGTTTCTGATGGTTGACATGAGGGTATGAACACCAGCATGCTTCAAAATGTTATGCTGAAACTGCACTATGAGTTTGGCCACATGACAATTAGGAATTATGATGGGGTGCTTGCTGTCATAACTCATGTCACAATACTGTAATCTACCTTTGATTCTCAACAATCCATTAGAATCTAGAAAGGGGTTAAGTTTTCTCAATGAAGAATTCTTTGGAAGAGGCTTTCCTTGTGACAAAACACTTCTTTCTTTTTCATAACTTTCTTTCTGAACACAAATCAAAATGTTGTCCTTTGCCTTACTCAACTCCTCATAAGTGAGAGGGCCTGAAAGTTTAATGCCATTAGGTCTACAATTAAGAATGAATCTCCTAACCCAGGCAACAATATTCATAACCTTGGTGAAATCACTACATCTCCTAAAGTCAAATACAGATGTGGCTTTTTCATTAACAGTCATAGCTGCTCCTCCCTTACATTCTTCACTGGAAAGAGCAGAAATGTGTGCCTTATCATTAACATTAGCTTCAGCACGGAAACATGAGGAATTAGATAACCATGTGGGACCTCTGAGCCACATGTTACTTGAAATTAGTTGATCAGCCAGAACACCTCGGGTCATCAGATCTGCAGGGTTATCTGTACCAGGGCAATGGAACCAGCTACTTGGAGATGTTAATGTTTGGATTTCAGTTACTCTGTTAGCAACAAACATTTTCCATTTAGTAGGATTACCCTTTATCCAAGACAAAGCAACTTTAGAATCTGTCCAGCAAACTAATCTTACACGATCATTAAAATGTAAGGCAGATTCTATAAAATGAATGAGGCAAGCACTCAACAAGGCTCCAAGTAGTTCCAGCCGAGGTAAAGTAACCCGCTTGATAGGAGCTACCTTTGTTCTAGACATAACAAAAGATACATGAAACTTCTCATCTGATTTAGGTATTCGTAGATACACACAGCTACCATAACCTCTTTCAGAAGCATCACTGAAAGCATGTACCTCCAAACCTTCAACTAAACCTAAAGACAAGCCTGTAAAATAACATCTATTGATTTCAAAGTTCTTGATAATTTCAATACTATCAATCCAATACTGAAACTTCAGTTGCAAGTTATGTGGTAGGGTTTCATCCCAACCAAGTCCAAGACGCCAAATTTCTTGAAACAGTATTTTAGCGTACATGGTGAGAGGACTTATCAAACCAAGTGGGTCAAACAATCTAGCAATTAAACTCAATACATTTCTCTTGGTGAAATTTAAATCAAATTCATTTTTCAAGTTGAGTCCTTTAAATGAAAATACATCTTCAGAGGAGTTCCAAAACATTCCCAACAACCTTGTTACCTGTTCAACCTCAGATTCAAAATACTGATAATGCTGATTAATAAAAAATTCATTGTTAGAGTGCCACTTGGATAAAATCATACCAGCATCTAATAATATGTTCTGAGCTTCATTGAACATTTTACTGGCTTCTTCGACAGTATCTGCTCCTGAGAGCCAATCATCAACGTACAAGTTTTCCTGAAGCTATTGTACTGTAACTGAAATAGGGTAAGAATTCAAATGGTGTTTAAGAGTGACATTCAGTAAGAATGGACTACTGGTATTACCAAAGGGCACTCTCACAGACCTCATTGCCACAAAAATCGATGAACTTCCTGATCTGGGCGTTGAACACCAATCTGCAAAAAAGCCTTTGTAATGTCTGCAGTCAAGGCAATATTCCATCTTCTAAACCTTAGTAAAATTTCAACAAGATCAGGAATTAATGAAGGACCAGATTCTAAGCAGTCATTTAAAGAAATACCATTAGGTCCAGCGGCTGAAGCATCAAATACAGGCCTAATTTTTGAGGAAACATTGTCTTTAATTACAGGTCTATGTGGCATATAGTAAGTAGGATAAGGACTTTTCCTTTCAGATAGAGGAACTGTGATGCCACGACATAAGCCCCTTTCAGAATTCTTCTTTCTTTTGTTTTGTTTATACATTTTTTAAAACCTGGCGCGTTCACGATTCCCGCAAAATCGGGAAAAATGCCACAGTCTTTCAGTTATTAGTCATGTGATTGTAATATTCTTCGCACCCCACACTGTACGCCTTCCCAAATGTTTTTACTCACATTAACCATAAATTCTCTTTGTAGTGTTTAGTTAAAGGATTTGTTTTGTAAAGAGGAAAGAGAGAGAAAAGGGGGGATAGGTAAACACTAGTTGACAACTCGTCAGGCAGGACGCGCATTTTGGGTACGAGACAGCCACGCACCCCCTCTCTCTCCACCTAGCCGTCAGGAAAGGAACGTGTCTCACCATGGTGTCTGGTTACAGGTGAGGTATTCACGTTCCCTAATATCAAAATACCCCTAGAACATTAGTATTATCACTCTGAAGGGAAGGTTGTCAATAATATATAGAAAAAATGGAATAATAGTTATCAGTATAGGTGAAATAAGGTAGTGAAATATGGCCTCATGGTCACTCTCTCTCTCCACCTAGCCGTCAGGAAAGGAACGTGTCTCACCATGGTGTCTGGTTACAGATGAGCGGCCTTCACGACAACACAAATACACGGTGAACACTATCACACATTATAACACAGTGAGAGGTAACAGCCTTAGTGAGGATAATGCCCAACATCGTATATTGTCCTTTGTCAGGAACGGTGACCACGTGTGACCTTGGTAAACAGTTAATACAGTGAATAGAAAAGCCTTCGGGGCCTGTAGCAATCCCATGTGGGAACATAGAACATAAACCATATGTTAATAGTGGGCAGTGTTCATTAATGTTAATTAAATATGATGTGAGATCATTTGATTTGCATCCTAAGAGGCGGTTAGTTAACCACTCTTAGTAATTATCAAAATTTCAAATACTATGCCCGGGGAAATATGTTAGAAGGGGGGAGGGGGGGAAAGATTATGAAGCCTAAGATAGGAGGGATATAACGTGTGTGATATGTATGAACCTAGGGAAGTGATCGGACCTAGTTTGTACTGTGTTATTCAGTTCGGGTGATTTTGTTTACTTATTAATCAGTTCTAATAATAGTGGGAGGAAATACATTGAGAAGTATGAAATATATTTGTTATCAAAAGTTAACTGGTCAAATTCTTTGAAAATAACCCCTGATTAAAAAGTGGTAAGGTAAGTACTTTGGAGGTGCTCAACACTCTTGAAATAAGGATATGAAAAACGTCCAACGTTCTCACGTGCCTTGAGGAGGACTCAGCTTACTCTACCAAAGGTGTTAAATATATATATTCTAGTGTTGAGATTTAATGATAGTAATTATTTCATTTAAAGTAAAAATACATTCTTATAAAGGGCCCCCATGCCCCTTTACAAAAATACCTTGGGTGGTGGCAGCAGGAATAATAAGAGAAAAGGAGTTAAAGTAAAGAATTATTACAGGAGAATCTCCGGCACCACACTGGTGTCTGAGCAGTGTTAGTTAAAGCAACTTTGGTCCCCGGCACCACACTGGTGTCTGAGCGGTGGGAAGAGAAAGAACTTTGGCCCCCCGGCACCACACTGGTGGCAGCGGTGGGATTTGAAAGAACTTTGGCCCCCCGGCACCACACTGGTGTCTGAGCAGTGTTAGTTAAAGCAACTTTGGCCCCCCGGCACCACAGAACCTCAACAATAATATTATTATCCTCATAACACTTGAATACTTTATCATATTCTTCTTTCCGGACAAGATTTTTCTCAAACTTATAATTGAGTACAGACAATCTCTTCCCTGCACAATTCTCATTATCAAGCAAACTCAACTTAACATCTTCATTTTTCCACGGTAGAGCAACCTCATACCTGCCATCAACATACTTAACTGTTTGCTCAAAGGTATCCAACACTGGATCTCTGGGAGGGCTATCTTTCTCTGCATAAATACCTACACTTTCTAAATTCCAAAAGTTGTGCAAATCAGATTCATTAACATGGTTAGCAGTATTTATACATAAAAAACTGGTGAGATACACTCTCCTCATGGCCCTTCAAACATGAACCAGACAAAATCCAACCAAACATAGATTCATGGGCCACTAAATCTTCAAATCTCACAACACTATCTGCTGAAACAAATCTCCAGTAATTATCCACACCAACCAGCATATCCAAAATGAGGTCACGATCATGTCCATAGTCATCAGCTAACTAAAGATGTGAAAGTGACCGCAAAACATCATAAGGTACCCTTTGACGACTCAAAGATGGACAAATGGACACAACTTCAACTGCAAATACAGAATGGTTATTACCTTTAGTGTTAATCAAATTCACATCATACACATTCCGTTCCTTGTTGCCTTGTGATTTTTTGTTACCAAAGGCTGAGTAGGAAGTGTACTTAGGTTTAATTCTTCTAACAAAGTTATGACTCACATAGGTGGTATCTGCTCCCAAATCAAACATTACAGTTGCCTCAACAGAATTTCCACCATTTGTTAGAACTTTGACCTTAGCTGTAGACCTTACAGTAGACTTTTTTACTCTTTGATCATGAGAAATGCCAACATGCTCAACAGTACCAGTATTGGCTGCATCACTTGACTGAATATTTACTTGGCCTTTAGATTTTTGGGTGACAATCTGTTTACCTGGTAAGTTATTAGTGTCACAATAAGATTTACCAACTCTACAAAACAACACATTATGATACCCGTTACACTGAGTACACTTAACCTTACCCTTACAGCCCTTGGAAACATGCCCCTTGAGAAGACACTTAAAACACAATCCTGCTTGCTTAACTTTCTCCTCGCTGTCATGAATGTCCAACTTGAGTATCTGCCAACACTTCTCAGACTTGTGTCGTTTGTGACAAAATGCACACTGTTGTGGGCCTTCTTCAGCTGACGTCTGCAGGGCTGAAGCCGAACTAACCTTTCTTCTTTCAAATTCTTGCCGTACGTCGTTCTTCTCCATGGACAAATCCTTAACAGTTTCTGATCTTTCACGACGCTGGATTTCGGTTTACAGAAACTTAAGCAGCCACTCCAAATCACCTTCATGTCCGGAACTTTCTCTCGACCATTCCAAACGTATTTCTTGCGGAAGTCGAGATAGGATGACAGGAGTCAGCACTATGCCGTACTGATCACCGTTGATCCCAAGGCCTTCCAAGCTCCTCACATGCCGCAACAGCTGGTCTTGTAACTTCCATAGAGAATCACATTCATTAGCTCCCTTAGCTCTGGGTGTCAAGGAAACATTCAATAATCCTTGTACATGGGCAAAAATTATTCTCTCAGTACGACCAAATCTTTCTTTCAGCAGGTCACAGGCTACCTTATAATTTGCAGAAGTAAGTGACAAGCCTTGGATGACAGATAGTGCTTCTCCTTCAAGTAGTGACTGCAAGTAACTAAATTTGCTTATAGCTGGCAGTTCATTTTGGTCAACTAATGCCTCAAATCTGTCCCAGAAAGACTGCCATTCTGTCAACTCACCAGCATACTTAAGGAACTCTAATCTAGGTAATTTCACTTCAGACTTTTCCTTAGTAGAAGTAGATGCAGAGTCATTCTCATCTCTTGTACCTTTCAAGCGTTTCGCTGCCTCGGCTCTTATCTTCCTCGCATTCTTGTGAAACTTGTCAGTTTCGTCCATATCTGCATCCAAGTCAGCAAGGTCCTCCAATTCTAACTCCACTGAAGCTTGAAAATCATCAAAAACTGCAAGTCTATGGTCAAAAACACTAACAGCAGCATCTAACAACTCAAAGCTGGTAGCGTCATCATCAAATAAATCATGCAGCTCTTTGACACTGCGCGTCACCCAACCTTTGGCCGCTGCTCTCCTCTTCTTATTTTCCTGCATGTCTTTAGACATCGTCCTCTCAACTTAACCGGGTCTAAATACCTTCTTGTCAACCTCATCTAAAGGCTCCCTGGTCTGGGTGTAACGAGTGTAACTTTATTGACCCTTCAGGACCAAACAAGCCTTTTTCTTCTGGTTTAATTAGGGTTCGGGGGATCGAGAGTTGTAGGATTGAGGATTTAGAAGTACGAGACACGTCGTGGATGGTAGTCGAAAAGTTAGCCAGGATTGACAGGAAGGCTCACTTCTTAGCTGCCATCTGCAAGACGCAGTACCCTCGATTGGAGGTGAGTGGTTAGTTTTTCACAGTGAATAGATTAGCTTGTGTATATGTATATATATTGAAGTTAGTTATTAATTATGTAAAGTGTAAATACTTATATTAGTGTTGTGTTACAGGGTTTTTCTGACGGGGAGGAAACTTACCCTGTGCCTTTTGCTTGCTTGTATTTAGTGTTAGGATGTGTTAGAGATATAATGTGTTAGAGATATAATGTGTTAGTGTTAGGATGTGTTAGAGGTAGGATGTGTTAGTGTTAGGATGTGTTCGTAGTATTGTTTAGTGTTGGTGTTGTTACCTTAGGGGGGTGGATTAGTGAAGTGTTAAGGCAGAAGAGGCTGACTTTAGCCCGTGTCTGGAAGGAGTAAGGAGTGCTTCCCTCCCTTACCGGATTTATGCCCGGTGTTTATATTACCATGATTGTTTTTAAAGTTAAATATATTTGTTGTCGATTGATGCCTCAGTTTTGTTACTCCCTAAAGTAAATTCAGTGCCTTTTAAGTGCTATTAACATCTTAAGTACTACTCTACGCTCGGTCTGTAGCTCGCTACCATAACAACTACCATCAACGCTACAGAGTAAGAAGGGAGTGACATTACATGGGCACCAAAAATTGTAGAAAATGAGGCGATATCTTGGCAAACACAGAGCAAGGCCGGCGGGTTGGTCAAGGAAAACAATGGCAGCCCTTTCTTCTTCTTCTTTTGACCTATTCCGCTTGATATCGCTTTGTAGGTCGTCTCCCGTCTACTTCTTTCTTCTATCTCTTTCTATAGATTTTGCTGCTCAATTTTGCTCAGTCAGTCTCTTTCTCCTTTCCCAACTCTGCAGCAAAAACTTTTTAGTACACTTCACCACTCTTTCAGTTTCCTTGTCTCCATACAATCCTAGTACAGTGGTGATTCCTCCATTCACGTTATTTAGTCTCTTGCTCCATTCTTCCCCCTCAATAATCTCTGTAATTCCTTCTACCAGCTGTCTTCTCTCTTCTTCATATCTATCACAAACCACTACCATATGTTCTACCGTTTCCTTCACTCCCTCACATAATCCACAGCTCTGCTCCTGTTCATCCCTATTTCTACCATTCAGTCCTAAGGTGCCTGTCCTTGCCTTAAACAGTAATTAACTTCCCCAATCCCCTACGTGCCACTCTATCCTCCCAGGTTTCTGTTTCCTACTGTACCACTTTAGTGTAGACTTCTTTTCTATTCCTGATCTCCACCTTCTCCATCCATTGCCCTCTATCCTTCTGCTTATATCCCTGACTTTCAATCTACTCCACTCTTCTTCTAGATTTTCGTTTGTCTTCCATTTATTAACCTCTCTCCTCCAAGTGGATCCTGGCCTGTTCTCCTTCATGATTTTCTTGGCCCATCTATCTTCTTGGAGTCCTTCAATTTTCTTGATAAATGACAGTTTTCCCTTGGCAATTCTTTCCCTGAAGGTACTCCACTCCATATCACCACTTACTGCCTCCAAACCTGTACATCTATTGGCTCCCAGAGCCCACCGACCTGTCATGTCCTGCACTTTATCTAATTCTTGAATGTCCTTCTCTGTGAATTTTGTCACCTCGGCTCCATATAAACAATGTGGGACTGCCATACCCTTCCACAGACTCCTGCCGACTTCATATTTATTAATCACCCTACTTCCTCCATTCAGGATCATCCCTGCTGCTCTCCTTGCCTTGCCTTCACAAATTTTCCTTTGTCTTTCCCTGCCTATGCCTTCACTGCTGACTTCCATTCCTAAGTAAGTGTACCTTTCCACCACCTCTAATGCACTGTCTCCCAGCACCCACTGATTGTTCCGCTCATCGTTTATCTGAATCACTTTGCACTTTCGTGAACTGAACCTTAGCTTCCATTCTTTTTCATATTGGTTTGTTATTTGCAATAGTTCCTCCATATGTTCCTTGTTGTCCGTCATGAGTACCACGTCATCCGCATATGCTAAGCACCCTAGTCTGCTGCCTCCAATTTCTACACCTCTGCCGCTCACTCTAATTCTTGTTAGCAGTTCCTCCAGATATATGTTAAATAACGTTGAGGACATCACACAACCTTGCCTTACTCCCACATTGTTCTCCAGCCATCCCGTGCTCACCGATCCAAGACTAAATTTCACTTCATTAATTTCATACAAGTTTTCTATCACTTTCACGACTTTCCTGTCCATTCTGATATGTCTTAGCAGGCTGCGTAATCTTTTTCTGTCAACAGTGTCGTACGCTTTTTCTATGTCCAAAAATACCAAATACAGTTCTTTTCCAGTTACTTTACTCTTTTCAATCACGTCTCTTATAACAAATAAGTTCTCGAGTCCTCTTCCTTTTCTTAAACCTGCTTGTTCTTCACCCAATATCTTATTTTCCTATGCTCACTGTTTTAGCTTTTCATTCATCACTACACCAAACACTTTCGCCATCACATTCATTACTGCTATGGGCCTATAGTTTTCAATGTTATTCTTCGGTTTCCCTCCTCCTTTGTAAATTAAAGTCACTACTTTTTTTCCAGTCTCCGGTTACCACTCCTTCCTCTAAAATTTTTCCAAATAACTTCCTCAATTCCTTTTTCAGTTCATTTCCTTCATACTTTATAAACTCCCCGAGGATGCCATCAGTTCCTCCGGCTTTTCCCCCTCGCCGTGGGGAGTCACCTTGATGTGGTGGC
>JAPQNM010000019.1:288089-299498 GCA_029783475.1 Metacarcinus magister | reverse complement strand
ATCAAGGTGACTCCCCACGGCGGGCCCCTACGGAGGAGATTCGGCCACCATCAACAGGGGGAGGTATACCGGGCTTGCCTGAAGGCCAGGCTGCGAGCCAGTGGCGAGCCTTTACCCGAGCTCGCCCACACTGTTAAAAAAAATTACGGTTAATTTACTAGCAGCACGGCAGCCAAGGTTTCACCGTAAAATTTACGGTTAACTGTAAAAGTATTTACTAAAAATTTCCTGTAAATTTACAGGTGACTGTTACAGTACTTACCAAATATTTCCCCGTAAATTTACAGCTGACTGTTACAGTACTTACCAAAAATTTCCTGTAAATTTACAGCAAATTTACGGTTAGCTATTAATACATTTACCAAAAATTACCTGTCAAATTTACGGCAATGGTGAGACCATAGCCTCTTCATTACCGTAAATTTGTTTCTATTTTCATATCTGTATTTTTGTATAGCATTTTACCTGTATATCTTCCACAATAGAGCCAGCAATAACTACAGTATTTATAAGAACTTGTAGATAGCTTTATGAAGGTATTTACAGGTTCTCATGAATACTATAATTAATGCTGCCCTTCTCTGTAAGAAATTCATGTAAAATAGTGTACAAAAATATAAAGAAGTCATGTCATAAAATATATGTGAATCCCTATAGAAACCACCTCCTTTGGAAAAGAATAATACAAAGTAATTGATAATTAATATACATTTTATTTTCAAGTACAAAGGTTATATTCTTATTGAAGTATTCCCTATGACAGACATTACTTAATGACACTTATTGTGGCAACTTATTAGATCTTGAGTGGCAGATGTCACCCTTATGTGATACAATATAAAAGTATAAAAATATTTCATATAATATCAGTGGTGAAATTATTTACCAGATAGAAAAATAGTCGAGAATGTTCCATTTAGAAGTGCGTTAAAATATCATTGGAAAATGTAGTAAAGTTCCACCTCTCTGCTGCTACTGTCTGGGTTGATGCTTACAAAACATCTGAGAGGATAAAAACAGTGTACGTATTGAGCATGGTATTGTCATCTTTATAATGGAACACACAAGAATACTCTTTCAACACCTATATGCATATCACTAATATATACAGCCTATGTAATCTGTTGAGTTTGAAAGATTAAAGACAATATATATTATGGTATGTAGAAGTGCCTTACGTACAGGAAAACCAATCTCCCACTTACCAATTCATATTCTGATCATGAAAGGAGAATAGCTCAATGCTTGTGTCTTGTAAAGTAGGCGAGGGGCGACGGGAGACGGGATACCAGTCTCACCACCATACCAGTCACTTCTGGGCAGGGGAGTGGCGGTTGGTTGGGCTGGCGGAACTTGGCCAGCCGCGCCGCGCCGTGCCACTCAAATCATAACAACTGACGATTTTGATGCGCGATATTGTCTATCTAGCTTCTCTCCACTCTTTTATTTTTATTTGCCACGCTTCCTTGAAAACATGATTACTTTAAAGATCAACTGAGAGAAAAAAAATGGTGACCTACCGTACAATCCTTTGTCTTCCTCTCCACAGCACCATGATGATGATGATGAATATTCTCTTCTCATAATCTCTTCTCTACAGGATGTCTATAACCGAACCAAATCACATTTGCGCCAAATATTTCTTTTACCTTCATTAGTTTTCAACTCATTACCTTGCGCTGAAAGTTATATAAGCCACACGTAAAACGAGAAGGAAGCAATACCTGGCAATAATTTGGATTAGTGATACCAAGCGTCGCAATATGAATCAGTGTTTTCAAAGAACTGTCGTTTTACTACTTATAAGATATTGTCAGGGTCATCAATGTATCTGTAAGGAATCAGTGTTGTATTTCAAATGTTTCACTAAGAGTAACTCTTTGAATATTCACAAACAAAATATAAGTAATCTATACCATTTACAGTCGAAATGTATTCTGAAATACAGTTATTTTCCTGTATATCATATTATCATAATTAAGCACTATTTGATTATAATAGGATGTCCTGGTGGTCCGTCACATCCTTTTTTATAGATTGTAAACATTTATCAATGAATTCTTTAAAGATACAAGGACATTACAAGGAAAATGCTTATCGCGTACAACGGTCTGAACTGTATTTTCAATTACAGTGATTTATCTGTTGGTATATACAGGTCTGTAAAAAAAAAAAAAACGGAAATTTTTAACAGTGCAGGAGATGGAGACGCTGGTGCGCCACGCGTACCCCGCCCCCCCTCCCCCCCCCCGGAGGACATGGTGGTGGTGCTGACGTGCGACCATTTTGTGGATGCTCTGCAGGACAGGGACCTGCAGCTCTATGTGAAGCAGGCGCATCCTGTGGACGTGCAGGAAGCTCTAACGAGAGCGCTGGAGCTCAAGTCCTTCCTGTACACCTTTATGGGCGGGGGCGCGACGGAGGAGCCCCGGAGGGCACCCCCCATCAGGGAGTTCCAGGCCCAGCGGGCTCAGGTGATGCCGGCAACGGGGAGGGGGAGCCCCACAGGCTTCAGGGGCTCTTGTTGAGGCTGTGGTGAGCAAGGCTACATGCAAAGCCGATGCCCGAGAAGACGGAGGACGCGTCCTCTTGAGAGGCCTGCTACCAACCCCTTTCAGCCTTGCTGCCAGAGTTGTGGTGAGTATGGCCATTTCTCCACCGCTTGTACCAACCCCAGGGATGTGCTGCAGGCGGGAAACGACACTTGGCTGGACGGAGGGGCCGAGAGCCAGCCAACGTTCCCAGGGCCCCGTGCAGTGTAAAGTGCCGCCATACTACAGCCACGACGGTCCAGGTGGACGGAAGACCATGCCGGATGATGGTGGACACGGGCGCGGAGAGAACGGTCATGCATCCGGACGTGGTGTTGGCGAAACATCTTCCTGAGGCCCCGCAGTGGCTCTGTGGAGTCACATGGCATTGCATAGAGCTCAGGGGCCCAGTGGAGGTGCGATTCGCCGTGGGAGGCAGTAAAAAAGTCCTGCCTGTGTACGTCGCTGACATGGAGGATCCATGCCTTCTGGGCCTGGACTACCTGATGCAGAGTGGTGCGTGCGTCGACCTGGGAAGGAGGACGTTAAGGATACGTGGCGCCCCGGCGGAAGTAGTTGCGGCTAAGCGCGTGCGCCTTGCCCCGAGGACGGAAGCTAGAGTGCCTTGTACGCTGACCAGGAGAATGGAAGGATCCGACGTCATGGTGGAGTCCACGGAGCACCTGAGGCTGGTAGACGGCGTGGCAGTGGGCCGTAGTCTCGTTGAAGCCGGGGAAGAGTCAGTCACTGTCTTTGTGGCTAACTTTTCCAATGAGACCCGCAAGGTACCGGTTGGTGCCAAGCTGGACACCTGTGAGGAGGTGACTCGTCAGGAGGGGCAGCGTGTTTTATCTTCTTACCCGTGGCACCAGTAGGCTTCAAGGAGATCTTAGATGGTTGGCCTCTGCCCGTTAGTAGCGCGGGTTAGATTTTATAAGTGACGCCTTGTTTCTTACTGATAGGCTCATGCTGCCAGCGGAAGCTCCTCGCGCATATAACGTTGCAGTCCCGGCAAAGATGGTGTTATGGCAGCATGTGGGTGATCTTGGGCCACTCGGCGGTAGTATCGAAGAAAAATGGCCAGCCCGTGCCGGGGCTCGAAAGCGGGACCCTGAGCTGGTATGCCCGACCGCTAGCCACTAGGCCACCGCCTCCCCAAAGTGGTGGTGAAGAACTGGCCGCTGAAGGTACCCAACCTGACCACCTGATTGACTTGGCGCAGAGGAGCGCCACCCACCTCACCCCGTGGCAGCAGGAGAGAATGCGAGGCATCCTGAGGGAGTATGCTGGTGTCTTCAGCAAGGGTGGCCTGGATCTGGGCCATACGGGCCTAGTAAAGCATCACATCAAGACAGGAGGCACCCCGCCCATCAGACACGCCCCCCGGAGGATCGCACCAGTCAGGCGGGAGGAGATTCAGCGGGAAGTGAAAGAGCTGGAGGCGCAAGGGGTAGTGGAAAGGTCGGAGAGCCCGTAGTCGTCAGCAGTGGTGCTGGTGACCAAGAAGGACGGCTCGAGGCGGTTTTGTGTTGATAACCGGGCGCTCAATGACGCGACTGTGAAGGACTCCTATCCTTTGCCGCGCATCGATGACACCCTGAATGCTCTGACCGGCGCCCAGTGGTTCTCTACCCTGGACCTTAAGTCTGGGTATCACCAGGTGGAGATGATGGAGGAGGACAAGCCCAAGACAGCCTTCTCCTTTGGGCAGGGGCTCTGGCAGTTCTCCGTGATGCCCTTTGGCTTGTGCAACGCGCCCAGCTGCTTCGAGCGTTTGATGGAGAGGATCTTGGAGGGATTGCACTGAAGGACGGCCCTCGTCTATGTTGTGTTTGTTCACCTCAAACGGTCAACGCCTTACCTGTGGGCATTATATTGTTGAGTCCGAACACTACATGTTGTTATGGCAATCATCCCGTCCTCGTCGCCAATGTTGCGTTTGTTCACTTCAAACGGTTAACGCCTTACCTGTGGGAATTATATTGTTGAATCCGGACACTACATGTTATCATCCCAGCCTCGTCGCCAATGTTGTGGGGTGGATTATGGTAGATAAACACATAGCTTGGCTAGGCAGGTGTTTATTCTTCGAATGGCCGCGCAGGAGAGCGATAGACACAACAAAACAATAAACGTCGGAATGTTCTCAAAGCAAAAGAGTATCTGTCTCTTAATAAGATCCTATGTTGTATAGGATTGCATCCTTTCCGCTAATATCACAACACCTCTAATATCTGCCTGCAAGTACTTCTCAATAACATAATATTATAACATAATAATACATAACAGTCTATATCGATGATGTGATTGTGTTTGGAGGCACGTTCGAGGAGGAGCTGGAGCGGCTGAGAGAGGTACTGGGGTGGCTGAGGGCTGCCAATTTGAAGCTCAGTCCGAAGAAGTGTCTCCTCTTCCAGCCGGAGGTGCCGTTCCTGGGACACATCGTCGGCAGGGACGGAATGAGGACTGACCCCCGGAAGGTGGCCGTGGTGCAGGAGTGGCCCGCCCCTACCAGCGTGGCGGATGTCCGGAGTTTCCTGGGCCTTTGCACCTATTACCGGTGCTTTGTCCCTGAGTTCGCCCGCATCGTCTCCTCTTTACACTATCTCACCAGAAAAGGGGCACGTTTTGAATAGAGTGAGGCTTGTCAGGAGGCGTTTGACGGCCTGAAGCGGTTGTTGTACCTGTGCTGCCCTACCCAGACCCAGCCAGCCCCTACCTGTTGGACACCGATGCCAGTTCCGAGGGTCTTGGTGCCGTGCTGTCACAGGTGAAAGATGGACGAGAGCACGTGGTAGTCTACTACAGTGCTAAGTTGACTGGGCTCGAACGCAACTACTGCGTGACCAGGAAGGAGCTTCTGGCAGTAGTGAGGGGCACAGAACACTTCCATCCTTACCTTTACGGCGCCCAGTTCACCGTCAGGACAGACCACGCGGCTTTACAGTGGCTGAAAACGCTTAAGGCACCTGAAAGGCAGTTGGCGAGGTGGCTGGGCCGGCTGGAGCAGTACCACTATGAAGTCCAGCATCCCCTGGCCGTATCCACCACAATGCAGACAGCCTGAGCCGCCGTCCGTGTGAGCCTGGGTGTTCACATTGCTCTAAGGTAGAGGAGCGTGTGATGTGCCGGCGGCTGCAGGTGTGGAGAGACACCGTGGACACCGAGGAGCAGTGGCGTCAGGAGCAGAGGAAGGATGTGGATCTCGCTCCCTTGATCCAGTAGATGGAAGCGTCCCCAGAGCGCCCCAGCTGGCAGGAAGTGACACCAGAGAGCCCCATCACGAAGCACCTGTGGCAACAGTGGGCCATGCTGCGACTAGAGGATGGAGTGCTGCAGCGGCGCTGGGATGATGCACGTGAGCGGCCAAGTTACTGGGTGGTGCTGGTGCCGGCCGCACTGAGGCGAGACTTGCTATGCAAGCTGCACGGTGGTGTCACCAGCGGCCACCTAGGGGAGAAGAAGACCTTGAGCAGGTTGAGGCAGAGGGTTGGGCATGAGGCGAGATGTGCAGGAGTGGAGTCGGGCCTGTGAGGTGTGCTGTGCTCGCAATGGTCCCGGGAGAAAGATACATGCACCCTTTCAAATCTACCAGGTTGGCGCTCCTCTAGAGAGGGTGGCAGTGGATATAGTCGGGCCGCTCCCCATCACCGTGCGGGGGAATAGATACATCTGTGTGACAATGGATTATTTCACAAAGTGGCCGGAGGCATACACGCTCCCCAACCACGAGGCTGAGACTGTGGCTGAGGCGCTGGTGATTAACTTTTTCACACGCTTTGGGGTGCCACAGGAACTCCACTCTGACCAGGGACGGGAGTTTAAGTCCTCTGTATTCCAAGAGTGTTGCCGGCTGCTGGGGATCAAGAAGACTCGCACCACCCCGCTGAGTCGGATGGTATGGTGGAACGCTTTAACAGGACGTTGATGCACGAGGTGGCCAAGTATTGCAGCAGTAACCAACGAGACTGGGATGTGAAGCTGCCAACCCTGCTGATGGCTTATCGGTCGTCTACTACCCACACTCCTGCACGGCTGATGTTTGGCCGAGAACTGTGGCTTCCAGTGGACCTGGCCACGGGACAGCCCCCTCAGGAATCCATGGTTCCTGTCGCGTCAAGCTACGTCCAGGCGCTGAAGGAGAGGCTTGATGGTGCACACCGCCATGCCCGAGACAACATGCCGGTGGCAGGACGTGCCATGAAGACACGCTACGATTGGCAAGTTTGACGTCGGTGACCATGCATTTATCTTGTTTAAAATAATACGTTTATTATTACAGTTACAGACACACATCTGCAGGCTGTATATGGTATTTTCTTAGCAATTTTATATTCTGCACACATGATTAGTACGGGGTTTGTTCTAAAATGCATATTAATTGCAGACGAGTGGTGTATATAATGGTTGGTGCAAGTTTTGGTGGAGTGGCGGGCGTTTTACCATGTTTTAACGACAAGTCCAAGCAGTATAACACATGATATAAGTGTTTCTTCCACGCTAACATATTGTTACGATGGGGGATATTGGCGCGAATGTTTCGCGGGTTTTGGGGAGAAGACGCGGGATTTGTAGTGTCACCTGCAGTGAGGGTAGCGTCTTGGTCAGGGGAAGACGTGAGGGTGCTGTATATAGAAGGATAAGGTTCAGTAAACAAGAGAGGATTTGGAGTATTGTGGTTCTCCTCACCCTGGCCCGGATGCCCAGAAGGTGATAGTGTGTTACCTCGCAGCATCACCGATACATGCACGAATCCACGAGCGAGAAGGGAGCCTCTGTCGCTCACATCACCCACCAGCTCACGGAAGCAGCAGCTGAGTTGCCGTGGTGCAGTGACGAGGGATGTGGTGGTAGTGAGGTAAGGCAAGATAGCCCCCCTTCCCTCTCTTTACGTAACAATGGTGTCAGAAGTGAAGATAAGGTTTAGTGCCAAAAGACATGTATTGGAAAACTGCTGGGTGGCAGACAAGGACAAGTTGGCGCCGGGAGGCACAGGGCGGGAAGAAATGGCGCGAAACTTTGGTGAGGCACACCCCAATGTCTCTACGGTATTCACAGCCCTGATGCAAAGACTTAGCGAGCATGAGAGAAGAGTCCGCGAGTTTAAGGAGGCAGTGCAGATCGGGCTGGAGCAGGTAAGGAAGGAGGCACAACACTGCACCCGCGACTTGTGTGAGGATGTGAAGGGAGAAGTGGATGCACTGCGGTCGACCAGTAGTGAGAGGTGTGAGGTGGGTAAGCCTTGTGTGGCATGACCAGTGGCCTGCCCTAAGCTTGTGAGGCCACGGTTTGACAGCATACCATCCGAACTTGCTGCTATGGGGAGCTGGGACAAGCGGGACGCACAGGCTGGTGGGCAGGGGTTGTGTGGTTGTGATGGTGACGCATCGCCTTACCCTCTCAGCTCACCGTCATCACCTCGCCCTCGCCTTGGGGAGCACAGCAGAGGTGAGAGGAGGCGACACAGACACAGCAGAGGTGAGAGAAGGCGAGACAGGCACAGCAGTGGTGGCCGAGAGGACGACTTTGCTGGTGGTTGCCTGTGCAGGAGGGTGACGCTTATGAGTGGGGTGGAAGCGTGTTGCTGCAGTCAACACTCCCGTGGCCCCAGGCAGCGTAAGCGGTCACTACACTGGAGCCATGGCAGTCGAGGGACGGCACCGTGAGGGGAAACCTTGCCGGGTTGTTCCAGAGGTCTTCAGGGAGTAGACGGGCACAGTGAGCAACTCAAAGGGGCCAGTGATGGAGCTGGGCCTGCCTGCCCTGCCGCGTGGAAGAAGGCGTGTAACCTGGGGAGGGAAGTTGGGAAGGGTGGCCTGAGAGAGGCACCCTTGCTTTCCTAAGGTCGCCTCCGTGGAAGGAGGAGTAGTGGCCAGCAAATACATCTTGTCCCCCCTTTGGGCGAAACCGGAAGCTCAGTGCAGCTCCCATGAGGACGGTAGGAGCAGACAGCATGGTAGAGCCTCCAGGGACGTCACCAGCAACTGGCTGATGGCGTGGCAGTGTGGGCGGAGGACAGTGGGCGCGGCTGTGCAGGAGGAGGACGGCCTGGCTGACGGCGTGGCGGCGCGTGACGAGGAGGGACTCCTGGAATGGCACCACGGCCTGCCTGATGGTCGAGGGCGTGGCAGTTGGGCAGAGGACGGCCTGGCTGTTGGCGTGGTGGATGGGCGGAGGCACGCCTGAGTGACGGCGTGGTAGCGCGAGGAGGTGGACTCCTTGGTTGTGCGCGAGGAGGACCACGGCCTGCCTTGTTGGCTGACGGCGTGGCAGAGCGGCACCACGGCCTGCCTTGGTAGCTGACGACGTGACCGTGGGTGGAGGACGAAATGGTGAAGAAGACTTTCGTATTATTCCCAGGAGGAGGAAGAATGTATTTTGATTTTATTTTATTGTGTAATGTTTGTTTGTTATTTTGTAGCGTGTGTTGTGACAGTCGGGGCGACTGATTTGAAAGGAGGGGATAGTGTTACGATGGGGGATATTGGTGCGAATGTTTCGCGGGTTTTGGGGAGAAGACGCGGGATTTGTAGTGTCACCTGCAGTGAGGGTAGCGTCTTGGTCAGGGGAAGACGTGAGGGTGCTGTATATAGAAGGATAAGGTTTAGTAAACAAGAGAGGATTTGGAGTATTGTGGTTTTCCTCACCCTGCCCCGGATGCCCAGAAGGTGATAGTGTGTCACCTCGCAGCATCACCGATACATGCACGAATCCACGAGCGAGAAGGGAGCCTCTGTCGCTCATATCACCCACCCAGCTCACGGAAGCAGCAGCTGAGTTGCCGTGGTGCAGTGACGAGGGATGTGGTGGTAGTGAGGTAAGGCAAGATAGCCCCCTTCCCTCTCTTTACGTAACAATATACCGCCAAATCTACATATTACCTACATTTACACCCCTACCACACCCTGCTAGACCTTACCACACCTTGCCACACCCTGCAGTACTCTGCCACACCCTATATCACCGTACCGTCTGTCTGTCTGGTGATTATAAGGGGACGGACGTGCCCTCCCGTGCTCCTACCTCCAACCCTTCACCAGCAGACCTACCTGCCTCTCAGCTTTTTCTGCCTGGGTGCTAAGTACCTAATGAGCCATGTCTGCTAGGGGAAGAGGTAGAAGAAGTCGGGGTAGGATTGCCACTAGAGGTAGGGGTGGTGGCATAAGTGATGGCGGCCATGTTGGTAGCATCCAGGGTGCTTCAGCTGTTGTTGACACTAGTGATGACCAAAATGCCTGCGGCCTCTGCACGTTGGAGGTTGATAATGAGGCCCTGGGTTGTGATGACTGCCCATTATGGTTCCACCCTTCTCCCCAGTGCATGGGGATTTCTCAGGCCTCAATTGATGCTATAATAAGGGAGGGAGATGGTGGTGGTTTGAAGTACGTGTGTACAGAGTGCCAGGTGCAGAGTTCGCCAAGAGGTCATGGTGATGGTAATTCTGCAGTAGACAAGGCAGCTCTCTCACAGTTGTTTATGACAGTGCGTAATCTTGCTGCTAGTGTGGGCTCTCTTGTGCAACAGATGTCTGGCTTGGCCCAAAGACTGGACAGTGTTAACACCACACGTGTTACTCAGGACGCTATACGTAAGGAAGTAATTGAGGTACATGAAAGAGAGAAACGCAAACACTCTATAATTCTGAAAGGTCTCACTGGAAATACATGTGAGGAAGCCAGCAATGAGGCAAGGACAATCTCTGCTCGATTGCTGGGTTCGGAGATTGCCTTCACTGATATGGAATGTGTAAATGCAGAGAGACACATTTTCAGAGCAAAGATATTGGATGACAAGCATCGTGGTGACCTTCTCTATAAAGCTAAAACTCTGAAAGACATACCGGAATGTAGCAATTTGTTTATACATCGTGACCTAACATATAACCAAAGACAGATCTTGTTTGAGAGACTAGCAGCAGCCCGCAGTGCCAGTAACTTGCCTCGGGAACAAAGCCCAAATTTATAAAGTATACTTCTTCCATGACATTTTCTAATTTGAATATTGGGCATGTTAATGTGAATTGTTTACATAATAAAACTAATTATGTAATGGACTTTATCTGTGATAAAAGATTGGATATTGTGGGTATTGGTGAAAGTTGGTTGAACAGTAAAACACCTGATTCTTATGTTGAAATATTTAGATGTGATGCTGAGGGGGATGTTAACAAACATGGTGTGTGTCTTTATGTATCTAACGCCTTAAAATGTATGGTTCATGACCCTATTTGCCCAAATGTAATTGCAGTACATTTACAAGATTATAACATACATATCATGATGGTTTACCGCCCCCCTTCTTACACAACAGTTCAAAATGATGTTCTTATTAATTGTTTAATGTCGTTTTGTGACAATAAGGAGGTTATCGTGATGGGAGACTTTAATCTTCCATCACTCAAGTGGAATCGGGGTATTTCTAGGCCCACTCCTGTGGACCTAAAATTTTTTGACTGTTTTACTGTCTTGGATCTGACACAGTGGGTTAATCAGTCAACATTTCTTACCTCTGGGAATATTTTGGATATTGTTTTATCCAGTGAGGATGACAGGATTGGCATCATAGAGGTAATGCCCCCTTTTCCCAGTTGTTTTCATATGCCAGTCTACTTTACGTATGTTTTCCAGAATTTAGTAAAGAGATCTTACAACCAACCAAGATATGAGTGGCACAAGGGAAACTTTAGGGCAATTAATGCCAAGCTAAGGGAAGTTGATTGGGATTTGCTATTTGCTCATCTAACTCTGGAGGAAATGTATGTAGAGTTTATGAAATCCATTGAAGAAGCCACACATGGACATATCCCATACAAAAAAGTAGCCTCTACTAAGCCGCCATGGAAAACCAAACCACCGGCAAATATAAAGTGTAACCGATG
>JAPQNM010000019.1:272212-282212 GCA_029783475.1 Metacarcinus magister | reverse complement strand
AAACCAATTACTAACAGAATCTCAACATGGATTCAGAAAGAATCGGTCAACAGAAACAGCTGCACTTCATTTCATTAATAAGGTTGATGGTTCACTTGAAGAAAAGCTTTACTCAGTTGGTATTTTCATAGACCTATCAAAAGCATTTGATTCACTAAACCTTAACATATTACTACATAAATTAGAAAATATAGGGATAAGAGGGATACCACTCCAACTTTTTAATAGCTATCTATCCAATAGACATCAAGCAGTGTTTTGTAATAATACAATGTCTGAGTTTAAGAAATTATTAAGAGGAGTTCCACAAGGATCTGTGTTAGGACCTATTTTTTTTTCTTATATATATTAATGACATAATAAATTTACTGTGTCCCCATCTGGGCCAGTACATGGCCATCATTTACAAAAAAGATTACTGTAGCGCAAAACAAAGTCATCAGATGCATGTTTTTTCTAGGGAAATTTGAGAATGCAGCTAATATTACTTCATTAATGAAAATTTAAAATTTTGCATCACTTTACAAATATTTCACAATGTTATTAGTATATAAAACTTTTAGAATGTATACAGGCAAAAAAATATTTAGTTTAGTAGATGGTGTACGTCAAACAAGAAGCAACAACATTGATCTTATTTGCCCACAATTCCGAACATCCCTTTTTAGAAATAGCATATTATGTTTTGCACCCAACTTATTTCAATAGTCTACCATTAGAAAAGAAAACCTCTCTTCATATAATGAATCTTTTGCAATTCAAGAGAGAATTAAAACATTATTTTCTACAAAATTCTTAATTTTGTTAATAGCTAATTACACATTGCAATTTTTCTTTATTGATTTATGAACATTATTATTATATTATATGCAGTATAGATGTATGTATGTATGTATGTGAATGTATATGTTAATATCAGTATATTTGAATGTATATGTAAATGTGTAGGTATGTGATTGTATGTCCAAGTATGTCATGTCTATACTTGTGGTTGTTAAGTATGTATGCTTGGATGTATGTGTATATCTATGAGTGTGTATACGTCTATCATAGGTAATCATAGGTAAACATCTTCAATTTAAGATGACCAAATAAGCCAACAAATTTAGTTTAATTTTTGTTTGCTAAGGAGCTATGGCTCGGCAAACAATTGCTAAAATATATATTATTTCGATTATTACTGTATGTATATGTATCTGTACATAGCAATAAATTATTACTTACTTACTTACTTACTTACACACACACACAGTAACACACACACACACACACACACAGTAACACACACACACACACACACACACACACACACACACACACACACACACACACACACACACACACACACACACACTATATATATATATATATACATATATATATATATATATATATATATATATATATATATATATATATATATACATATATATGTATATATAGTAAATATTCATGCTAATGCACGTGTTGTTAAATGTCTATACGTAATAATAAAATGTGTACAATATATCTCTTGCGTATACTCGTCCTTTACCGAGGCCTCTTTCACCCTCTCGGAGGCCTCGGCTGTACCCTGGTAGGATGATGCTTACACCTGCATGTAATTTATAAAAAGATACTTTTCATTACATGTTAAATATTAACATGAAATGAATATTAAACATAATAAGAATAAATATGTAAAAATCGGAACGCACCACTGAGGTGACGTCACTACCCCAGTGACCCGGCCTTCTCTCACGTAGGCCTCGGCTGAACACGATGTCGAGCGTTGTGCTGCCAGATGACCATGATCACTATACTCGGGTGAAGTTGTCATACAATTCAGTCTACAGAGAGCTAAGGTAGAATATATTGATTTATTGAGAGCTATGGTATAATATATTGATTTTTGAAGGAGCATCTCTTAGCCAGCCAGCATTACCTTACAAGTTCCCTAATCTATTTCATCTGTTTGCTTGTGTTTGGTTTTCTTTTATATTAAAAGCAACAATAATAAAAATTATATATATATATATATATATATATATATATATATATATATATATATATATATATATATATATATCACCAACTTTCATGGTCTCCAACATCTTACTTTCCTCTGATTTATTCAAAATATATCCCGTTTGCGTCCTTACTTGACGAAGTTGGAAGTTGCTGTGCGCTGCTTGGTTGAAAAGCGTTTGGCAAATGCTTTCAAGACAAAACCAAACGCTAGCAAGAGGTGTTTGATAGCGTTTGCTTCCGTTTGAAAAAGTTTGCCTAGTCATCGCGAAATATTTGCTTGTCATCGCGTCAGAATACCGCTACTGAAAACAAACGGGGTATATTTAGAATAAATCAGAGGAAAGTAAGATGTTTGAGACCATGAAAGTTAGTGATATAAATAAGATTTTGATTATATATGTTGCTTTTAGTATAAATGAAAACCAAAAACAAGCAGAGTGAAATAGATTAGGGAGCTTGTAGAAGCTAATGACATGTGGGATCTAGTGACCTTGTCATGGATGTTGTTTGATATGGTTCTTCTGATTGTGATTTCGACACTGCAATAGGGTTATTTTTTTCAAATAATAAGTAAAAAGTTTATTGTAATGTTGAAAATTTTCATCAAATTAAAGTAAGAAGTAAGAAATAAGATGATTGAATATTGCAAAAATATAATAAGCCATAAAAAGAGTTAGAGTACTAAAGACATATATCGAATATCGAACACAGACTAAAACACAGCCAGTCCCGCCATACACTCTTGTATCTCTCATCCTTGGGGAGGCGGTGGTCTAGTGGCTAGCGGTCGGGCATACCAGCTCAGGGTCCCGCGTTCGAGCCTCGGCACGGGCTGACCACTTTTCTTCGTTACTACCGCCGAGTGGCCTAAGATCACCTACATGCTGCCATAACACCATCCTCGCCGGGACTGCAACGTTATATGCGCGAGGAGCTTCCGCTGGCAGCATGAGCCTTTCAATAAGAAGAAACAAGGCGTCACTTAAAAAATCTAACCCGTGCTACTAACGGGCGGAGGCCAACCATCTAAGGTCTCCCCTGAAGCCCACCGGCGCTATGGGTAAAAGATTTAAAATGTATATATATATATATATATATATATATATATATATATATATATATATATATATATATATATATATATATATATATATATATATATATATATATATACACACAAAGAATCACGCACACTTGATCTAAAATCATCCTCCAGAAATAAGTCGTCGAACTCTTCCATCTTGTTGGTGAGATGTTGACTACGGCGCTCGCTCTGCAGTCTGTAGAATGAATTGTACGATAACTTTACCCGAGCATGGTGATCATGGTCGTCTGGCATAGGCGTTCTCAATAGCGGCACCGACAACCCAAATGCTCCGGTCGGAAGTCAAACGTGGCCCAGAGGCGTTTGCCTTTTCGTCCAGAAAACCCTAACACATTTCATCGGCCAATCAGCGCGTAGCAGCCCCTGCAACACAGCGGTCTTGTTCATGAAAAGCATTGTTGCGGTGGTGCATCTATTATTTAAAATATTGTAGGCTTGCAGCCATGGTAAATGTTTTAGGCTCGTAGATTATGTACGTTTGTGTGTGCATGTGTGTGTTACACCACGAACATGTAGTATACCTTATAGGCCTCTTCTATTTGCGTGAATCGGTTTCAGATTACTGAATCTGGGCGGGGATTAGCTGCTCTGGGCGGGGCATAGCCGCAAAATCGTGTTCTATTTACCATCTTAACCCGTGATCTGTAACAGATTCATGAATCCGTCGAATCTGTTTCTGGAGGTGGGTTATAGCAGACGAAACTCGTTCGCGGGTTTTTTGCACCAGCCTGAGCCAGCCTCATCTCAGAATTTAATATTGATATATACCTCCAATAAAACAGTGTATATATACGAGAAAGATAGTAAGCGGTAGAGAAACGTAGAAATGTTGCTGTAGACACAGAATTGAATAATAGTGGTGATGAATACCAGAAACAAAGGAGATATATAACAGCAGCCTCTTCTCAGAATCAATTATTAATATATACTTCCAATAAAACAGTATATATACAAGAAAGATATTAAGTGGTAAAGAAACGTTGCAGAAATACTACTGTAGGCTTAAAATTGTATAATAATGGTGATGAATACCAGAAACAAAGGAAATATAACAGCAGCCTCTAACCGAATTATTTGTTTTCTTTGAATTTTGTTATATATACTCCCAAGAAAACAACTTACATGTGCGTGGAAGAGATTAAATGGTAAAAAAATGTTGCATAAATGCTAGTGTAGGTACAAAAATATGTATAACCGTAGCAAATACATAGTTAAATAAGATATCCCCAACGTTTTTTTTGGTTAAGGGCAAGCTCTACTCGGGAGTTTTACATTGATATACACAAACGATTCTGACACTCATTACCGTCGCAAATAAATAGTTAATAAGATATCCACATTCCCCATCTCCCAATGAGGACATGTGGGAATGTAAAGTTTTTTGGGCGGGTGTGAAAGTGAAGTTTTACCCAAATCTAACCTAACCGGGGTAAGCCTATCGGCGCCACAGGTTAGACATATATAAAAATAAGGGGTATTTCTTTACAACTACTGCTCCACCTCTTTATTATAAATATGAAGTCTTACATACTATACATAGTGTACTCAATACATCTGTGAAAGTTTCAGGCGGTGCTCACCATTATTTACTTCGCAAAACGTCTTTTAAGTTATGTTAGGTTATGTTGGTTAAGTTATGTTAAGTTATGGTTAGGTTAAGGTTGTTAGATTAGATTGCGGTTATGTTATATTATGTTAAGTTAGGTTAGGTTCGGTTCAGTTAGGTTCGGTTATATAGCATTTTTACATTTTATTACCCAAACCCAGAACAAATCTAAGTTGCTAACCCTAACTTTTAGGTAATAAAATGTAAAAAGCTCATATATTCGAACCTAACTGAACAGAATCTAACCAAACTTAACCTAACCATAACATAACCGTAACCTAACCTAACAACCTTAACATAACCAAAACTTAACATAACCATAACTTAACCTAACCTAACCTAACTTCAAAGACGTTTTGCGAGGTAAATAATGGTGAGCACCGCCTGAAACCTTCACAGATATGTTGAGTACACTATGTATAGTATGTACGACTTCATATTTATAATAAAGAAGTGAGCAGTATTTGTAAAGAAATACAAAAAAAGTTTATATATATGGTATATATTTTTTATACATTGGAAAGGTACTGGCTAAGGACAACAAAAATACGTTAAAAAAATCCCTGTTGTCTCCATCCTGTAAAGACGACAGTAGGAGAAATAGAAGCAAGGGGTGGAGGTCTGGTTAACAAAGGTGTCTTGACACTCCTCTTTTGAAAGAATTAAAGTCATAACCAGGTAATAAGGCACTTATTAAAGGCAGGAATAAAATGTGGTAAATCTTACTAATAGCACCTCCTCACTGATCACCAAAATATTGACATAGGTGATAAGGTATGTAATGTACAGCACGTTTGTGTTGGTTTTATTTGGGGGACGGCCTTAGTTTGGCCACAGAGGCTCTTTAAAAATCCGGTAGGTGCCTCCACACAGATGTTGAGTTATGGTTATATTAAGATTGTTAGGTTAGGTTACGTTTATGTTATGGTTAGGTTAAGTTAAGTTAGGTTCGGTTCAGTTAGGTTCGGTTATATAAGATTTTTACATTTTACCCAAAAGTTAGGGTTCTCAACCTTAGATTTTTTCTGGATTTGGGTGATAAAATGTAAAAATCTTATATAACCGAACCTAACTTAACTTAACCTAACCATAACATAAACGTAACCTAACCTACCCATAACTTAACACCTGTGTGGACTTATAATTTGAGGCAGCTACCAGATTTTTAAATAGCCTCTGTGGCCAAACTAAGGCCGTCCCCCAAATAAAACCAACACAAACGTGCTGTACATTAAATACCTTATCACCTATGTCAATATTTTGGTGATCAGTGAGGAGGTGCTATTAGTAAGATTTACCTAAAATGTTTTAATTATAGACTATCAATCAATATCAGAAATATAATGAAAGAATCAGCATGTGCACTATTTTAACCCAAGACACTTTGTATTAACCTCGCGGCTCATTAGACCTGAATCTACTTTTCAAGAATCTAATGGTGTTTTCAATAACACATTTAGTTATATAATTTTTTTTATTGTACAATAAGCAGGTTGCTGATAATTAGGGGTGCCGCTGTCGCCCTAAATGCATCAGGTAATGAAAGCTGTAACTCTCAACACTTCCTCAGAGAAGTGACTAGTGTGACGGCTGGGCAGCGACTGGCCTCTCATTGTTATTATTTTGATCCAGCGAATCCAAAACAGATTCTGATGTTCTATTTGCACCCACCGAATCCAAAACGGATTCGGATTCAGAGCAGAATCCGGAGTAGATTATTGGGAACATATAGAAGAGGCTTTATGTGTGGGGAGGGCCTGCAAGCAGTTATTTCCTCGCACACTCTGAGCATGCGCGAGCAGTCTCTCCTCGTGATTGGCTGCTCTAACCTACCTAATCTGCCTATCCTAGTGTATCTAGTTTGCCGTGTCGTGCCGTGTCCTGCTATTGTTAATATACGAGGGAGTTAAGAGGAGTTGTGTGTGTGTGTTTAATCTTCCTGACTCGGATCCAGAAGGGCGTTTACCTTCCTTAGGGACTGAGGTAAGTAGGTGACGTGGATTGCGACACCCTGCCAAGTAAACTAAAAGGTGGGTAACAGTATATTATTTGATCAATAATATAGAGAAGATAATGGCGTGTAAGACCCTGTAAATCGGTGCCATACAAAAAACTATTTATTTACGTTACATTTTAAATTGGAAATAGCCCGCAAGTGATATAAGGCATGAAAAAAAAGCTGCTTCTTCTGATGAAATGTCGCATCTTTCTGATCATACAGGAAGCTTTGTCCGACTCTTACTCGTCTGTTCTCTGGCTGTGACTTCAATGCGAGAACAGTGGTGCTTTTTTCGTAAGTGAGTGAGTTTCTTGCATTATTTCATAACATACACTATGTGAGGGCGAGTAAGTGTATTTTCATGGCAGTGTTTTTGTTGAAAATAAGCTAAATTAAGGATAAAAATAGAGGTAGCTCAGAACTCATGCATACGAGCTGTAAACACGGCTGCAGCCCGCCATCATTCAGATTTTAAGTGTACAGACGTTCCACCAAACATCAAGATAAGCTTCTGTGCTACCCTAAGAAGCTCCTCGCTCGGGAAAATGGACAGAGTATTGTAAGTAATGGACAAAAGTCTTTTGATAGTCGTTTCTGTTAGCCAAAAAGATATATATGAGTTTTTCCCGAGCGTTGTGATGCCTGTCATCTGGCAGCGGGGTAGTGATGTCGTTTTCAGTGAAAACACGCTGTAAACCCAAACAGTGTTTAGGGTCCCGTAGCGCTATTGAAAACGCCTTATGCCACCTTGACATTTACACGAATTTTGTCCCCGCACTGGCACGCAATTCGTCGTGGTAATGCGTGCCAAAAAAGAAAAAGAAAAAAAAAAAACGTGAGCCTAGTTAGCGCACTGTTCGCGTTATGCTTGCGCATAAGTTACGCACTTGGCACGCAATGCGTGACAGAAAATGGTACGCATTGACGCGCAATGGCACGCTATCGCACGACTGGCTTACGCCCGGTCAAGTATTGTTGGCGCATTGTTTACGTATAGTGTACGACATGGTACGCATGACGCGCATTGTTCCCGCATAGGCATGCATTGCCACAACCAGTTTGCGCATGCGTGAAGCATTCGTGGCATTATTTGGTCTCGCTTTGTCCCGCTTGACGCCACGCTATATAAATAGCTGGCATCACATACCTTCATTCATTCCTCGATTTGTTGTGGACCCGACAAGATGTTAAATGCCAGAGAAGAAGCTCTTATCGCACAAAAGAGAACGTGTCTATAATATGAAGAAAGAGCAGGCCAAAGAAGAAATAACCCCAACTAGAAAAAGGAAAGCAAGGACAGTGTGGGTGAGGGAATGGTTGACCAGAAGACATCATTTTGGATATTACGATCCAAGAGGCTACAGAAATTACCTGAGAATTACTCCCGACTTGTTCCAAGAGATGGTGGAGAAATTAATCCCTCATCTTGAGAAGAAGACCACATTCATGAGAGAACCGCTGGACGCGGGACTAAAGCTGGCAATCACCCTTCGTTTCTTAGCTACTGGAAATTCGTATCCAAGTCTACAGTACAACTTCAGAGTTGAAGTTAGTACAATCTGCAAGTTCATACCAGAGGTCTGCAAAGCCATCATTGAGGTCTACAAGGACGAAGTACTCAGGTGCCCCAAAACTGAAGAGGAGTGGAAGGAGGTTGCTGAAGGTTTTAGTTCCAGATTGAACTACCACAACTCTTTGGGGGCTGTGGACGGCAAACATGTTCCTATGAAGAAGCCACCTAAAGCTGGATCATTCTACTACAATTATAAGGGCTTCCACAGCATTGTACTCATGGCTGTTGTAGATGCTGGATACAAGTTCATGTATGTTGATGTTGGGGCAGAGGGTGGTGCTTCAGATGGAAGAACATGGAACAACTGCACTTTGCATGAAGCTCTCGAGGAAAACCGAGCCGGACTGCCTGAACCACCTCCACTCCCTAATGATGACAAGCCTATGCCATATAATTTCGTAGCCGATGACGCATTTGCTCTCAGAACTTGGCTGATGAAACCATTCTCTCATCGCTCCCAGATTCACAGAGAAATTATCTACAGCTACAAGTTGTCTCGTGCTCGTCGTGTGGTGGAGAATGCATTTGGAATCTTGTCTCAGAAATAAATATTTATTAAAATTTATATATATTTAAATGGATTGGAAAAACAGTTGCAGTTTCATTCCTTGTTATGAGTTAGATATTGTATCTCTGTATAGTATCTTATTATATATGTATATATGTACTATATTTAATATATATGTGTATATATGTATATATGTATTACTAGATAATGTATCTTATTATATATGTAACATCTGACACGCACTGCCCGCAGCGTTTTGCGAATAGGTTGCGCAATGCCCGCAGAATTTGGGAATAGGATGCGCAATGTTCACGCCTAGTTCACGCAAGTGGCACGAAAATTATGCGTGGCGGAAATTATGAACATTTCAAAATTTTCTTTGTGCACTGGCACGCAACCCCGCACAGTTTACGTACACTTCACAACAGTTTACGACAAATTTACTCATTGGCACACAACATTGCGTGCCAGTGCGGAGACAAAATTCGTGAGAGTGTCAAGGTGGCATGATGTTCAGTGCAGACACCAGAGCGTTTGAAAATTTTTTCCTAGTCATTGTTAGTACTGACAATGAGTAAGGGGTTATGTGATGCGTGGAAGGTCTTACCCACATGAGCTCTGAGCCCTTTTTGGGGAGAGTAATAGCTGACGATCATGAATCAAGCCCATTGTGAATTTTGCACACATTTACCAGCGCGCGCACCCACCCACCCACCCACCCAACTCCCCACCCCCCCCCACCCCACCCCCCCCACCCACACACACACACACACACACACACACACACACACACACACACACACACACACACACACACACTTGAAAGGGAATAAATTGGCAACTGTCTGGACTATCTCTCAGATTCATAAGGAAGATTATGTTTCATGCTAACTATATGCAATTATATATTTTTTCTTATAATACCCCATTTCTCTCTCTCTCTCTCTCTCTCTCTCTCTCTCTCTCTCTCTCTCTCTCTCTCTCTCTCTCTCTCTCTCTCTCTCTCTCTCTCTCTCTTCCCTCCTTATTTTCTCTCATTGACCCACCTTCAACCTTACTTTCTTTCCTCTTTCATAAACGAACTCTTTATTGTCATATTTTCCTTATTGTTTTCTTCCATGTCTTAGCAAAAGGCTTCATGGTGGACAAGAAACCAAGTCAGGAACGTATGAAGCCCAATGTGAAGGAAAAAGAAAAGG
>JAPQNM010000019.1:262212-267212 GCA_029783475.1 Metacarcinus magister | reverse complement strand
TTGATAGTTTTGGGGAAAGAATAGTGACCGTCCACTACTGCAGCAAAGGAAACTGGAGATGAAGGTACAGAGAGAAGGGTAGAATCTGTAGGAGAGTAGTTTATAAATTAAAGATTTATGCCAGACTCTATCGAAGGCTTTCGATATGTCAAGGCCGACAGCAAAGGTTTCACCGAAGTCCCTAAAAGAGGATGACCAAGATTCAGTAAGAAAAGCAAGATCACCAGTAGACCGGCCTTTCCGGAAACCATACTGACAATCAGAGAGAAGGTTGTGAGCTGATAGATGCCTCGTTATCTTCTTGTTAAGGACAGACTCAAAGGTTTTAGAAAGGCAGGAAATCAAAGCTATAGGGTGGTAGTTTGAAGGATTGGAACAGTCACCCTTTTCAGGGATAGGTTGAATGTGAGCAAACTTCCAGCAAGAAGGATAGGTAGAAGTAGAGAGACACAGACGAAAGCGTTTGACCAGGCAGGGAGTGAGCTTGGAGGCACAGTTTTTGAGAACTACAGGAGGGACTCCATCCGGACCGTAAGCCTACCGAGAATCAAGGCCAGAGAGGGCATGAAAAACGTCATAATGAAGAATTTTTATTTTAGGGATGAAGTAGTCAGAGGGTGGAGGAGTAGGAGGAATATGCCTAGTATCAACCAAAGTAGAGTTGGTAGCAAAGGTTTGAGCGAAGAGTTCAGGTTTAGAGAAAGAAGAGACAGCTGTGGAGCCATCTGGTTGAAGTAAAGGAGGGAAAGATGAAGAAGAAGTAAAATTGTTGGAGATATTATTGGCTAGATACCAGAAATCACGAGAAGAGTTAGAATTAGAAAGATTTTGACATTGTCTATTGATGAAAGATTTTTTAGTAAGTTGGAGAATAGATTTGGCATGATTACGGGCAGAAATATAAAGGGCCATGAGTTTCAGCAGATGGATGACTACGGTACCGTTTGTGAGCCGCCTCTTTATCTTTGACAGCACGAGAACAAGCAGAGTTGAATGGTGTTGATGTTGGTGTAGGAGCAAAAGTTTTGTCAATATATGTTTGTGGGAGGAAGAGGAGGAGGATTGTGTTTGTCAGAAGCTGGGGTTGGATCCCGTTGGATCCGGGAGTTTATCTGACACATTGAATCCGCGAACAATATTTATAATATGATTGACATGAATGGATTTCTCTTCCAGCGTTCTAAGATCTAATATTTTAAGTTTTTGACCATGTAACTTTTTTCTTTAGATTTTACGTTGAGCTTTGAGTGTCGGTCATGTACTTTGTTGAAGACAATGTCACCTATCATGATGTTAGGAGTAGAAGCGAGCTGATGTTGGTGATTTAACATGGTTTATGGAGAAGCAGCTAGATTAGTTTTGATGAATTGATGAATACGTTGAAAATCTGCTAGACGTAACTGAACGTTATTTTCAAAGTTGTATATAGGCTGAGGGTTACTATCTAGCAAGGGAAGAGAAAGTTCCTTGTCGCAGCCATACAAAATGAAATGAGGCGAATAATTTATTGAGCTGTGGCTTGATGGGTTGAGGGTAGAGGCGACTTGTGGAATCGACACATCCCAAAATACGATGCAAGATAATGCAATGTGGCGCAGCACTTCCAATATTTTCTTGTTGTGTCTTTCAACTAATCCATTTGATTGTGGATCATGAGCAACACTGTTACACTTTTTGATATTTAAGTGATCGCAAATTTGTTGATATATGGAATTATTGAATTCTGAACCATTGTCTGAGAGCAACACTTTAGGAGAAGAATATTGACATATGACTTGATCAATGAGGGCTGTGCCTACTGAGCGTGCTGATTTGTCCTTGAGAGGAACAAGGATTGAAAATCTAGAAAGACTGTCTAGTAACACAAGACGATTTTGGATGCCACTTTCCGTCAGCGGGAGCTTAAGTACATCGACAGAGACAGAATCCCAGGGTGCATGTGATACGGTAAGCTTGGAGCTTCCGTAGAAGGAGCGGGACGATGCTCAGCACAAGATTGACATGGCAAGCATTGACGAAAAATGTCTTTCCTCATTGTTGTACAATAGAATGATGTTTGTGTTTGTTTGAGGCAGTGATCACGACCAGGATGGCCTGCCTGTGAGGAATTATGAACATGATGTTAGATTATGTTGACAAGAGAGAGTGAAACAACAAACTGTACGATGGTAGGGCATGAATCGTATTCAGAAGACCGTTTATGTTCTTTACAGAGAACATCATTCTTGATCATGAAAGACTCTACTGGAACTTGTAACTTAGGAAGATTACTGGCGTCTCCTGATTCGAGAAAAGATATTAACGCAGCGCAGAAAGGACTATAGCATTGATGTACTTTGATTTCAGAGAGTTCAGGAAATATTGGAGCATCTGTTACAAGTGAAATTGGAGCGATGTTCCTTGAGAGAGCGTCTACGGCAAAATTTGCTTTGCTAGGAATATGTGAAAATGAGGGGTTGTAATCCTGAATTTTCAATTACCATCGAGCAAGTTTACTTGATAAGTTCTTTGCTTTGAAAAGTTCAGTGACTGGGCCGTGATCAGTTAAAACATTAACCTCATAACCAAGGATCAAATCACGAAAATGTCGCAGGTCCCAGATAACCGCGAGTGTTTTGTAATGAGTGACGCTGTAATTGATTTCCGCTTTATTGAGAACACGACTCGCGCACGCAATCGGTCTGAGTTCATAGTTTTGATCTGAGACGGAAGGCTGGGATGTAGATGGGGTTGGTGTCAGGCAGAAGGTGGATGGGGTATTTTATTAGAGTAGAATGTCCAAGAGGTTCACTCGGTAGAGACACATTATCTGTGATTTGATAAAAAATGTAGCCAATCCTGTCTGGCTTCAGGAAAATCAATATCATCAATGTGATGTAACAAATCATGTGAAGATGAGGTAGAGACATTATGAGGGGAGGGAGGCGAATCAGGGGAGAGAGAAGCTGAACTGATACCATAGCAAGGCTTTTCAACTTCCATTACCCTTATGACGGCAGGATACGAAAGAATTCGATTAATGAATGTGCTTACATGAAGAGTCATTGATGCAATAGTGACATTACGCACACCTGGAGAGATAGTGCTATTTTCATCTACTGTACATATAACAGACTCAAGAAATAGACCCTTTACACGAAAAGTTTCAGATAGACATAGAACGTCTGTTACTGGTTTGGCACCAGAGGTGCCTAAACAGAGCTCATGCGGAATTTATATGACGCGTTCTATTAAGACTGAATTACTGAGTGGAGTAGTAGCCAAGATATCATGGAGATAAGTATGAGAAGTATATTGGATCATAGTTCTATATACAGATATCGAGGAAATTTGCTGCTCATGAAATGAGGTTGAGGGAGGAGGAGGGGTTGAGGAGGTATTATCCCGTACTGCCTGATGAGTTTGAGGTGCACTGGTGAGAGCAGTGGTCGCAGCAGTACCAGCAATTTTGTCTGATGTGAGAAGATGAGAACATGAGGGAAAGAATGAGGTATTGATGGCTATTTGACGAGTGACATGATATAAGGACACATTATGACGTGTCATACAGTGATAACCAATGAGTGCGTCTCCAGGAAAACATAAGTCGTAATCAGAAATGTGAGGTTCTTCAGGGGAGAAGGAAAAATTGAGTGATACTTTCCCATGAAGCAGAACTGTTGAACCATCAATACTGCAAATATTCATGTCTTGAGGTTCAATGAATGTGATTGTTTTCCGAGCAGTTTGCAATCTGAGTAGAGAGGTTAATTTGATAAGATTGATTGCGGGACCAGTGTCAAAGAATGCAGAACAGGATTCTGTGCCAAACAGACAAGATACAGTGAGTCCTTCGAATTTTACAGAAGTTCTGATGGGGACTGAGGATAAAGAAGGGTCCTGGAATGTCATAGAATAATGATCGCTTTTTGTGCGTGACTTTCGTGGGGCTGAGGTAGAAGATTTAAGAACTGAACATATGGCTGATTGTCTTTCTGGATATGCTGGTATTTTCCCTAACTGTTAGCATTGATAAGAGGACAATTATGGAAAGTATGTCCACGCCTATCATATAAAGAACAGTACGCGTTTGGATTGAAACTTGAGTTTCTTGAAGCATCAAGAACAACTCGACAATCTTTAGCAAAGTTAGATTACACCGCCTACATGTGATGTTACGAGAACGAGACTGTGATATGTGCCGTGATAAAGATGGAATAGAAGGGGTGAATTTCTGAGCACTAGAATGATGGATGTAATGGGGGGGGGAGGGGTGAGCGTCCACGCTGATGTGCTGCCGTTAGGGAAGGAGGTCAGGGCTGACAAGACGTGAGAGAAAGATTAGGGGAAATAGTAGGTTGATGAGGTTGTGAGTGAGTGTGTTACTCTGACAGGTTGATAGCTAGAATGCACTTTCTCTGTGATCATTTTACGTAAAAACACTAAAACGTTGTGAAAATATAGGTATAGGGTAGGTGGAGGCCTAGTGGCGAGCGGGCCAGCTTAGAGTCCCGAGTTCCAGTCTCCTGATAGGCTGGCCACTTTTATATGGAATAACCACCGAGTGGCTAAGGATCACCCACATGCAGCCATAACACCATCTTCTACGGGAGTTGCAAAATTACATGCATTGAAGAACTTCCGCGGCAGTATGAGCCTCTATCTCAACAAAGAAAACGAAGAAAAACGAGCGCTACTAACCTGCGCTACTAACGGGCGGAGGCCGACCATCTAAAAGAGCCTCGATCAAGCTTGCCAGGGCTACAGGTGCAAGAGATAGAAAAAAAAGTAATATTTTAATCATATTAGAACAAAAGAATATAAGAGAATAAGGAGGCTGCAAAAGGTCAGTTGACCTACACAAGGCAGCTCCTGTCCACCTGATACTTACCATCTGTTTTCTTCATTCATTGAAATTTCCATCCTTTTCTTAAAAGTATCTACTGTCCCAGCATTTACCACATGCTTGCTGAATTTGTTCCACTCCTCTAATAGCCTATTAGTCAACCAATTTTTACTTA
>JAPQNM010000019.1:212212-244712 GCA_029783475.1 Metacarcinus magister | reverse complement strand
CTGGAGACAGTCAGCAGCTGCGTCTTGTGGGAAGCAAACCTCACTTGCCATTTGTTGCCCCAAGCTACGATGCGGCTCAGATTGTAGTTGAGCTGGGCAGTGATGGCAGTTGCTTCCTCAGACTCGTAGCTTTGGGTGAGGGTGACATCATATAAAGCTCTCTCTCTCTCTCTCTCTCTCTCTCTCTCTCTCTCTCTCTCTCTCTCTCTCTCTCTCTCTCTCTCTCTCTCTCTCACCTACAGCTCTAGCCTAAAAACAAGGATATCGTGTGTAGCCTTAGGCTATTTACCATGTCGACTTCCCATGGGAGCAATCCTCACACACCTATACCTTCCTCTTCTCTCTCTCTCTCTAATTTAAACAAAGTTAACATCTCTCTCTCTCTCTCTCTCTCTCTCTCTCTCTCTCTCTCTCTCTCTCTCTCTCTCACTCTCTCTCTCTCTCTCTCTCTCTCTCTCTCTCTCTCTCTCTCTCTCTCTCTTCTCTCTCTCTCTCTCTCTCTCTCTCTCTCTCTCTCTCTCTCTCTCTCTCTCTCTCTCTCTCTCTCTCTCTCTCTCTCTCTCTCTCTCTCTCTCTCTCTCTCTCTCTCTTTCAATAATTCTAACATATATTTGTATTTAAAAGGTGAATAGAAATAAACTTATAAGACATAATTCAAATATACAAATAGGAGTGTGTGTGTGTGTGTGTGTGTGTGTGTGTGTGTGTGTGTGTGTGTGTGTGTGTGTGTGTGTGTGTGTGTGTGTGTGTGTGTGTGTGTGTGGAAACATTCCTGACAGACGAGTATGTGACGTCATGTGACAGAATACCGGGCTACTGTCATTGGGTGAGACGTGACAGGACCACCGGTCAAGGTGGAGGAGTCGCTGTTTGCCATCGAGAGGGCCTGCAGCTGCAGTTACTCTCCGTCCAGGCCCCGGAGGAATTAGAGGCTATGTTCTTCCGCGTCCTACTCGCCGATAAGAGTGCTGTCCTGCTCTGCACCATTTATCGTCCACCACGGCAAGGCGGCGCCCCACTCACCATCCTTATCGACGAGCTGGACTCCATCATGGCCACCCACGCCTGTCAGAACATTGCAGTCGTGGGTGACATGAGCCAGCACCTGGTGAGCAGGGCCTTCATTGAGTTAACAATGATCCATGGGCTCACCAACCATGTTACGTTCTCCACACATGTACGTGGTGGCTCATTGGATCTTGTTCTCACCGACCTTCCTCGTGACTCAGTGCACTGCCAACAACTGAACAGGATCGGCAGTTCTGACCACAACGCAGTGCTCTCCCACCTCGGTCTCAATCCAGCGAGCGAGGAATCAAGCCAGCGAACCATCTGGCTGTGGGACAGAGTTGAATGGCCTGCCCTCAAGCGTACCTTGGCAGCCACTGAGTGGCCAACAGTACTCAGCGGCAACGTGGATAAAGATGCTGCTGCCTTCACCACCACCCTCCTTGCCGTCCAGACCCAACACGTCCCCCACAGGGAGTACCGGGTCGAGCCACGAGACCAGCCGTGGTTCGGTTACAGGTGTCGCATGGCGGCGGAGGAAAAACATAAAGCCTGGATACGTTTTAAACGCCGCCCCACCCAGCGAAACAAGGCCTTACACCGTGCTGCCTGCAAGAAAATTATAAAAACAGCAGCCTGGGCCAGAAAAAGGTGGGAAAATGACACCAGGAGAAAATTGTCCTCTAACCAAACCGACCCCAAGCAATGGTGGTCTTTGGTGAAGGAAAGACAGGTCACCACCACCCAAGAGAGAATTCCTCCGCTCACATCACAAGCTGGTGACTGGGTGGTGAAAAATGAAGAAAAAGCTGACCTTTTCAGTCAGAAAATGACCACCGAGGAGCCTGAGAGGCAGCCACCATGCCTCCCCCGCCTGTGCCTCGCCACCCTTGACAGCCCGGTGGACACCGTGGCTCACCTCCTTCGCACCGTCAATACTAGAAATACCCCTGGACCTGACGGTGTGAGTCCCATCCTGCTGAAGCACTGTGCCGAAGAGCTTGCAGGTCCCCTCACGCACATCTTCCAGCAATGCCTTCAGACTGACACCTGGCCAGCCCTGTGGAAAGAGGCCCGTGTCACACCCGTACACAAGAAGAAAGACAGGACGGATCCGGCCAACTACCGTCCTATCTCGCTCCTGTCAGTTGTCAGTAAGATCCTTGAAAGGGTGATAGCTGAACAACTGACTCACCACTTGGAGAAGCATCACCTCATGTCCACACGACAGTACGGGTTCAGGAAGGGACGCTCAGCCTCTGACATGCTTCTCCTGCTCACCAAGGCATGGCAGGATTCCCTCGACTCCAGCCGTCCCTCGCTCGTGATAGCGTTGGACATTGCAGGGGCTTTTGATGCTGTCTGGCACAAGGGCCTCCTTGCAAAACTCGAACAGCTCGGCATCTCGGGGCACCTTCTGGCGCTGTTCACGAGTTACTTGCAAGGCAGGAGTCTTAGAGTGGTAGTAAACGGGTGCACGTCTGCCACATACCCAGTGGAGGCTTCTGTTCCACAGGGCTCGGTTCTGGGTCCCATCCTGTGGAACATATACCTGAATGACCTCCTTCAGAGCCTCCCCGTGGTATCGGCCTATGCCGACGACTGCACCCTCTCCCACTCCTTCAACAGGCATGAGGCTGCGAACGTGATAGATGCCACCAACCGCCAACTTGGTGACATCCTGGCCTGGGGTAGAAAGTGGCAAGTTAGATTTGCTGCTGAGAAGACCCAGGCCATGGTAATATCACGTTCGATGGAGGACATCAAGCTGTTGGAGGGAAAGCTGAGATTCGGGGTCGACACCCTCGAAATCAAGGACTCCATCAACATCCTGGGATTGGAGATTGACGCAAGACTCAGCTTTCAGCGCCAACTGGAGATTGTGGCGCACCGGGCCTCCCTAAGGGTGACACTCCTGCGTCGCGTGAGACACCTGCTCGACGCTGATGGCCTCATGAGACTGTACAAAGCTCAAGTGAGGCCAGTCATGGAGTACAGTCCCCTCGCCTGGATGATCAGCGCCCAGGGTCATCTCACACTGCTGGACAAGGTTCAGAGGCGAGCAGAGCGCCTCATACAGCAAGTCCATGACCAGCAGCAGCTGCAACAGTCACAACCCCACCACCAGGGGCAGCGGCAGCAGCGTCAGCGGCAGCAGCAGAGGCGACAGCAGCAGCAGCAGCAACAGCTACAGCAAGGACAGTGGCAACAACAACTGCAGCCACAACAGCAATACCAGCGCCAACACGACACTCCCGGTCCCGCCTGTCAATTGGACAGCCTGGAGCACCGGAGAAGAGTTGGTGCCCTCACAGTGCTGCACAAGGCGCAGGTGAAGCACACACCGCACTTGACAGCCCTGAGGGTCCCATGGAGGAGATACCAGCACATCACGAGGACGGTGATGTCAAGTGATCTTCTCCTGGATGTCCCGCGGACCCACACAGCCAGCTGTCAACGCGCCTTTACCTGGGCCACAGCAACACTGTGGAATGCCTTCACAGCTGACGTTCTAGTCCATGAAATGACAACTCAGCAAGTGAAGGCAGCGGCCCACTCGTGGTGTCGCACACACCCTCCTAAGTGCCGCAAAAAACAAAACAAAAAAAAAGACAACTCATTGCGTGCATCTCCATCCAGAAACAGGCTAGCTTTCAGATAAAAGCTCTCTCGAAGGAGGGCCTCTTTAGCTAGCCTCATGTAACATTTATATATCCTTTATAATCCACCTATATATATGTTATGTTAACTTTGTTTAAATAAAAAAATAAAGAGAGAGAGAGAGAGAGAGAGAGAGAGAGAGAGAGAGAGAGAGAGAGAGAGAGAGAGAGAGAGAGAGAGAGAGAGAGAGAGAGAGAGAGAGAGAGAGAGAGAGAGAGAGAGAGAGAGAGAAAAAAAAAATTATTTGAGGATTAAGATGAAGGACCGGTCACTGGAGGTCAGCTAATGACAGATCCCATGAAAAAGGAGGTGACATATGTCGCCTGATTCGATATTTTGGTTAGGAAGAGCCTGGTATACTTTCCCTGCGATCAGTGTTAAGGTTAGGGAGAGCACTGTATAGATTCCTGCTGGAACATGTTCACCACAGTCTGCTGGAACGGATATTCGGGGGGCGAAGTGATGCTCCGAGTCTCTCCGGGCTGAGAGGGGGAGTGAGTTACGCACTCGCCACAAGCTCGTCGTTGCTGCTGCAAGTCTCCTTCCATCCCCGGCCAGTACAAGCGCTATCTTGCCCTCCAAAGCATGGAGTCCAATACTTGGTGACCAGCGTGAAGGTTCTCAGCCATTTTCCGGCGAAGTGCCTCGGGGATGACCAGCCTTACACATCCCTGCCCGAAGGTGTACGTGGTAAGGTTTTGAGTCACTGCTAGTCTGTCTCTCACGCCGTAGAAGGGGCGTAAGCACGTCAATTCCTGTGCCCTGTACTGGTGCCAATCATCCTCCAGGACCTTGGTCAGCAACATCTAGTAGACTGTGTCCTCTGCTGCCGCCTGCCTCACCTCCGCCTCGTCGACGACGCGTCCTTCTTGCCCATTCCCTGCTGCAATAGCTGCGGCTACTGCTCCGTGTATGTCCTACCCCAGTGACAAGTCGGCCTCGCTGGGGGACGTCTTGAAGGCCGGGTAACGGGAGAGGAATTCTGTCGCGGTATTTCTTTTCCCAGGCAGACGCCGCACTTGACTGCGGAACTGCAACGTCTGCTCTTTCAGCCTGAACAGTCTAGGGTTTACCACCTTTGTTAGGGCTCTGTCGCCCAGCACCTTAACCAAGGGGAGGTGGTCGGTGACGATGGTGAGGTTAGGGCACCCCAGCAGAAATAACCTGGCCTTCTTGAGGCACCACGCCAAGGCCAGGGCCTCCCCTTCCACTTGAGCGTAACCAGCCTCAGCGGGGATGAGGTGGCGGCTGCCACACAGTACCAGGCGCCACTCTCTCTTGCAGCAAAATGGGGCGGTGGCAAAATGACGAAGCCGATACTGGCTCGGCTCCAGTGGAGCGGGACCCGTCGTAGTGTACCAGCCCATCTTTGGCTAGCTGGCATATAGTGTCATGAGCCTGGTGGAATTTTTCGCGCACCTACTCGTCCCAGTACACGTGGTTCCCCGTGGGTTTCTTTAGTAGATCCCTGAAGCTGTTCATGATGGGTGCAGTGGTGAGATATGGGACGAGTTGATTAACGAATCCATACCATGATTGGATGTCCGTCACGGAGGGTTTGTCTGGCATCTGGAAGCTACGTATGGCTGCGAGGCGTTCACTGGTGGATTTGTAGTCATCCCAGCCGAGCCTGAATCCCACGAAGTCCACTCCTCTCCGTGCGAACTGAAACTTTTCTGGCTTGAGAGTGATGCCTTTTGCGGCACACGTTGCCAGGAAGTCATAGGTATGCCAAAATGCTGCTACCACTCTGCTGTCAAATAAGAGAGTGTCGTCTACGCACTTATACTTCTTTGGTGTTCCCTGGATGGCGTCGTCGAACCGTTTAGTATAGGTGTCGCCAGCGGAGCAGTGCCCCATTGGGGTGCGATGGTATGTGAATCTGCCCCATGGTGTGATGAACAGGATGAGGCGGCGACTCTCTTCCTCAAGCTCCACCTGATGGTAGCCCCAGTAGGGATCGGCTACCGTTTTGAAGGAGTGTTTGGGGACAGCTGACACCATGTCGTAGGGCGCTGGCGTGTAGTGAGTCTCCTTTCGGGATGAAGCGTTCAGGCGCTGGTAATCTGCAGTGCGCCGCGGATGACCGGACTTCTTGGCCACCACGACCGTGCGGGCGCACCACTCCGTGGGCTCCCCAGCGGGCACCATCTCGATAACGCCGCGCCTGACGTCCTTGTCAAGCTGGGCTTTTACTGCGTCCTCCCAATGTCTGGGTACGGGGGCTGGCGTGTGGAAAGCGTGTGGAGTTGCACCAGGGGCCAGGAGGATGTGGTGTGGTTTGCCCTCCATTGCAGGCTGCGGCGACCTTGCAGTGTTGAATATAGTGGATGAGAAATGGTGAAGCAACCATCACTCGAAGATGAATGTGCCCAAGCTGATGAGGTATTTGACGATGGGAATGTTGTAGGTCTCATTCACGAGATTGAGGATGTGCCACAGGAAGGTCTGGCTTACAGACAACATATAGCCAGACAATACTTTCAGTGAGCGGTCACCAAGAAGGTGGCACTTTGCTTGTACGTGGTTTTCCTCAAACAAAGTTTTGAGGGAACTTTCATTAAGAATTCGTGCATCATGCACAGAGCCAGGCCACTTTGATACAAGGCTGATTATCTTGTAGTTTGCATCAAAAACTAATTGTATGTTCATGCTGTGGTAGTTCTTTCTGTTCACATAGTCCACTTCATTTTCCTTGGGTGCAACTATTCTAATATGTGTACCATCGATGACACCAACAACTCCGGGAAAATGTGCCAGTTGGTAGAATGCTCTATGTTTATCAATGATTTCCTGGGGGTGAAGGGGAAACTTGATGTATTTTCTTACAACCTGCGGTGCACTGAGGGCTGTCAAAGTCTGGATTATTGCCCGGCTCACACTGCTTTGGTTTGGCCCAAACTCATCACTAGAGCACTGCTGCATTTTTCCTGTAGCCAAGTACCTTAAAGTCATTAAAATTTTCATTTCCGCACTGAGAGAATGTTGACTCCGAGTGAGCTGTTGAAGGTCCGTTCTCACCATGTCAGTAACAAATTTTATCCCTGCACGGTCTAGACGGTACCTCTTCACTAGCTCAGCGTCCGTGTACAGGTTGAGGGCGTCTTTTCTTGGTCGATAAATGCGGAGGACGGGCTGGGGTTCCTGAGCGTCCGCCATCTTTGATGAAATACATCGACAACAACAACATTCAACTTCACACTTAAATAGTTAGAGGTCCTCGCTGGAGCTTGCAGTGGTAACAGCAAAATTGAATGTAAAATTAACAGTAACTGCGAAAACTGATCAGTTTAACCGCAAAGTTAACACCAAAGTCGGCACTTAACGGTAAAGATTACTTTGACAGTAAGTTCAGGATACGGCCCCTGTGGCATCAAGACATTTGTGAAGGTTTCAGGCAGTGCTCACAATTATTTACCTGGTAAAGCATCTTCCAAGTTATGTTAGGTTCATAATGTTATGTTAGGTTATGTTAAGTCAGTGGTTCCCAACCTTTTTTAGTTCATGGGGTAAAATTTTACATCTTCACCATAATAGCGTTTGTTTACGTCTACGTATCGGGATTGCCCCTCGTCCAACTCCCTACTTTTGGTCATAGAGAACATTTGATAGCTTCTATATTAATGTAACCTAACTTAACCTAACCTTACCAAACCTTAACCTACATTGACAAATAGCAGAACCTTCACAGATGTGTTGAGTACTACACTATGTACAGTATGTAGTACTTCACATTTATATCAATATTGTCCGAGCACTAGTTATGCAGATTTACCCAAGCTTTTTATATTTAATTACCCAAAAGTTAGGCAAGTGCCATATCTATAAGCGAGCACTATGAGGATTCAGCTGCCGTACCTGTAAGCTGTGCCTATAAATGCTTACAGATGCGGCAGCCGTACTCCGTTGTAATCCCCTATTCGTACGGCTGCTGTACCTGTAAGCACTGCCATTAAAGTAACTGAGGGATAATATGGAGATAACATTAGCGTGTTCTCCCGAGGTTAATACTTACATGTCAGATAGAATCAAGGTTGCTGAATATCATGCAATATATATCAACTGCAGTATCTGGTTATAGCCCCGCATGGTTAGGTTGGGGTTAGGGTTAGGTTATTTTAGCTTAGAGCCCCGGGAAAAAAAGGGGATATGGTTAGCCGAGCGGGGGACTTACTGAATGTCGTTGTGTGCGGTGCTACTACATGGATAATTCAGTGTATCCTGTAAGCCTTGAAACGTGAGAGTAGCAGAAACTGTATGGACTGCAGATCTACTAAGTAGATCTATAGGCCTATAGTAGGACATGCGGCTTACTGGGTAGGCTACTTATGACAATAGCCAGTATATGTGCAGTAGATCTACACGTCTGCAAAGTGAATTTATCTAAATTTTGATGCCAATTCACTATGAAATTGAAAAACATCAACTATTGCATAATGATCTAGGTGACTGGAATACAGGCATCTGGCTCACACACACACACACACACACTCTCTCTCTCTCTCTCTCTCTCTCTCTCTCTCTCTCTCTCTCTCTCTCTCTCTCTCTCTCTCTCTCTCTCTCTCTCTCATTAGTAGTGTCCATTATGTTAAGTTTTGCAATGCATGGCCATGCACCTCCTCACTGATCACCAAAATATTGACATAGGTGATAAGGTATGTAATGTACAACACGTTTGTGGTGGTTTTATTTGGGGGACGGCCTTAGTTTGGCCACAGAGGCTCTTTAAAAATCTGGTAGCTGCCTCAAATTCTAAGTCCACACAGATGTTAAGTTATGGTTAGGTTAAGGTTGTTAGGTTAGGTTACGTTTATGTTATGGTTAGGTTAAGTTAGGTTAGGTTCGGTTCAGTTAGGTTCGGTTATATAAGATTTTTACATTTTATTACCCAAAAGTTAGGGTTCTCAACCTTAGATTTTTTCTGGATTTGGGTGATAAAATGTAAAAATCTTATATAACCGAACCTAACCTAACTTAACCTAACCATAACATAAACGTAACCTAACCTAACAACCTTAACCTAACTTAACATCTGTGTGGACTTAGAATTTGAGGCAGCTACCAGATTTTTAAAGAGCCTCTGTGGCCAAACTAAGGCCGTCCCCCAAATAAAACCACCACAAACGTGTTGTACATTACATACCTTATCACCTATGTCAATATTTTGGTGATCAGTGAGGAGGTGCTATTAGTAAGATTTACCGAAGAATGAAAATTATGCATACATTTAAGAGTTTGTTTGATAATTAAATACAGTTACTAAAGCATTAACACAGTTTCAGCTAGAATATGAATGAATTTACAGACTAATGTGTGCTATCTAAGCATTGCAGAAACAACCCAATCAGTTTGCTGTTACAGTAGACCTAACACGCATGATTTAGTGCATGTTTACTGGGAGCTATTTCATAATATTTAAGGCCTACATATCGTGCAATATTTAGCATGTATCAACAACTGTCATTTATATTCTACAATCATGCCACAACTAGGCATGTGTATACTATACAGGCCTGTAACCAGCAAGCCAGCCAGTAAAGCCTCGTTCACACTTAGCTCACTTTTGATCCCGAAGCGGTTACGATGCTGTTCGCCTGGCCATCAGAAAAAAAGTTGGAGCACCTTAGGGGCATGTCGCAGGCATCAGGGAGTCTTGGGGCACTCTCTCCGACAGCCTAGAAAAATTAAGGGAGCTCTTAATTTCTCGGGACATGTCGTGGCCGGCTTAAAAGTCGGGGAGGAACGTGGCACCATCGGTCACTTCGCAAAGCCTTCCATTGACGTTCGTACAAGGTACCCAGTGTATTAGCACAACAATGATCCAAGAAAAACCGTTACATATGTTGTTTGAGAACGTCACGACAATGTACGAGAGTTGTACGTAGGTTCCACGACCCCGTACGCAGGCTCTATGATCATGGACCCACAGTGAGCCAACATAGCCCTGACATTTCACATTTCAAAAGCGGTACGTGCCACGTATGAAGGCGACAGTTGTACGTACCCGTCACATACGTTCTACGTAAGTGCCCGTACCCGTTCCCATGGTGATCAGAACGCACCAAGTAGCCCTTCCGAAATCCACACTAGGGACTCGCCATGTTGAAACACCGCGCGCAATATGGCAACACGATCGTGCCGTGCCGTGCCGATGCCACTACGATCATCGGCTGGCTGTCTTGGCAGGTGCGTATGGATGCTGGGTGGGATATGTTGTACCCACGTGAGGTGTTTGGCTCAACAAGAAAAAATTGATTTACGAACCCGGTACAAACTTAGTGGTACCCTCGTCTTGCGTTCGGCTTGGGTTCAGTTGTGTATGTAGTAGATACGTGATGATGTCGGTTAGTTCGGGGGAAATGTCGTGGTGCTTGCGTGGCATCCCGTGGTGCCATCGGATGTTGATGGACGGCTTCGGTTGGCCTTCATACAAGCTTCGTACGACGTACGCAAAGCTTGCACGCCAATCTCGTACTGGTAAAAATCAGCCAAAAAATCGCCCCAATCTCGCAGAACTCAAAAGTCTGGGACTTTGTAGCCAAAAGTTGTGTAAGTGTGAACGAGCCTTAATGGGGATTGTTTATACGCACACTCATTTATGTATGCACACACACACAGAGTCATATTATTAATTTACAGGTCTAGCAGGACATTTTTCTTGGAAGGGATGGGGGGGTCATGCCTGATATATGTAAGCTATACAAATTTAGTAACAGAGGCTCCAGTGATTTATAATTATCAAGTTCTCTGTCCAGCACATTGAATGCATGAACTTTTTCTCAGTGCATGATTCACTAAATATAGTTTTTTTTTCTTTGCAAAATAGAGGAAAACAACTCGACAACATGCACGTCGGAGTACAAAAAAAATATTGAAACATATACAGGCAATGCTTGTTGACCAGGACACTGCTGCAGCAGCTGCACAAGAAAACTTCGCTATCATCCCTACTGGTGATACTGCACTTAGGCAGCAAAAATAAATAATATATATTAGGTGAAGGCACTAACTGGAGCCAACACATGAAACACTATGCCCTGAGGCACCAAAAAATAGTATAAAGTGTAGATGGAACACACTATAACGTGAAATAAGTCAAACATATCCTAGGGCAGTAGAAACAATAATATAGTGTTGATGAAACACACTATAAGTAAATAAAGCAGTATACCCTGGAGGCAGATGCAATACTAAGGTGTGTGGAACACCGCCAAATAACTGAGTCGCCCGGAGGCATATAATAGGTGTGTGGAACACCGTAAAATAACTGAGTCGCCCGGAGGCATATAATAGGTGTGTGGAACACCGTAAAATAACTGAGTCGCCCGGAGGCATACAATAGGTGTGTGGAACACCGTAAAATAACTGAGTCGCCCGGAGGCATATAATAGGTGTGTGGAACACCGTCAAATAAATCAAACCCGGAGGCAATAAGACAGGGTGGGTTTAACACCGTAAAATACTCAGTTCAATTTAGAAACAATAAGATGGTGTAATTGGAACACCGTAAATACTCAGTTCAAATCAGAAACAACATTATGGTGTAATTGGAACACCGTAAATACTCAGTATACAACGTGTATGTCGAATGCAACAAGAAATAATTAATTCAGAACCCGCTAAAAATCAGTAAAAACTCACAAAATTATAATAGACTCGTCCAGGATGTACGTAACTGCAGCACAGGTCTTGTACAGAAATGTTCAATTGGGTCTGGGCGTTGCTTCAGTTGCTACAATATATTGTAAAATTAGAACAATGTACAAACATGTATGTATGTACGCTCCACAGAAAAGTAAAAAATAAATAAATGTTTCACTGTATATAAAAAATAAAGTCACAGAAAAAGTAAAGTATAAGTCTTTTCCAATGGATTGTATTGAGGCCCAAGTAATTTTCAAATAATTTTGAAAATGGCCGCTATGTAAACAAGAACAAAATCATTTTCAAGATCAAGATCAAAATTCAAAATGGCCGCCTAGTAAACACAATAAAAAGGGAGAGGGTGGAGAAGAAATTAAAAAATCGCGCGTCAATTTTCAAGATGACGGCGTGAGTGAGAAGGGGAGAGAATAAACATGGCGGAAAACAATGCACATAGAGAAAGAAACTCATTTTCAAGAAAAAAATTAATAAATACTTGAATAAGAAACTTAACTCTGAGGTAAAAAATAAAATAAAATGCACTTCACAGCCTCAGAGAACAGAAAAAAAAAATCAAGTGAGTCCTTTGTAGTGGATTAGACGTGAAGTGGAGTCCTTTGGAGTCCTCTTGGAGTGGATGTGGAGTCCAGCGTAGGTGGAAGTGGGTCCCGTCCGTGGGCGTGAAGGCGGCGAGCGTTGGGCGTCAAAATAAAACATGACTTCATGGATGGAATGGTGTGGAGTCCCTCGTGGAAGTGGAGTTCGATTATTTTAGAGCAAGTGAAGTCCCTCGTCAATAATAGATGGCCACGTGTGTGTTGCTGGGCCAAAAAATGATGGTATTTTCGCGGGCGTGAGGATGGTGTCGTCAACAAAGCATGATCGCGTGGGTGGAGTAGTAAGTGGAGCAGGTGGAGTAGCAACAGACAAAGCGTGGATGAAGTAGCAGTAGCAAATATACAGGGTAGAATATACTTGTCCATAATAGATGTAGATGAGTTCGGGGCAGGGCAGGTAAAAAAGCTTGTTGGTGTTTGGTGTCGCAGAGACAATGGCTTGGAAGATGGCGTCCTTGGAGATACTTTCCTTCTTTATTTTCTCTCTCTCTGTCCAGCTTGATTATCCCACCGTTGATCCACCACATGTAAGGGGTTGTTGGTAGCGTGGCTGTGGTTAAATAAGGCTCGGAGACGTGGCGTGGGTTTATTAACCAATAAACACAAAGGAACTGGACAGAGGAGTGATGAGTGACCTTGCTGTAGTAAGATGATGCCCGGACTGAATGCGGGCTAGGAGGTCAAGCCAGGTGACGCGTTGGGTCGACTCGTAGTTGCCAGACGTCACAAGATACATAGAGCGCGCCAAATACAAATACAATACATGACAATGATAGATATAATACCTCAGCTCCCTACAAGAAGATGAAAGCCAAAGCTGGTGGTGAACATTGAAATCCCCTAAAATGGAGATCTCAGCATAAGGAAAGTGAGATAGGATGTACTCCACTTTGGAAGTCAAATAGTCAAAGAATTTTACATAGTAAGAGGAATTAGGTGAGAGATATACAGCACAGATGAATTTAGTTAGAGAATGACATTGAAGTCTTAGCTAGATGGTAGAAACTTCTGAAGATTCAAGATTGTGGGCACGAGAGCAAGTAATGTCGTTATTCACATATGCGCAACAGCCAGCTTTGGATTGAAAATGAGGATAGAGAAAGTAGGAGGGAACAGAGAAGGGGCTGCTGTCAGTAGTCACAGACAACTGTGTTTCAGTTAGGAAGAGAAGATGAGGTTTAGTGGAGGAGAGATGGTGTTCCACAGATTGGAAATTAGATCTAAGGCCACGAATGTTGCAGAAATCGAGAGTAAAAGTATTAGAGGAAGTGTCAAGACACCCGAGGTCGTCAGCAGAGGGGCAGTCCGACCTGGGGACATTTGTGGTCCCCTCCCTAGATGGGGACTCCGAGGCTGGGTGTGGTGAAGCCATTTAAAAATTTTGATTTGAAGAGAGTGTAAAAGTGTAAGGTGTAGTAATGTTATGTAGGTAGTAGAAGAAGTTGTCTTTAGAGGGCAGGCTGCAGCTGCTCTCTTGTGTAAATGAGACACTAAGGGAACCGGGAAGAGAGGACACGGGGAATCACTCAGTCTGCAGCACTGCCTACATCCCCGTAAGTACCTCTCCTGGAGTATTCCACCGGGCGGCAGGTGTCTACTGCCTACTCCATATATATATATATATATATATATATATATATATATATATATATATATATATATATATATATCTGGGCCGGTATGCAGAAAAGGTCATAAGTCTGTTATGAGCCGGATGCAGCTCATAAACCTTGTAAGAGGAGTTCATAAGCTGTATGAGTATTGCAGAAAAGTTCACATTGAGCTATGAGTAGTCGTAGCGCGTCAATACGTATGAGTCGTGGACAAGGACTCCTAAGAAGCGTAAGAGCTACTCACAGTGATAATAGCGGACTAACAACAACTTGTAATACCACAGCGCCCAAACTTTTCACCTAGAAAAGACCCGCTGGAGATTTATGATGACCGTGAGCTCATCAGAAGGTACAGGATGGACCGTGCTGGGATCTTGTTCGTGACGGACTTGATCAGAGATGGTATAACAAGCCCTACATCAAGGAACAAATCCCTCTCCGCTGAGCTGAAAGTCATACTGACTTTGAGATACCTCGCAACTGGCAAGATGCAACTATGTAGCAGTGACGACTTTGGACCGACACAATCCACCATCAGCCGAGCCATAACACAGGTGTTACATGCACTGACAAGACCACACGTCTTGACACGGTTCATCCATTTCCCCACTCTTCCAAGAGATGCCCACAGGAATCAAGCTGAGTTTAGGAATATTGCAGGCTTCCCTGCGGTGGTCGGAGTCATTGATTGCACCCACATAAAACTTATAGCACCAAAAGAATTTGAGGCAGAATATGTGAATAGAAAAAATTTTCACAGCATTAATACTCAAATTGCATTTGATGCAAAGTACAAAATTATAGATTTGGTGGCTAAATGGCCTGGAGCAACACATGATGCTCGCATATTAAGGGAAAGTGGACTGAAGAGTGAAGATACTGATGGAGAGCAACATAACAGCAAGAGGATGTCACCTCCTGGGAGACGGGTTATCGGTGCAAACAGTGGCTACTGACACCCTATCTACAGCCACAGAACAATGCTCAGGAGGCCTACAACAGGTAAGGTATTCATTCATTTCATTACAACATTGAAGCAACAAATAAATTGATATACATCATTATCACAATATTACATGAAATTCTCAAGCAAACTTATAGTAAATTTGGCGCGTAAATTTGGGCGTCTTCTTCTTTTTCTTCTTGTGACTGTTGTTGTTCTCAGCTGAGACGAGCACTGCCGCCCAAGTAAATCCACATATATTCTTTTGAGGTATAATATATTGATAGATTCTCATTTCTGCAATTAGGACATTACCCAAATTTCTATTTTTCACTTTAAAGTGATAACAACATACCACCATATCCATATTATCGTGATAAGAGTGTTTTTAACCAAACGTTAGTGCTATTAGTAGCGGAAGATACACCGCGTATCGCCTTCTTTTGAATAGCTCATAAATGACTTAGCTCATAGTTAGGAGTCGCCTTGTGACTTTCTTTGCATGACTCACAAGTCTAGCTCCTAACTATGAGAAGAGTTTTGGATTTATGAGTGGTTTTTATGAAGTTTTCTGCATATCGGTGTGGGTTCACTCGAGGTATCCCTTGCACTCAAAGTCCCCCTCCCTCTGCGCGTGCGCGGGAGGCGATTTTGCTGCCAGCCGCACGACTCACTCTTCTGAGTGGGCCTAAAAATTTTTAAACAATACAGTCGCACTGCTACTCTGATGATGAATTCGGTAGATGATATATTCGGCTCATGGTTACCTGGGATGGTTTGACTACTCAGATGCATTATTTTCGTGTCCAATATTAAAATTTGTAAACAACACAGTCACACTGCTGCTCTGATGATGAATTTGGTAGATGATATATTCGGCTCATGGTTTCCTGGGTTGGTTTGACTACTCAGATACATTAATTTCGTGTCCAATATTATTATTCTTACATGTTTTGTGATTACCAATCTTCTTCCAGGGCATCGGAGCAGCAGTGCGACTGTGTTGTTTACATTATTTTAGTCCCGCTCAGAAGAATGAGTCGTGCGGCTTCCAGCAAAATCGCCTCCCGCGCACGCGCAGAGGGAGGGGGACTTTGAGTGCAGGGGGTACCTCGAGTGAACCCACACCGGCCCTGCAGCCGCCCTCCCTCGCAGCCTCAAGCCTGCTGTGCATGAGGCGAGGCGAACGATTGCAGCACAACAGGACGCCATCACGCAGCTCCAAACCAGCCTCGCCGGTGTAGCATGCCAAAGTGACGGCCACTGGTAGCGAAATAATATGTGTCGCCTTGAATAAACCGGGCCGTCTGTATTACTGCCAGACGCACGACTCATTCCTTCACAGTGCGTCGCTCAGTGGCTCACTAGCCGGGCCGCCGAAATATACAGGATCGCGAGGTTTTGAGTGCATTGAAATGTTGAACTCTAACCCTATATTACCGAGCTACCAGATAATACTAAGAAAAACGGAGCCTACCATCGTGTTCGTGATACATCGATGTATATCATCAGCAAATAATATTTACAGTAACACTACATCTATAATAAGATAATTGAAGGAAAATGAAATAGTGTATAAACATTTTTCTCACATGTTTTACTTCAACTCGCTATAACTAACTTTGTTTTACTAGTATGGAATTTTAAATCACTGATTCGAAATCTTCACACTTGTCCTATTCTGATAGTATGTAACAAGTACTGATAAGAAAAACATTGCGTTGTTAAAATGCCCGTAAATTATAATGTTTGCAAACTGATGCCTGACGGGCCAGTTAGATGTATAGGAAATATGTTCCTAACAACTTTCTCGGACATTTTAACAACCTAATATTTTTCTATCAGTACTTGTTACATACCATCAGAATCGGGAAAGTGTGCAGATTTTGAATCAGTGATTTAAAATTCCATACGAGTAAATCTAAGTTATTTACAGCGAGTTGAAGTAAAACATGTGAGAAAAATGTTTATACACTATTTCATTTGCCTTCAATTATCTTCATATAGATGTAGTGTTACTGTAAATATTATTTGACCAAGATATACATCAATGTATCACAAACACGATGGTAGGATCAGTTTTTCTTAGTATTATCTGGTAGCTCGGTAATATCGAGTAAGAGTTCAACATTTCAATGCACTCAAAACCTCGCGACCCTGTATATTTCAATGCAGACGACCCGTTTTATTTCGCTACCAATTTTGCGTGTCCTGGGTTGAATAAACTGGGTCGTCAGGCGCACTGCCTGGTGCAAGACTCATTCGCTCACAGCTCGATGCTGTGCACTTAACTTCCTCGGCCATAAATACCTGTGAATGCTATCATTAATTTTGCGCTTCTTGCTGTTACTGCTATTTCAATCCACTCAAAGCCTCGCGACCCTGTATATTTCGGCGGCCCGGCTAGTGAGCCACTGAGGGTGAGCAACGCACTGTGAAGGAATGAGTCGTGCGTCTGGCAGTGATACAGACGGCCCGGTTTATTCAAGGTGACCCATATTATTTCGCTACACCCGCCACAAGTGACTTGATCGTTGAAAGACGCCGTTGCTTATACGGCTGGCAGCGCGCTCATCGAGGAGGGAGTGACACGTGACGCCATCCTCACCACCCCGCCCGCCAATCAGGCCACTGTAGCGAAATAATCCGTCCTGTTGAAATAAGCCGTCCTGTCTGCATCACTGCCTGCTGCACGACTCTGCACGACAAGTGCGACTCTGGGGTGGGATGTTCGAAAAATCGTTGCCAGACGCCGCTACAATCATGGTTACGTGCTCGTAGCGGCCATCTTTTATCGTGGCCTACGATAACCGCTAAGGTGTATCTTCTAAAGCTCGCAGCAACGCTCGTAGCTCACGATGATCGTAAGGTTGAAATCGTATAACCTGTTCGGTTCCGTTCCGACCGTCCATAATGCAGCTCAGCTGATTGGCCAATCAGAAGAGCGATTTCATGAAGTGGGAACCAATCACAATGTAGTCTGAAAATGTAAATAAATACACTCCAATGCTAGGAAATACACAGCAGAAGGAATAAGAGGAGAAATAGGGTCATCACTTTTTAAAACAATAGCAATTTCTATTTGGTAAATTTTTACATCTTCACCAAAATGGCGTGTGCTACGAAAAGAAATAGCGTCTGCACCTTTATCAGCCTTAAGGCTCATAAAAAGCAAAATGTCATACATCCAGAGCACACTATAGGGAGATAGAAATGAAATGGTAGAAAAAGTAATGAGGGACACGTTAGAAGAGGGTGTCAGATGCATGGAGTAAAGATGCTAGGAAAAACATGGAAAGTTTAGGAATAACAGTAACAAGAATACAGAGCATGAGTAAGAAAGAAATGGGGAAGAAAATGGTAAAGATTCGTAAGACGACCCAGTCGATATCTCGTTATCTTTATAATGCACTGCAAATTCAACTTCAGATACTTGTTCAGATCACCTCAAACAGTTATGCCACTGAATTACAGAAAAAACGATTTATTATTTTTTTTAGGTTACGTTAGGTTTGGTTAGGTTTCGTTAAGTTTAGTTAGGTTTGGTTAGGTTTATTTAGGTTGTTATGTTGTTATGTTAATTTAGAAGCTATCAAATGTTTTCTATGAGTAAAAGTAGGGGGTTGTGAGAGGTGCAGACGCTATTTCTTTTCGTAGCACATTCCATTTTGGTGAAGATGTAAAAATTTACAAAATAGAAATTGCTTTGTTAGCATAACCTTCCAAGATCTGCAGTTGAATAAGAATAACCAAAATTCACCCAACCAAACCTAACTAAACGTAACTAAACCTAACCAAACCTAATTATTAACCTAACTTAACCTAAAAACGCATTTTTTTCTGTAATTCAGCGGCATAACTATTTTGAAATTACTTTCTGAAAGACTTTACTGAAAGGGTGTGTGATTACTCACCAAATATTGCTCATGATGCTATTTTACTATAACATAATTTTTTTTTTACTCAGATCTTATGTTTCATTTCCAAATTTCCTTTATTTTTAATCTCTAAATAAGAACAACAGAATATAAAGATGCTACAAAAGACCCGGAGGCCTGCACTAGGTAGTTCCTGTTAATCCTATACCCCCTTATTACTTACACTCACCTCTCATAGTCGAGATGAGGTCTGACTAATGCTAAATACAACTTCAAAATAACCTCAGCACTTCTACTCCTAGCAATGAATCCTAACCTATTAGCCCTATTTCTAGTCTCAATACATTTTTTCTGGGACGGAGGTCTAAGGTAACCTGTACACCCAAATCCCTTTCACATTCTGACCTATTCAGCATTACCCTGTTTATATTGTACCTGTTTTGAGGATTTTTCCTACCAATATTTATTACTATACACTTGTCAATATTAAAATAAGTCCTTTTCTTTTCATTTTCTCATTAATAATACTGTACCGGTATGATAAATGGAAGAATATTTTGCTAATACATAATAAGTTATTGTGATTGATTTGCCAGTGCAGTCCTCTCAATGTTTTTATATTGTTGCGGCGACGCATTTAGCATGTAGATAGTGTTGTGTATATAGAGTTATTGTAAGTGTAGTAGTGTGGAGGCAGGGAGCGGTGGATCACTCAGGCCTCCCTGGGGATGTAGAGGAGTGTGAGAGTTGACATGTGTCAAGATAAGGTGACCTACGTATCGGTGTTTTCAGCGATACGCAGTCGTGGTGGGGTGTGTTTGGGGAGATGTGGCTGGTTGTTGGCTGGAGAAGGAGGCCAGGTGTGAGTGAGAGAGAACAGACAGAGGGACACAGCGGTGCAAGGCTGACTCCTGGGCGAGTGGAGGGCAGGACCTTGGAGGGAAGCGGACAGGGTGGCCGGAGAAATGGCACCCTGGCTTCCTTAGGTCCCTGCCCTCACTAAGGGGGTGGCTGACTGGCTGTGTGGAGGTTGTTGTGGGCATCCTGGAAGCGTGAGAGGCAGGACCTTGGAGAGAAGTGGACAGGGTGGCCGGAGAAATGGCGCCCTGGCTTCCTTAAGGCCTGCCCTCGCTAAGGGAGTGCATGGCTGTGTGGAGGTTGCTGTGTGTGGACTTGTGGAGGCTGTGTGTTCTGAGTGAACCTCTTGTGGGGAACTCTGTGCCCTGAGGCTGTACTATTGTGCTGTACCCTGTAAGCGTGCTGTTTGTAAATATACCAGGAAAGGAGAAGTGTTGTCTGTGTGTGATTTGTGTTTAAAAACCCCCTTTTCCCGTCTCGCCAACCCCCGCTACACGAGTCCCAGGAGGGCGTTACCTCAGGTAAAGGAGAGGTAACGTGTTTGGCGACACCCTGCCTTGGAAGGAAGTGAAAAAGGGGGGTACACCGTAACAATGGTGTCAAGAAGTGAGATCCTAGCTGTTCTGTGGCTCAGAACAGTGTTGTAGCGGTCCGCGGTTGAGCCGGACGGGAGAGGAAGAACACACAGTGAAATGGACGCACAGGGACAAAGCACGAGGGCCTCTGTGATGAGCTGGCCAGTCTCTCACAGAGGTAAGGGCGGAGACCGAGGGGCGCGTGGAAAGAGCTGTGAGTGGGGCGGGAGAGTTTTGCAGCAGGCAACACTCCCGTGGCCCCAGGCAGCCTAAGCGGCCGCCAGTCCGCCACACTGGAGCCATGTCAGTCGAGAGACGGCGCCGTGGAGGGGAATCCATGCCGGGAGGTCTTCTTGGGAGGCACTGGGCACAGTGAGAACCTCAAGGGGCCAGTGGATGAGCCGTGTCTGCTGTGCCTGACTCCTGGACGCGTGAAGGGCGTGGTACCTTGGAGGGAAGTGGAGAGGGTGGCCGGAGGAATGGCGCCCTTGCTTCCTTAGGTTTCTCCTTCGCGAGGGGGGTGGGTGGCCAGCAGGCACCTTTCCTCCCCTTGAGCGGAAACCGGTTGTCCAGGGCAGCTCAAGAGGAAGACGGGCGAAGAGGACGGCGCCACCGCCTGACTGATGGTGTAGCAGTGTGGCGAGGAAGATTGTATTTTTATTTCATTTCATGTGTTATGTTTTTTTGTTCTGTTATTGTGGTGGAGGTTGTGGTTGTGGTGGTGGAGTTATAGGCGGGTCGCCTATGTTGTAAAGGGGGGGATAGTGTTGCGGCGACGCATTTAGCATGTAAATAGTGTTGTGTTAATAGAGTTATTGTAAGTGTAGTAGTGTGGAGGCAGGGAGCGGTGGGTCACTCAGGCCTCCCTGGGGATGTAGAGGAGTGTGAGAGTTGACATGTGTCAAGATAAGGTGACCTACGTATCGGTGTTTTCAGCGATACGCAGTCGTGGTGGGGTGTGTTTGGGGAGATGTGGCTAGTTGTTGGCTGGAGAAGGAGGCCAGGTGTGAGTGAGAGAGAACAGACAGAGGGACACAGCGGTGCAAGGCTGACTCTTGGGCGAGTGGAGGGCAGGACCTTGGAGGGAAGCGGACAGGGTGGCCGGAGAAATGGCACCCTGGCTTCCTTAGGTCCCTGCCCTCACTAAGGGGGTGGCTGACTGGCTGTGTGGAGGTTGTTGTGGACATCCTGGGAGCGTGAGAGGCAGGACCTTGGAGGGAAGTGGACAGGGTGGCCGGAGAAATGGCGCCCTGGCTTCCTTAAGGCCTGCCCTCGCTAAGGGAGTGCATGGCTGTGTGGAGGTTGCTGTGTGTGGACTTGTGGAGGCTGTGTGTTCTGAGTGAACCTCTTGTGGGGAACTCTGTGCCCTGAGGCTGTACTATTGTGCTGTACCCTGTAAGCGTGCTGTTTGTAAATATACCAGGAAAGGAGAAGTGTTGTCTGTGTGTGATTTGTTTTAAGACCCCCTTTTCCCGTCCCGCCAACCCCCGCTACACGAGTCCCAGGAGGGCGTTACCTCAGGTAAAGGAGAGGTAACGTGTTTTGCGACACCCTGCCTTGGAGGGAAGTGAAAAAGGGGGGTGTGCCGTAACAATATATAATTCCTTCTTTTATTTTGTGTTTTTTTTGGCAAGGAAAATATCTTATTTATGCTTATAATGATTAAAGTTATTAAAAATGTAACCATTTCAGGGGAATGTTGAGGCCTCTGAAGGAATTTTGTCACATGTTGCTACAGTACCTACTTTCTTATAGCAAAACATTTTTTTTTACAAGGAATTCATATTTAGTTTCCATATTTCCTTTTTTTTTTTGTCTGTAAATAAGTCCTTTTCTTTTCATGCTATCATTAATAGTACTGTATAGGTATGATAAATGGTGAAATATTTTGCTATTACAGGATTATAATTTATTGTGATTTATTTGCCCCCAACCAAGTAGGTGATAAGATAATGGCAGGTACCCTGGGGAATGCTAAAGTGTGACTGTGTGTCATAATTCCACACTATTAAAGAAGTCATCATATGTGAGTGGAACAGGTTAAGTTAGGTTAGATTAGATTACCTATATTAATCAGTTTAATATCAGAGATTGCAGTTTAAATTCCCTTTTTTCCTTTATTTTGTCTGGCGGCCGTTTTGTGAGTAGAGCAGTTGTTAGTTTAGTTTATGTTAGGTTAAGTAAGGTTACGCTAGGTTATGTTTAGGTTACAAGAGGGAATGTCCAGATCGATATATTTACCAATTTATCATTCTCTAATTACCTCTGGGCATCATAACTTCCCTAAGAGCTATCCTGTACAACTCGTATGTCATTTTGTTAATTATTCTGCTCACACACCACTGTGTTAAGCCTACTGTGTTTGCCAACACACTCTGGAATGTCCCACTTGCATAAAATCGTAATGTTATCAACACCTGCAAATGACATGGCACAGCACGGGATCTTCTTGTGGCTGGTCCAACTCGTGGTTCTAGTCTAGCACACCAATGAAGGAGTTCTTGTCTGGGAAATCTATAATATATAAGTAAATGTTTGTCACTACGCAAATGGATATATTCTGTCTGTGTATGACCTCTCACGTCTCATCGCTCTTTGTAAAGTCAAGTCATGTTATAAAAGCACTTGCAATTCCATCTTCGTTCACAGAATAAACAAAGTCGAGCATCACTAGACATATACACGGGTTGTTTATTGGAGAAACCTTCAATTCAATTCCACTGCGCGTCCCTACGATCAGCTAAAGGGTGCTCGCCAGGAATCGTAGCGGTGCGAGCAAATATGGCGAATCGATCATCGTAACATTTGTTTGAAAATACACCTTAGCGACTTACGAGGGTGCTCCGATTATCGTAAGCGCTAAGATGATCTTAGCGGCCGTTACGAGCTTTCTGGCTCACTAGCGGGGCCTCTCAAATATACTGGGTCGCGAGGTTTTGAGTGCATTGAAATGTTGAACTCTTGCTCAATATTACCAAGCTACCAGATAATATTAAGGAAAATTGAACTTACTATCGTGTTCATGATACATTGATGTATATCATGAGGAAATAATATTTACAGTAACACTACATCTATATTAAGATAATTGAAGGGAAATGAAATAGTGTATAAACATTTTTCTCACATGTTTTACTTAAACTCGCTGTAACTAACTTAATTTTACTCGCATGGAATTTTAAATCACTGATTCGAAATCTGCACACTTTTTCCGATTATGATGGTATGTAACAAGTACTGATAAAAAGAAATATTAGCTGGTTAAAATGTCCGAGAATGTTGTTAGCAACATATTTCCTATACATCTAACTGGCCCGTCAGACATCAGTTTGCAATAGCTATACTTTATGGAACATTTTAACCACGTAAGATTTTTGTCATCCGTACTTGTTACATACCATCAGAATGGGAAAAGTGTGCAGATTTCGAATCAGTGATTTAAAATTCCATACAAGTTAAATTAAAAGAGATACAGCGAGTTTAAGTAAAACACGTAAGAAAAATGTTTATACACTATTTCATTTCCCTTCAATTATCTCAATGTAGATGTAGTGTTACTGTAAATATTATTTGCTCATGATATACATCAATGTATCACGAACACGATGGTAGGCTTATTTTTCATAATATTATCTGGTAGCTTGGTAACATCGGGTTAGAGTTCATCATTTCAATGCACTCAAAGCCTCGAGACTCGGTATATTGTATCATACTATCTAAATAGTATTCATAATCCCTCTGTATCAGGTAACCGAGAGAGAGAGAGAGATAGAATATTCACACCTGGTCCATCTCCATCCCAAGGGAAGCCGACCTCCAATTATCGGATTAACAGGGTCACCTTTTTCTCAAAACTCCCTAGAGTCATATCTTGCCTTCCCGCAGGTGTCCACGGAGCTAAATATAATCTCCCTAGTTTCTGTCATCTTCTCACAGAATGTTGACTGTAGTGCTGTTACTGTCACTTCTTATCCCTCTTGACTCCTAAGGAATCTCCTCTCAAGTCTGGATGGCAGTTCCTTATCCTTCATCCCTCGACCCAGTCAAAGCTCTCTGTCACACATCAGTTCACGGCAAGCAGTCAGTCTGGATAGAGGTCCTTCATCCCTCTATCCAGGCTGCTATCAGATCATCAGTTCAGTTCAAGCCGTCAGCCAGGGAAGGGGTCCATCATCCCTCTATCCCTGGCTACTGACATATATCAGATCACCTTCAGACTCTGGCCAGACCGGTTCATTTCAGTCCTCTCAGTCACGACTTCAACTCAAACCTCTCTCGGCTTCATCATATCAATCAGTCTGTATCAACAAAATAAGATATAAGAAAACTCAACTGTGTCTTACCATTCCTGTCTTGTATTGGAGAACACTCATCAGAAATGATTCTAATATAATATCTCGGAGGCCCCGCTAGTGATCCACTAAAGGTCAGAGTCGCACTTGTGAGCGAATGAGTCGTACGGCAGGCAGTGATGCAGACAGGACGGTTTATTTCAACAGGACGGATTATTTCGCTACACCGCCACCGCCACAGCCAACATACAGCGCACGCCACGGTCTTGTGGTCAATGCGATCTCTCTCATGCCCCTGGGAGGGCTGCCTGCCCGGCCGCAGAGGCCACATGCCTCGGCTGCAAGAGGCTGGGGCACTTCAACCGGTGTTGCAGGAGCACTAAACGCACCGCAGCTGGGGTGCTGGACTATCCCTTCTCCAGTGCGATAGCCTCCACGGGCAGGCACGGCCCCGGCCATGCATCCAACCGTGAAAGTCATGACCTCACTTGGTGGCACCAGCTCCCCCGTAGTAGCTGTTGCCGACATAGGAGCGCAGGTGTGCGTGGCGGGTCCGTCTCTGCTATCCAGTCTCCACACTAGACCCACAACACTGCGGCGAGTTTCTGGTCTACGTGACGTCGCCAACCTGCCCTTCAAATGTTTTGGCTCAGCGACATGTAGCATCACCCTGGGCAAACACTAAGAGGCAATACATCTACTTCCTACAATCGGCAGGGAGCCTCTTCTTGTCATTAAAGGCGTGCAGAGCACTGGGGCTGGTGCCCGAAAACTTCCCTCATCACCTCCCAGCGTCGGCATCTACGCTGGTGGTGGTGAAGGCAGGGCACGGGCCGCACGAGTTACCGCCCAAGCCTGCGTCACCACCTTTCCCGCTCGTTGAGGAGCACACCGGGCAGAGGTGCTTCTGGCATTTCAACTCTGCTAAGTGGGAGGACCTGAGGCAGTACTATTCTGATTTTCCTTGGGATGATTATTGCTTCCATGTCAGAGATCCTTCTCTTTGTGCCGAGCGCATAACAGAGGTGATTATCTCTGGCATGGAGCTATACATTCCTCATACTTTCTCTAATACTAAAGCTAAAAAGCCGTGGCTTAACTCTGCTTGTTCTCGTGCTGTCAATGATAGACCCAGTGGTGAAATTGACATCACAGTGAGGTCACTGTGAGCTCACACTTGTGAGCCTGTGACATCATATTGTGAGCCTGGTGTGAGCTCACCATGACCTCAAATTGAAGCCTCACCACAAGCTCACAGTGACATCATACTGTGACATCATCGTATGATGTCACTATGAGCTTGTGGTGAGGCTTCAATTTGAGGTCATGGTGAGCTCACACCAGGCTCACAGTATGATGTCACAGTATGATGTCACTGTGACCTTGTGGTGAGGCTTCAATTTGAGGTCATGGTGAGCTCACACCAGGCTCACAGTATGATGTCACAGGCTCACAAGTGTGAGCTCACAGTGACCACGCTGTGATGTCAATTTCACCACTATTAGTGGTGAAATTGACATTTTTCAGTTAATAAAATTAAATTTAAGCTAAAATTCATGTAGATGAAAAATGCAGGTTCATTACAGACAGCAAAATACTGTAAATCTGGAACCCCATAACAAATATTGGCTTTTATTGCAAACAGATCTTCTATGAAACTACCTGTTCATGAAATATATCCAGAAATTCTACTGCAGAGAAATTTACTTGCTACTGACATTCCTGTTTAGGATAGAATACCGTACGTGGTATAACCAGCAAGTATAGTACTATTTCATATTATACACAATAGTGGCGAGAAAAACATAAACAAACTTTGAATGATGTAATATTCCTTTGTCAATTTTACTTATTTACATTGGTTTAAAAATTAGTGAAGTCTGTCTGTGGGCAGAACTGTGGTATTTTTAGAACTTTGATTAAGCCTTGTTTTGGCATTTGCCAAAAATGTCTCAATCTGTTTTGCTACTTCGTTTTTTTCTGTAGCTGTCATGGTGGCTCCATTCCTTATAACCTGCACTGTATTATCTTTGTGGAAGGTTTTTGCTGCAACTGGAACAAATATAGGTTTTGTAAGTTTTCGAGAAAATCCCAATCAACCTATATTCAAACACTTAATAAAATGTACTTTAAAAACTATGCAAAATATATTTTATATCATAAATGTTGTAGACTTTAAAAGGATGATCTCACTAATTAACTACTCTGCTGTATTTTTCAAGGTGATCCCAAACACCCAGTTAGGTTTAGAAAAGCAAAAGAATTTACCATGGATGCAGTGTTCTAATGACTGTGGGAAGACAAACTTATTGTTCGCCCCAGTCCGGTTGTAGGACAGCATCAAATGGTCTGTCATCATGGCTCGCAGAACACTTCTCACTGTCTCCCCAATATTCCGCTCCCCAAATCGACATGCGAGGTATCTAATCTGAAATATATGAATGGTTGCTGTATTAAAATAATGCTTCACCATTATGTCATACAAAGAAATATAGTGATATATGAATATTGTAACTGTGGAATCTATATGTGACCTTTTGACATTAATTGAAAGGTATCATGCAGTTCCAAACCCAGCTAGTAGGCATTAAGTGGGCCTTATACTTAAGTATACATGTATGTAGGCATATACAAATTATATTGATACATTTATTCTTTTATTTATTTATTTAATTTATTGCATTTATTTAGTTCTTAATTTCTCCAGGTTAAATACATGTAAAATTATTAAAAACCATGTGGATTAAAGTAATATTTACTTAAAATTGGGCTGTGATACCAATAAATTTAGGTCCTGTTCAGTGCAATAATTATATGTATAATGCTTTTAACATACCAATGCTTTGCTCTTTGAGCTATCCGTGAGTTTACCACAAAACTCTTCAAATTCTTCTTTGGTCTTGTGCAGTTTGACTTCATCAGTCCTTTGCTCAGCCACATCTTCTGGGAATGTACGGGAAACCTTCAGTTTGACAATTTCTTCCTGAAGGAGCCTGACTTCCTCTCACAGTTTTGTCACTGCCTTGTTAGTATTCTGGCATAAATCTACAAGCAAAAGGAAGTTCATGCGTGTTAAAAGTTGTAGAAGGATAAAAAGCATTCCTTCTTACTTCTCAAATTCACTCACTCACACAAGATACGAGTGTGTAATGTTATATATGACAGTATATCTACTGAATATTCAAGGTACATGCAACTTCAAACAGAAAGATATTTCCAAGTACATGTTTACATATGTTTCTATTATAAACAATCATGATTTTCCACTAGCAAGAACATGTAATAACAAGAGATAAGAAGCCTAAAAACTTACAGAACAGTTTTTTGAAGTCAGTAAGTGGTACTGTAACAGGACATTGTGATACCGACATTGATGCCGATGTGGATGGTGGAGGTGTTGGTGACCTCGGAATAGTAGGCAAGCTTGACTGTTCCTGCTCATCTCCATTTTCATCAATTTCATCGCTACTGCTCTGGTTGGAAATGGATCCAAATATAGGAGGGGAACATGCTGCACTTGTACCACCATACCCAGGAGACTTTGGTGGCATTTTCGTCGCAGAAACATCGCCATCACTCAGATGGGAATGATTTGCCACTGCAGCAGAAGACTTCACACAAGGAGGCTTGCTTTTGCTTGGCCTCTTGCCCTTCCCTTTGTAGCCCTTCCTACATCTCTCTAAAATAAAATTCAAATACTTGTATATTCAAAACTATCTAGTGATATCCATACAAACAGGCCACAGACACACACACACACACACACACACACACACACACACACACACACACACACACACACACACACACACACACACACACACACACACACACACACGATTAGATCTTTTATTTACTAAAGGAATAAATCTAGAAACAGATATTAATTATGAATGCCCCTTTGGAAGGAGTGACCATGTGGTCCTGTAAATTGAGATTAAGGGAGATATAAAAGACAAACAGGAGGAATCATACAAAAAGGAAAGAATAAATTATGCAAAGGCAAACTATACTGCAATGAGGAGGTTTTTCAATTAAATTGACAGGACGAAAATGAAGGAATTAAAGGACGTACAAGAGTAATATGATCTTTTCCTCATGATATACGAGCAAGGAGTAAAGGAATACATTCCATTTTATAAAGTAAAAGAAAAAGGTAAAAAAGATTGTTTTAACGGAAAATGTGAAAGAACTAAAAAGAGAAGAGATGAAGCATGGAGGAGAATGAAAAGAAAACTGATCCAGGAAAGGAAAGAAGAATATAAACTAAAAAGGAATGAATATGTAAGGGTAAGAAGAGAAGAAGAGAAGATATATGAAAAAGATATAGTTGACAAATGCAAGGAAGAACCAAAGCTGTTTTATAGATTTATTAATGGAAAAATAAAACACAAAGAAATTATAAACAGATTGAAGGAAACTAATGAAGTATATGAGGACCTGAAAGAAATACTGCTTAAAGGAATTTGCTTGAAAGATACAAAAAAGTACAGTTTTCCCCAAAGAAGTATAGATACTTGGAATGGACTGAAGGAAGAGGTGATAATGGCAAAGAATGTACATCAATTGAAGGAAAAACTAGACAAATATAGATACGGAGACAGGACCACAAGAGTGTAGCTCAGGCCCTGTATACTACAACTAGGTAAATACACACACACAATTTTACTAGAAAATACAGTTTTGCATTTGTTAATATGATTACCTTCGTCACTACTCAAGGAACTGTCTGAGGTCGACCATCTCTTCCGTCTCTCTCTCTTCTTTGGTAGAGGCCTCTTGACTGGGTCTTCTTTCCCAATATCATCCTCTAAGACTACTGCCGAGTCTGACTTCAAGTCAGAAAGGTGTGCATCAGCAGCTTCATATGTCTCTAAAATTCCAGCATATATATGGATTTATATATATAGATATCTATATATATAAATCCATATATATGCTGGAATGTTTAGAGACATATGAGCTGCTGATGCACACTCTGACTTGAAGTCAGACTCGGCAGTAGTCTTAGAGGATGATATTGGAAAGAAGACCCAGTCACGAGGCCTCTACCATAAAGAAGAGAGAGAGAGACGGAAGAGATGGTCGACCGCAGGACAGTTCTCTTGAGTAGTGACGAAGTAATCATATTACAATGCCAAAACTGTATTTTCTAGTAAAATGTGTGTGTGTATTTACCTAGTTGTAGTATACAGGGCACTGAGCTACCACTCTGTGGTCCTGTCTCCGTATCTATATTTGTCCTAGTTTTTCTTCAATTGATGTACATTCTTTGCCATTATCACCTCTTCCTTCAGTCCATTCCAAGTATCATATACTTCTTGTGGGAAAAACTGTACTTTTTTGTATCTTTCAAGCAAATTCCTTTAAGCAGTATTTCTTTCAGTCCTCATATACTTCATTAGTTCCTTCAATCTGTTTATAATTTCTTTGTTTTATTTTTCCATTAATAAATCTATAAAACAGCTTTGGTTCTCCTTGCATTTGTCAACTAATCTTTTTCATATATCTTCTCTTCTCTCTTCTTACCCTTACATATTCATTCCTTTTAGTTTATATTCTTCTTTCCTTTCCTGATCAGTTTTCTTTTCATTCTCCTCCATGCTTCATCTCTTCTCTTTTTAGTTCTTCACATTTTCCGTTAAAACACTCTTTTTACCTTTTCTTTACTTTATAAAATGGAATGTATTCCTTACTCCTTGCTCGTATATCATGAGGAAAAGATCATATTACTCCTTGTACGTCCTTAATCTTCATTTTCGTCCTGTCAATTAATGAAAAACCTCCTCATTGCAGTATAGTTTGCTTTTCATAATTTATACTTTTCCTTTTGTATGATCCTCCTGTTTGTCTTTTATATCTCCCTTAATCTCAATTACAGGACCACATGGTCACTCCTTCACAGGGGCATTCATAATTAATATCTGTTTCTAGATTTATTCCTTTAGTAAATAAAAGATCTAATCGTGTGTGTGTGTGTTGTGTGTGTGTGTGTGTGTGTGTGTGTGTGTGTGGTGTGTGTGTGTGTGTAGTGTGTGTGTGTGTGTGTGTGTCTGTGGCCTGTTTGTATGGATATCACTAGATAGTTTGAGAATATACAAGTATTTGAATTTTATTTTAGAGAGATGTAGGAAGGGCTACAAAGGGAAGGGCAGAGGCCAAGCAAAAGCAAGCCTCCTTGTGTGAAGTCTTCTGCTGCAGTGGCAAATCATTCCATCTGAGTGATGGCGAGTTTCGCGACGAAAATGCACACCAAGTCTCCTGGGTATGGTGGTACAAGTGCAGCATGTTCCCCTCCTATATTTGGATCCATTCCAACCAGAGCAGTACGATGAAATTGATGAAATGGAGATGAGCAGGAAACAGTCAAGCTTGCCTACTATTCCGAGGTCACCACAACCTCCACCATCACATCGGCATCAATGTCGGTATCACAATGTCCTGTTACAGTACACTTACTGACTTCAAAAAACTGTTCTGTAAGTTTTTAGGCTTCTTATCTCTTGTTACTTACATGTTCTTGCTAGTGGAAAATCATGATTGTTTATAATAGAAACATATGTAAACATGTACTTGGATATCTTTCTGTTTGAAGTTGCATGTACCTTGAATATTCAGTAGTATACTGTCATATATAACATTACACCTCGTATCTTGTGTGAGTGGTGAATTTGAGAAGTAAGAAGGAATGGCTTTTAATCTTCTACAACTTTTAACACGCATGAACTTCTTTTGCTTGTAGATTTATGCAGAATACTAACAAGCAGTGACAAAACTGTGAGAGGAAGTCAGCTCCTTCAGGAAGAAATGTCAAACTGAAGGTTCCCGTACATTCCAGAAGATGTGGCTGAGCAAAGGACTGATGAAGTAAACTGCACAAGACCAAAGAAGAATTTGAAGAGTTTTGTGGTAAACTCACGGATAGCTCAAAGAGCAAGCATTGGTATGTTAAAAGCATATACATATACATTATTGACACTGAACAGGACCTAAATTTATGGTATCACAGCCCATTTAAGTAAATATTACTTTAATCCACATGGTTTTAATAATTTTACATGTATTTAACCTGGAGAAATTAAGAACTAAAATAAATGCAATAAATTAAATAATAAATAAAAGAATAATGTATCAATATAATTTGTATATGCCTACATACATGTATACTAAGTATAAGGCCCACTTAATGCCTACTAGCTGGGTTTGGAACTGCATGATACCTTTCATTAATGTCAAAAGGTCACATATAGATTCCACAGTTACAATATTCATATATCACTATACTTTCTTTGTACGACATAATGTGTGAAGCATTATTTAATACAGCAACATTCATATATTTCAGATTAGATACCTCGCATGTCGATTGGGGAGCGGAATATTGGGGAGACAGTAGAGAAGTGTTCTGCGAGCCATGATGACAGACCATTTGATGCTGTCCTACAACGGACTGGGGCGAACAATAAGTTTGTCTTCCCACAGTCATTAGAACACTGCATCCATGGTAAATTCTTTTGCTTTTCTAAACTAACTGGGTGTTTGGATCACCTTGAAAAATACAGCAGAGTAGTTAATTAGTGAGATCATCTTTAAGTCTACAACATTATGATATAAAATATATTTGGCATAGTTTTTAAGTACATTTTATTAAGTGTTTGAATATAGGTTGATGGGATTTCCGAAAACTTACAAAACCTATAGTTTGTTCCAGTTGCAGTCACTTCCACAAAGATAATACAGTGCAGGTTATAAGGATGAGCCACATGACAGCTACAGACGAGTAGCCAAACAGATTGGGACATTTTGGCAAATGCCAAAACAGGCTTAATCAAAGTTCTAAAATACCACAGTTCTGCCACAGACAGACTTCACTAATTTTAAACCATGTAAATAAGTTTAAAATCTGACAAAGGAATAGTCATCATTCAAAGTTTGTTTATGTTTTCTCGCCACTACTATTGTTGTATACTATGAAATAGTACTATACTTGCTGGTTAGACCACGTACGGCTATTCTATCGCTAAACAGGAATGTCCTTTTGTCGCAAGTAAATTTCTCTGCAGTAGAATGGTCTGGATATATTTCATGAACAGGTAGTTTCATAGAAGACTGTTTGCATTTAGGCCCATAGTTGTTATGGGGTTCCAGCTTTACAGTAATTTTGTGCTGTCTGTAATGAACCTGCATTTTTCATCTACATGCCTTTTAGCTAAATTAATTTTATTAACTGAAAACGGTCAATTTCACCACTAATAGTGGTGAAATGACATCACAGCGTGGTCACTGTGAGCTCATCACACGTTGTGAGCCTGTGACATCATACTCGTGAGCCTGCGTGTGAGCTCACCATGAACTCAAATTGAGCCTTCACCACAAGTCACAGTGACATCAGACTGTGACATCATACTGTG
>JAPQNM010000019.1:101476-212112 GCA_029783475.1 Metacarcinus magister | reverse complement strand
ACAGCGGAGAGGGATTTGTTCCTTGATGTGGGGCTTGTTATACCATCTCTGATCAAGTCCGTCACGAACAAGATCCCAGCACGGTCCATCCTGTACCTTCTAATGAGCTCACGGTCATCATAAATCTCCAGCGGGTCTTTTCTAGGTGAAAAGTTTGGGCGCTGTGGTATTACAAGTTGTTGTTAGTCCGCTATTATCACTGTGAGTAGCTTTTACGCTTCTTAGGAGTCCTTGTCCACGACTCATACGTATTGACGCGCTACGACTACTCATAGCTCAATGTGAACTTTTCTGCAATACTCATACAGCTTATGAGCTCCTCTTACAAGGTTTATGAGCTGCATCCGGCTCATAACAGACTTATGACCTTTTCTGCATACCGGCCCAGATATATATGTATATATATATATATATATATATATATATATATATATATATATATATATATATATATATATATATGGAGTAGGCAGTAGACACCTGCCGCCCGGTGGAATACTCCAGGAGAGGTACTTATGGGGATGTAGGCAGTGCTGCAGACTGAGTGATTCCCTGTGTCCTCTCTTCCCGGTTCCCTTAGTGTCTCATTTACACAAGAGAGCAGCTGCAGCCTGCCCTCTAAAGACAACTTCTTCTACTACCTACATAACATTACTACACCTTACACTTTTACACTCTCTTCAAATCAAAATTTTTAAATGGCTTCACCACACCCAGCCTCGGAGTCCCCATCTAGGGAGGGGACCACAAATGTCCCCAGGTCGGACTGCCCCTCTGCTGACGACCTCGGGTGTCTTGACACTTCCTCTAATACTTTTACTCTCGATTTCTGCAACATTCGTGGCCTTAGATCTAATTTCCAATCTGTGGAACACCATCTCTCCTCCACTAAACCTCATCTTCTCTTCCTAACTGAAACACAGTTGTCTGTGACTACTGACAGCAGCCCCTTCTCTGTTCCCTCCTACTTTCTCTATCCTCATTTTCAATCCAAAGCTGGCTGTTGCGCATATGTGAATAACGACATTACTTGCTCTCGTGCCCACAATCTTGAATCTTCAGAAGTTTCTACCATCTAGCTAAGACTTCAATGTCATTCTCTAACTAAATTCATCTGTGTTGTATATCTCTCACCTAATTCCTCTTACTATGTAAAATTCTTTGACTATTTGACTTCCAAAGTGGAGTACATCCTATCTCACTTTCCTTATGCTGAGATCTCCATTTTAGGGGATTTCAATGTTCACCACCAGCTTTGGCTTTCATCTTTTTGTAGGGAGCTGAGGTATTATATCTATCATTGTCATGTATTGTATTTGTATTTGGCGCGCTCTATGTATCTTGTGACGTCTGGCAACTACGAGTCGACCCAACGCGTCACCTGGCTTGACCTCCTAGCCCGCATTCAGTCCGGGCATCATCTTACTACAGCAAGGTCACTCATCACTCCTCTGTCCAGTTCCTTTGTGTTTATTGGTTAATAAACCCACGCCACGTCTCCGAGCCTTATTTAACCACAGCCACGCTACCAACAACCCCTTACATGTGGTGGATCAACGGTGGGATAATCAAGCTGGACAGAGAGAGAGAAAATAAAGAAGGAAAGTATCTCCAAGGACGCCATCTTCCAAGCCATTGTCTCTGCGACACCAAACACCAACAAGCTTTTTTACCTGCCCTGTCCCGAACTCATCTACATCTATTATGGACAAGTATATTCTACCCTGTATATTTGCTACTGCTACTTCATCCACGCTTTGTCTGTTGCTACTCCACCTGCTCCACTTACTACTCCACCCACGCGATCATGCTTTGTTGACGACACCATCCTCACGCCCGCGAAAATACCATCATTTTTTGGCCCAGCAACACACACGTGGCCATCTATTATTGACGAGGGACTTCACTTGCTCTAAAATAATCGAACTCCACTTCCACGAGGGACTCCACACCATTCCATCCATGAAGTCATGTTTTATTTTGACGCCCAACGCTCGCCGCCTTCACGCCCACGGACGGGACCCACTTCCACCTACACTGGACTCCACATCCACTCCAAGAGGACTCCAAAGGACTCCACTTCACGTCTAATCCACTACAAAGGACTCACTTGATTTTTTTTTTCTGTTCTCTGAGGCTGTGAAGTGCATTTTATTTTATTTTTTACCTCAGAGTTAAGTTTCTTATTCAAGTATTTATTAATTTTTTTCTTGAAAATGAGTTTCTTTCTCTATGTGCATTGTTTTCCGCCATGTTTATTCTCTCCCCTTCTCACTCACGCCGTCATCTTGAAAATTTACGCGCGATTTTTTAATTTCTTCTCCACCCTCTCCCTTTTTATTGTGTTTACTAAGCGGCCATTTTGAATTTTGATCTTGATCTTGAAAATGATTTTGTTCTTGTTTACATAGCGGCCATTTTCAAAATTATTTGAAAATTACTTGGGCCTCAATACAGTCCATTGGAAAAGACTTATACTTTACTTTTTCTGTGACTTTATTTTTTATATAGAGTGAAACATTTATTTATTTTTTACTTTTCTGTGGAGCGTACATACATACATGTTTGTACATTGTTCTAATTTTACAATATATTGCAGCAACTGAAGCAACGCCCAGACCCAATTGAACATTTCTGTACAAGACCTGTGCTGCAGTTACGTACATCCTGGACGAGTCTATTATAATTTTGTGAGTTTTTACTGATTTTTAGCGGGTTCTGAATTAATTATTTCTTGTTGCATTCGACATACACGTTGTATACTGAGTATTTACGGTGTTCCAATTACACCATAATGTTGTTTCTGATTTGAACTGAGTATTTACGATGTTCCAATTACACCATCTTATTGTTTCTAATTTGAACTGAGTATTTTACGGTGTTAAACCCACCCTGTCCTATCGCCTCCGGGTTTGATTTATTTTACGGTGTTCCACACACCTATTATATGCCTCCGGGCGACTCAGTTATTTTACGGTGTTCCACACACCTATTATATGCCTCCGGGCGACTCACACACCTTAGTATTGCATCTGCCTCCAGGGTATACTGCTTTATTTACTTATAGTGTGTTTCATCAACACGCTTTGTATTATTGTTTCTACTGCCCCAGGATATGTTTGACTTATTTCACGTTATAGTGTGTTCCATATATACTTTATACTATTTTTTGCTGCTTCAGGGCATAGTGTTTCATGTGTTGGCTCCAGTTAGTGCCTTCACCTAATATATATTATTTATTTTTGCTGCCTAAGTGCATATTGCTTCATATATATGTCTATGCTGCCTAAGTGCATATATTCGTCTTTTTGGCTCATTTACGCCAATTCATTTATATTTACATCTATATTCCTGCCATATATTCAATTTCAATTTTGTGTTTATTGTTTGTTGCCAATTGTCTTAGAATTTTTACTATTGTTGCTTTCGAAGTAGAAAATATTGGTGTATTTCGTATTTTCTTAGTTCATATTTTCTTTTTGCATTTATAAAAATATGTTTTTTATTAGTGCCGCCCATTTTTTTATGTATTTCTTTTCATTTCTGATGTATCAGTTTCCTGCACCGTAATGTCACCTTTCACGGGTGTCCTCGTTTCACCCGGTGTTTTTCAAAATGGGGACATTTCGTTGGTGGTGGCCGAGCAGTGTAGGGAACTGAGGTATTATATCTATCATTGTCATGTATTGTATTTGTATTTGGCGCGCTCTATGTATCTTGTGACGTCTGGCAACTACGAGTCGACCCAACGCGTCACCTGGCTTGACCTCCCAGCCCGCATTCAGTCCGGGCATCATCTTACTACAGCAAAGTCACTCATCACTCCTCTGTCCAGTTCCTTTGTGTTTATTGGTTAATAAACCCACGCCACGTCTCCGAGCCTTATTTAACCACAGCCACGCTACCAACAACCCCTTACATTCTTTCACTGACCAACCTGGTGAACAAACCTTCAACTTTGCTATCCTTCATGACCTAGAGCAGCTAGTACAGCTCCCTACCCGTATCCCTGACCGCCTTGGAGACGCAACCAACATTCTTGATCTTTTCCTAACTTCCAACCCTTCAGCTTACTTTGTTAAACTTTCTTCTCCGTTGGGCTCCTCCGATCACAATCTTATTTCCGTTACCTGTCCTATCACTCCAGTGCAGCCTCAGGACCCGCCTAAGCAGAGGTGCTTCTGGCATTTCAACTCTGCTAAGTGGGACGACCTGAGGCAGTACTATTCTGATTTTCCTTGGGATGATTATTGCTACCATGTCAGAGATCCTTCTCTGTGTGCCGAGCGCATAACAGAGGTGATTATCTCTGGCATGGAGCTATACATTCTTCATACTTTCTCTAATACTAAAGCTAAAAAGCCCTGGTTTAACTCTGCTTGTTCTCGTGCTGTCAATGATAGAGAGGCGAGCCGCCTCTCTATCATTGACAGCACGGTACCGTAGCCATCCATCTGCTGAAACTCATGCCCTATATATTTCTGCCCGTAATCATGCCAAATCTATTCTCCAACTTACTAAAAATTCTTTCATCAATAGAAAATGTCAAAATCTTTTCAACTCTAACTCTTTTCGTGATTTCTGGCATCTAGCCAATAATATCTCTAACAATTTTACTTCTTCATCTTTCCCTCCTTTACTTCAACCAGATGGCCCCACAGCTGTCTCTTCTTTCTCTAAACCTGAACTCTTCGCTCAAACCTTTGATACCAACTCTACTTTGAATGATACTGGGCATATTACTCCTACTCCTCCACCCCCTGACTACTTCATCCCTAAAATTAAAATTCTTTATTATGACGTTTTCCAGGCCCTCTCTGGCCATGATTCTCGGAAGGCTTATGGTCCGGATGGAGTCCCTCCTGTTGTTCTCAAAAACTGTGCTTCCGAACTCGCTCACTGCCTGGTCAAACTCTTTCGTCTGTGTCTCTCTACTTCTACTTATCCTTCTTGCTGGAAGTTTGCTCACATTCAACCTGTCCCTAAAAAGGGTGACGGCTCCAATCCTTCTAACTAGCGCCCTATAGCTTTGATTTCCTGCCTTTCTAAAGCCTTTGAATCTGTCCTTAACAAGAAGATAATGAGGCATCTATCAGCTCACAACCTTCTCTCTGATTGCCAGTATGGTTTCCGTAAAGGCCGATCTACTGGTGATCTTCTTGCTTTCCTAACTGAATCTTGATCATCCTCTTTTAGGGACTTCGGTGAAACCTTTGCTGTCGGCCTTGACATATCGAAAGCCTTCGATAGAGTCTGGCATAAATCTTTAATTTCTAAACTACCCTCCTACGGATTCTATCCTTCTCTCTGTACCTTCATCTCTAGTTTCCTTTCCGACTGGTCTATTGCTGCTGTAGTGGACGGTCATTGTTCTTCTCCTAAAACTATCAACAGTGGTGTTCCTCAGGGGTCTGTCCTATCACCCACTCTCTTTCTATTATTCATCAATGATCTCCTAAATCTGACTCAATGCCCTATCCACTCCTATGCTGATGACACCACCTTGCATTTTCAACATTTTACAACAGACCCCCAACCCAACAAGAATTAAATGACTCAAGGCGAAATGCTATAGGACGCTTAACTTCTGATCTTTCACTTGTTTCTCATTGGGGCAGAGCAACCCTAGTTTTGTTCAATGCCTCAAAAACTCAATTTCTACAACTATCTACTCGACATAACCTTCGAGATAACTATCCCCTCTTCTTCAATGACACTCAGCTTCCCCTCTCCTCCACATTAAACACACTCGATCTATCCTTTGCTAAAAAACTAAACTGGCAATTTCATATCTCTACTATTGCTAAATCAGCTTCCAAGAAGTTAGGTGTCCTATGGCGTCTGCGTCCATTTTTCTCTCCCTTTCAGCTGCTTGCTCTGTACAGGGGCCTTATCCGCCCATGTATGGAGTATGACTCACATGTCTGGGGGGGGCTCAACTCATACAGCTTTATTAAACAGGGTGGAGTCTAAAGCTTTTCGCCTCATCAACTCTCCTCCTCTAACTGACTTTCTTGATTCTTTAAGTCACTGATGCAATGTTGCAACTTTATCTATCTTCTACCGCTATTTTCATGGTGACTGCTCTTCTGAACTTGCTAACTGCATGCCTCCCCCCTCCCGCGTCCTCGCTGCACAAGACTTTCTACTTCTTCTCATCCATATTCTGTCCATCTTCCTAATGCAAGAGTTAACCAGTATCTTCACTCTTGCATCCCTTACACTGGTAAACTCTGGAACTCTCTTCCTTTGTCTGTTTTTCTACCTGCCTATGACTTAAACTCTTTCAAAAGAGGAGTGTCAAGATACCTCTAATGTTAACTGGATCTCCACCCCTTGCTTCTATTCTCCTACTGTCCTCTTTACAGGGTCTGGCGACAAGCGGGATTTTTTTTTTTAACTTATTTTTGTTTTCCCTTAGCCAGTACCCTTTTAATGTAAAATAGTCAACATGGTTTTAGCAAGGGAAATTCCTGCCTGACAAATTTATTATCCTTCTATAGGAAAGTACTTGAAACCATAGATAAGGAGGACGAGTACGATATAGTTTATTTGGACTTCAGTAAAGCCTTTGACAGACTACCCCATAAGAGATTGTTAAGTAAAGTCAAGGCTCATGGCATAGGGGGGAAGGTACTAGAGTGGATTAGGGGATGGCTTACTAGTAGGGAGCAAAGAGTACATATTAATGGAAAGAAATCAGAATGGGATAATGTCACTAGTGGGGTTCCACAGGGACTGTTGTTATTTATAATCTATATAAATGACCTAGAGATAGGAATAAACAGTGATATCAGTAAATTTGACGATGACAAAAAGATAGGAAGACCGGTATAGAATATAGATGATGCTAGGATACTGCAGGATGACTTGAATAGGCTGTACGAGTGGTCAAAGAGATGGCAGATGCCAATGTTAACAAGTATAGCATTATGAGCGTAGGTAAAGTTAATAGGCCTGTAGACTACACATTAAATGACACTACCTTAGAAAGGTCATATAGTGGGAGGGACTTGGTAGTTCAAGTAATACCCCCTTCACATACACGGATTTTTCTTACGAGTCCTTACGGATCGCACAAATTCACGGATCCTTACGATTTGGCCACTTTTACGACCGATTTAAGAGTTGTTACAAGTCATTACGAGCTATTTACGGTTTATTACGGATTATTACGATGTATTTACGGAAAAATTCCACGATTTGTTAAGAGTTGTCACGGATAACTACGAACAACTTACGGGCATTTTTCGAGCTTCTTACGGATTGTTACGAGTATATTACGGAATGTTACTATTCATCGAAGCTTTTACGTGTTAGTTACGACCTGTTTCCATGTTGTTACGAACAGTTACGAGTTAGAAACGAGTATTTACGAGTCCTTACGATTTTTTGCCAAAAACTATATATATCGTAGCAGTCGCTGTAGCTGCACCATCGTCCGAAGCATCACTTCTGGAGATCAAGGAGATTATGCAGCTCAATTTTGGTCCCCTTATTATAGGAAGGATATAGGCTCCTTGGAGGCAGTTCAGAGAAGAATGACCAAGATGATTCAGGGGCTGAGAAATTTACCCTACAAAGATAGATCAAAACGCCTTAATCTCCACTCCCTAGAGAGAAGGAGGGCAAGAGGGTATATGATCGAGGTTTTCAAATGGGTAAAAGGAATTAATAAGGGAAACATTGATCAGGTTTTAGAAATTAGTAGTCAGGATAGGACACGTGGAAATGGGTACAAGCTAGAAAAACTTAGATTCATGACAGACTTAGGTAGATATTGGTTCACTAACAGAGTGGTGAATGATTGTAATAGATTGGGTAGACACGTAGTAAGTGCTGAGTCAAAAGGTAGCTTTAAAAGATGGTTGGATAAGAGTATGGATGGGGATGACAGGTTGGATGGCTAAATATTAGATTATTCCAAGGGTGGGGTACAAGGAACTGCCTCATGTAGGTCATCAACTGGCCTCTTGCAGTCTCCTCAATTTTTATGTTCCTATGTTCTCTGTCCCGAGTACCGTCAGATACGAGTAGTTGACACACACACACACACACACACACACACACACACACACACACACACACACACACACACACACACACACACACACACACACACACACACACATATGAACACACTAGCACATATGGCACGTCTGTGATAGGCCGCTAGAAAAGAGCCAATCCCAGCCTCCTAACCGATTCACGTCCATTACCCGAATCTGAGTCACATGCATACACGTACAGACACAGACCCTACCACATTTACATACTAAATGCCCTGCTGTAACAATAGGGTAGAGTGGGGTAAGAAGCCCCCTTAAAGAAAAATATTTATTATATCTACAATATAGCAGCTATTCTTCTGAAACAGATGTAGTTAAAAAGCTAGGTTAATTACTCCTTTATTACGGGGACGCACTATATTCCTGTTATAAAACACTCCCACACCAGAACGCATAAATTCTTCCTGGCTACCTTTTGGGACGTACATTCTCTCTCTCTCTCTCTCTCTCTCTCTCTCTCTCTCTCTCTCTCTCTCTCTCTCTCTCTCTCTCTCTCTCTCTCTCTCTCTCTCTCTCTCTCTCTCTCTCTCTCTTTCTCTCTCTCTCTCTCTCTCTCTCCCCCCCCCTCCCCCCCCTCAAGCCGGATATAGAACATGGGATCTTAAAACAGTTTGAATATTCCCATCTGCATCTATTCGTAAAGTACTCGTAACAATCCGTAAACAACACGTAAATAATCCGTAAACATATCGTAAAATAACCGTCACAAATAATTTAAAAAAAACTGTTACAAATTGTTACGAGTCATTTACGGATTCTTGCGAGCAGTTTACGGATTTTTACGTGTTGTTGCGAGCGGTTTACGATCGCTTACGGATTGTTACGAGCTATTTACGGAAAATAAATCCGTGGACAATCGTGAGAAGATTTTTGACATGTCAAAAAATTTGCCTCTCCTTTCACGGATCCTTACGAGTGTCTACGAGTTGTTACAAATTGTTACGAGTTCTTTACGGATACCAGCGAGCTATTTACGGATGCTTGCGATTGACTACGAGTTGGCGATCCGTAAGGACTCGTAAGAAGAATTCGTTTATGTGAAGGGGGTATAAGCAAGGGAGGGCCTGCAAGCAGCTATTTCCCCGCACACTCTGAGCATGCGCGAGTAGTCTCGCCTCGTGATTAGCTGCCCTAATACCCCCTTCACATACACGGATGCTTCTTACGAGTACTAACGGATCGCCAACTCGTAGTCAATCGCAAGCATTCGTAAATAGCTCGCTGGTATCCGTAAATAACTCGTAACCATTCGCAATAACTCGTAGACACTCGTAAGGATCCGTGAAAGGAGAAGCAAATTTTTTGACATTTCAAAAATCTTCTTACGATTCTCCACGGATTTATTTTTCCGTAAATAGCTCGTAACCATCCGTAAGCGATCGTAAACCGCTCGCAACAAAACGTAACCATCCGTAAACTGCTCGCAAGAATCCGTAAATGACTCGTAACAATTTGTAACAATTTGTTTTTGTTTTTTGTGATGGTTATTTTACGATTTGTTTACGGACTGTTTACGGATTATTACGAGTGCTTACGTATTGTTTACGGATTGTTACGAGTTATTACGAGCACTTTACGTGTACACCTTTTCACCATCAAATAAAAAAAAAATGAACATCAAATTTTAAAACTGAACATCAAATTTTTATAAATGAACATCAAATTAAAACAAATTAATTTCAAATTAAAAAAGCTGAACATCAAATTAAAATAAATGAATTTTAAATCAAAATAAATAAAAATTATACTAAAATACCTAATGTGATACGGTCTCTTGACAACCACCACCACCACTAGTCAACACCACCAGCAAAAACAACCCACCAATAATACTAATAGTCAACACCACCAGCACCAGCACCATCACTACCACCACCACCACCACCACCAACAACAACCAGCACCAGTACCATCACCACCACCACTAACACCACCACTACTACCACCACCACCAGCAGTCAACACCATCACCTAAACCAACACCACCACCAATAGCCAACAACACCACCACCACCCCAACCAGTCAACATCAACATCACCACCACCACCACCACCAGTAGTCAACACCACCATCACCTCCACTATCAGTAGTCAACACCAATTAACACCACCATCAATCGACACCAGTCAACACCACTACCGGTAGTGGTGGTGGTGGTAGTGGTGATGGTGGTGGTCAAGAGTACCTTATCACATTAGGCATTGTAGTATAAATTTAATTTATTTTGATTGGAAATTAATTTATTTTAATTTGAAATTCATTTATTTTAATTTGAAATTCATTTATTTTAATTTGATGTTCAGTTTTTTTTTATTTGAAATTAATTTACTTTTATTTGATGTTCAGTTTTTTTAATATGATGTTCAGTTTTTTTTAAAATTTGAGTGTGAAAAGGTGTAGTTACGAGTGGTTGTGCGGAGACAGTATCTACAAGCATGGCTCCAAAGAAGAAGGCAGTCTTCGAAAATCTCCGCGGAAGAAGAGGACATGCTCGTTTTCCCCTGAACCACAACCGTAGCTAGACCATGTTGATGTAGAAGACATTGAAGACACTGAAATTGACGTTGATATAGTAGCCAGTGAACGTGACTCCTCGATCTCCAGAAGTGATGCTTCGGACGATGGTGCAGTTACAGCTACTGCCACGATTTATATAGTTTTTGGTAAAAAATCGTAAGGACTCGTAAATACTCGTAACTAACGCATAACTATTCGTAGCAACACGTAAACAGGTCGTAACTAATACGTAAAAACAATGATGAATAGTAACATTCCGTAAAAAAACTCGTAAAATGCCCGTAAGTTGCTCGTAGTTATCCGTGACAACTCGTAACAAATCGTGGAATTTTTCCGTAAATACATCGTAATAATCTGTAATAAACTGTAAATGGCTCTTAATAACTCATAACAACTCTTAAATCGGTCGTAAAAGTGGCCAAATCGTAAGGATCCGTGAATTTGTGCGATCCGTAAGGACTCGTAAGAAAAATCCGTGTATGTGAAGGGGGTATAACCTACCTAATCTGCCTATCCTAGTGTATCTAGTTTGCCTAACCTTCCCTAAAGTAAGTTTTTTTTCTTCTTTATCTTCCAAATTATATATAAATTTACTATGCAAGTGCCATGCTCCCAACTGCCCAGCATCATCTAATTGAAACATAGAGGAACTTGCCTAACCCTACCTTGCAAACGTAAAGGATAGGTTAGGTTAAGTAAGGTTGCTACATATATAAGTTATTTTAGGTAAGGTTAGGCAAACTAGATACACTAGGATAGGCAGATTAGGTAGGTTAGGGCAGCCAATCACGAGGCGAGACTGCTCGCGCATGCTCAGAGTGTGCGGGGAAATAGCTGCTTGCAGACCCTACCGTAAGTAATGACTTGCGCCCGAGAACAGTGTATTATAGCTAGAAATAGGGCCAACAAGATACTGGGATTTATTGGTAGGTGTGTGACAAATAGGAGTTCTGAGGCTGTATTTAGCGCTAGTTAGACCCCACCTAGATTATGCAGCTCAGTTTTGGTTCCCTTATTATAGGAAGGATATAAGCTCCTTGGAGGCAGTTCAGAGAAGAATGACAAAGATTATTCAGGGGCTGAGAAATTTACCCTACACAGATAGATTAAAACGCTTTAATCTCCACTCCCTAGAGAGAAGGAGGGCAAGAGGGGATATGATTGAGATTTTCAAATGGATAAAAAGAATTAATAAGGGAAACATTGATCAGGTTCTAGACATCAGTAGTCACGATAGGACTCGTGGAAATGGATACAAGCTAGAAAAACTTAGATTCAGGACAAACCTAGATAAATATTGGTTCACTATAACAGAGTGGTGAACGATTGAAACAGGCTGGGGAGACACGTAGCTATTATAGCAAGTGCTGAGTCAAAAGGTGGCTTTAAAAGATGATTGGATGAGAGTATGGATAGGGATGACAGGTGAGATTGATAAATATTGCATTATTCAAAGAGTTGGGGACAAGGAACTGCCTTGTGTAGGTCATCAACTGGCCTCTTGCAGTCTCCTCATTTCTTATGTTCTTAAATAGGTCATTGATAGGTTATGTTAGGTCATAGTAGTGATTTTGGCACCTTCTCAGCGTAAATCACTGTATTTCGTTGATCCCTACCCAAGAACCCCGCATTCCTACGGCATGTGGGGGTTAAAGAGGATATCTTATTAGATATGCATTTGCGACGGAAATGAACGTCAAAATCATTCAAAATCTATACGAAAAATGTATTAGTAATATCCAGGTACATTCTGGTCAAGAATAAACTTTTTTGCCAAATGATGCACCAATTAGATAATATTGATGACATTTTATCGAGTGTAGCCAATATAATTTGAATAGTTAATTTAGCATCTGTTGAGTACAAATGTGGCCGAGTTATTGCGTCCGTCGACGGACAGTCACTCTATAGTAAGCGGTAGTCTTTCTATGTTCCCACAATCCAATGGGACAAAGGGTGTAAGGTGAAAGCAGAAATAATGTGCGACATAGTGAGTTTCTGAAAAGTTATATAAGAAGCACAATGTTACCGGCGCCCCTGAGACTTCTAGCAGCCGCCTGCTTCGCCGGGGAAGTGAGTAAAAGTAACGAGAAGGGTTAGTGAGCGTAAATGGCGCAGCAAAATATTACAACCCAGAAGGGCCTTGTACCTTTCTCACCTGTCCTTTCGCTCTCCCTCACCTGTCTCGACACTTCCATGTGTGTTTGCCTTTCCTCGTGTGCCTATCTGTCAGACTACTAATATGCATAGTGTCTCACTAACTCGTGTAACCCATGTACCTCCTGTCACCTGTATAGCCCCCTCACACTAATGTCAGTTAGTCAGCTGGCCAATCTGTCACTGCATGCCTGCCTGTTACATCATTTACCTGTCACTATTAATCCAGCACTACCTCAAACTCTCACTGCCTCCATCATTACCACATGTAGGCCTCTGGGCTAATTGTAGCTTCCTTATATTTTTGTTCTTATTACCTTTACCTGGAGCTAAATATCTTGGTAGCTATATTATGTAAATCTTAAGAACGTAGGGCTAAGCTGACCAAAATATTGGCCGTACGTGTTATACTTACTGTCCTAAACACATGTGAAAATTTTAATGAGTATGGGAGAGCGGGGTAAGTTGAGCCACAGGCATTTACTCATATTTGAAAAGCTAGACCAGAGAACTAACGTCATATATGGGGAAGCAATAACACTACTCCAACCCTCACCACATTGTTTCAAGCCTAGCAGCAGATGCTGATGAGCTGCCCCAAAAAAACATTTTTTCAGCTCTAAAAGTGAAAAACTATGAAACAGGAATGTGCTAAGCTTATTCATATATTATTTACATATTGCCTAACCTCTTAACTTCCATGTATAGCATAACTTTAAGTGCATTTGCATGGAATAAGTAATAAACCAAGGCATGCTGTTATTAGGTGATACGAGAGCATATATTAGAAAATCAAGGATGGGGTAAGTTGAGCCACAACAACTGGGGCAAGTTGATCCACCATACTACTGATAAAATTGTGTATCTACTAGTCATGCAAAGATTATTTTCAAAGCCTAGCTGAGTATTAAATTTTAGAGTAACACCCAATATAATTGTTAAGCGTATTGAAAATGTTTTAAGTATATATAGGCTATTAAAAAAAAAAAACTGACTGGCTATACAGGATTGTCCCTAAAACAGAGTATTTCCTCCTGATATGAAGAAGGATCTAGCAAACCATGTCAAATTACTGCCAGATATGTTCCATGGATTGTCAGTAGAAAGGTGTTGTTTATTAATGTATGAGTTTGCCAAAATATATATAATAAATAGTTGCTGTCATAATAGGTTCCCTTTATGTATTTCACAGTATGTAATAAACCTCTTTTATGCAGCTAAACTTGTTTCTTTTGTTGTTTCATCATTTTCATAACTTAAAAAAAAAATAACAAGCATGGAACAACTTGCCCTATGGGGTGGCTCAACTTACCCCATGTATGGGGTAAAATGAGCCATTTGAGATATTATTTTTGAGTGACCAGCATGACATTAGGAAAGGAGAAATAAAGCTGAAAGTGGCTTCAAGTATGCTTGAAAGATGGAATTTTCAGATGACATTTTAATTTGTATTCATCACGCTTGTGTTTTAGAGATAACTTGCGCAAAGCGAAAAATGGCTCATCTTACCCCGCTCTCCCCTACTGATCCCTACTTTACCCACACGACTGATATTAAATTGCCCTCCAATGTTTTTTTGTTTTTTGGGCAAAAAAATAACTCTAGTATCTTCCTCTAACCATCATGCTTGGGGACCTGTTGGGAAACCAGGTTTTTGGGTGGGGGAAAACACATTTAAGGGAAAAATGACTTGGAAAATACATCAAAAGTAAAACCTATAAAAAATATAAGTAATCTTTCCAAACCTAACTAAACCTAACATTTGAAACTGAAGCCCCTCTAAGGACTCCCACTTGCCAGCCCACAATCCCCTTCCACACTGTCACTTTGATTTTTTGAAAATGAAATGCAACCTTTCCTAACCTAACCTAACCTGAGCACAGTAAATGTACTTTTGTGTCATTACGCATCTTGCTAGACTTGGTTTTACTTGGGTACCTGCAATTTATTATCAGCCGTGTGGGTAAAATACGGATCGGCACTCATTAGAATATTCACATGTGTTAAGAACAATAAGTATAATATATGTAGAGCCAACATTTGGGTCAGCTCAGGATGGAGCCCCTGTTTTTGAAATTATTGGTATATTGTCAAACTGGCTTGACATTTTCTTGTTTGTTTACTATAGCATCATAACATCCTACAGCATTTTGAAAGTTATTCTTGCATGACAGAAAAACTGTCTCTGAAATTCTGTTGTAAATCAGTTGGAAAAATTTGTTATTTTAGAGATATGAATTGTGGTAAATCTATAAACCGCTCCAACCCTTATTACTTAAAAAATCTTCCCCGCAGCAAACTTGTGGACCTGTTAGGAAACTTGGGGTTTTGGGTGGGAAGCAAAAATTAGTCATGTAGCTATGCCACCTGAAAAGAAAAATAGACCAAATCAATATTATTTTTTGTGTTTTGGATGATAATCACAATGAAAACATCTGAAATGCTTCGTTTCGTGGAAATTAATAGTCAAAAGCACCTAAAACACACTGAAATACATCAGTTAATTACACTCTGGAATAATAATGATAATAATGCATACAATCTTGGAGAAAATTACTAGCTATGTTGAGAATATTCCTAATTGTATACTGTAACAGTGAAGGGCTTATTGTTTTTATCAATTTATTATGCGACAGACCTAGTATAAAATGAGTAATATATGTGCAAATGTCTTGTGACTTACACAACACACCGTCTATAATATATTCAATAATTAATACCCACTTTTATTGGGTGTCTCAAGAATGTTATCTAGATTATTGTCTGTAAGTGTTCACATACTTCTATAATGGACTGTATGTGGTAACAAATATGTAATTGTGGAACATTTAAGGCACTGGTCTGTATCCTAGCCTGAGTCGGGCATACACTACGTTATGTTTACAAACCATAAGACCAGGGTGATGGTATTTGTAGGAACAAGAAATGAAATGGTCGTAGTGTTGGATGGTTATAATCTGGGTCCTCTCAGTATTCCTGGGGTAGGCATGTGAGCGGCAGCACATATTTTCTTTATTGTATTAGGAGAGAGAGCAGGGTGAGGAGTCAGCTGCAGGCAGAGCCTGCCCACAGGCAATCTTGGCAAGGAGGTCCACTGTGTCGTTTGCTGGTATTCCAACATGAGAAGGGATCCACAAGAATTGCCCAATGAGTCACTTTTCAAGAGTTGTGGCTTGTTGATGCAGTATTTTATCAACTAGGTTACAGTAGTCAGGCTTGGGAGAAGAGAGGGCACGAAGAGCAGATTGCGAATCACAGATAATCAAACCATTGCTCCTTGTCCATAATAAAAGAGTAACTGCATCCAGGAGTCTGTGTAGCTCACAGGAGGTGGAGCTTGACGAGTTTGGCAGATGGCAGATGGCGACCAATCCAGCCTCCATGCAGTGGCTTCATACTGAAAGAGAAAACTGCACAGACTGCGTTCCCGTCTGTCTGTAAAGAATTGTCAGTGAAGAGCTTGTGTGCTGCAGGGAGGGAAGTCGTTCTGGTATTGGTCTCCAGAGCTTGTTATTTCTGTAAGGGCAGATCTGTCTTGAAGGCTGATGACTATGAAACACTTGCAAGAGGAATTCATCAAGAGTGGACCATGGTCGGTTTCCTCCACGAAAACAGTGATATTCAGCCTCCAAAGGTTCAAGCAAACAGTTTCAACATGGGTGCAGCCACCAAGTCAAAGCTGAGGAATAGGTGCAGTGGGATTTAGTAAAGTTCTGATGTCACTTGAGTAGTGGGGAGAAAGATGTGGGGAGTGGAGGCATTTAACAGAGATTTTTATTTTTATTTATTTATTTTTTTTTTCTCTATATCATTAACCGTTGGCGCCAGTAGGCTTATGGAGGCACAGATGGACTTACCTCGCCTGTTATTTGGCATAGATTTTTCAGATTTTTTTATAGTGACGCCTCAATTGTTTACGTTCTCTCTTGAATATGTTGAGAATGTGCAAGGCTAATTGCTACTACAGCCTCAGATGCATATAACATTGTAAGTCCCGTCTGAGGACAGTATGGCAGCAATTTGGGTAGTTTTTGGCCACTTGGCGGTGATATCAAAGAATTAAAAGTGGTCAGCGAATAACAGGGATTCGAACCCGGAACCCTAGGCTCGCATGCCCGAGCGCTAGACCACTGTACCACCGTTTTACTAGAGGAGCTTATGCAGTATGTTTGCAATTCTGGTGAAGATTTAGCAGCCCAGAATGAGCTGCATGGCTTAATTTTGAAACTTCTTGAAAGAATCCAACGTTGTCTTGGGTAGTTGAAAAAAAACAGGAGAGAGATAATCAACAACAGATCATATAAATGCTTTGTAGATATTCTTGGCCATAGGGATAGAGATGCCAGCAGCATTGCTGGTGATCAATTTAAGTGATGTTAAGCATCGCTGCAGGCCCTGAATGGACACATTGTCATGCTTAGGAATGGGCACAAGCAAGCTAGTCGTCCATGCTTGCAGCACATACCCCTGTCAGAAGCTAAGATTGTAAAGCTGGAGAAGTGAGTCACCAGGTACTTTCAGGAGAAGGTGGAGAACTGAGTATGTGATGCTGTCATTACCTGGAGCTGTAGTTTTACTTCTGGGGGAGCTCAATTCATACAGCGGTGGCCTAGTGGCTAGTGGTCGGGCATACCAACTCAGGGTCCCGAGCTCGAGCCAGGCACGGGCTGGCCACTTTTCTTTGCTAATACTGCCGAGTGGCCTAAGATCACCCACATGCTGTCATAACAAAAATACTTTAAAAAATCCCGCTTGTCGCTAGGCCCTGTAAAGAGGACAGTGTGAGAAATAGAAGCAAAGGGTGGAGGTCCAGTTAACATTAGAGGTGTCTTGACATTCATCTTTTGAAAGAGTTTAAATCATAGGCAGGTGGAAAAACAGAAAAAAGGAAGAGAGTTCCAGAGTTTACCAGTGTAAGGGATGAAAGAGTGAAGATACTGGTTAACTCTTGCATTAGAAAGATGGACATAATAGGGATGAGAAGAAGAAAGCCTTGTGCAGATGTTAGAGCTGGTGCTCGGGTGTTGTAGTGCTAGTTGGTTGACTGGGTTCAGATGCCACATATCGATTTCCACTTAATTTCCACGTGAAAGAATTGGCACAATACTTTGAAATCATCCTGGCCCATATGTGGGACACTCGCAGGCAACGGCACTAAAGTCTGTGTCCCATATATGGGATACTCGCAGTGAAAGGGACACATTATCCTCTTCATCAGTCCTCAGTAATGCTGCAGTCAAGCAAAGTGCACGAAGAGGAGAGATTGATGATTGATATTTAAATAATTGAAACCATGGCGCCGCAACAACGTGGTCATATGGCGCCGAATTTTACTACAAATTTAAAGCCACAAGTGAGAGTTGGGGAACCAGTGATGACCAGTGCCTCAAGAGCCTTCCCAAAAGAGGGAAGCGACTGCTCTCAAGTCAAAGGTACTATGCCTCCTGGTTCCCCCTACACCCCATGAAGAGGAGAGTGCCTCTTGTATGTGTGGAGGGAGGTTGCAGACTCAAGACTGCTCAGACCTGACCCCAATGAGATCTTGAGCATATTGAGCTGGACTGTGGTAAAGGCACTGGTAATTTTCTTCCTTATCACTTTTTTGATGAGTTACCACTTGAATCCTATGTTTGTTTGATAATTGTTGCTATTGGTGTACTCGTGCCAGGTGTCAGTGTGAACACATTGTTGTAGGGCAACTAAGTCATTGGTGGACAATGTAAGTTGTTGGGAGCTGGATGCCTCTGATAGGTGAGACCGTCCTCCACTACTTTCCTCTCTACTTGGATGATTCAATTGGCGAGATCCAACTATGAGTTTTTGTCTGACGTTTGATGTGTAACTTGTTAACATATCGGTTAAAGAAGTAGTGTGTAGAACTGACATAAGAGGAATATAGCTTTTCAGGACACTCCATATCAAACATGGAAAGGAAATTTGACATAAATGTGATGTTTACCTGCAACAATATTCCTTGAAATACTGTCCTACAGTGAAGGACATATCTCGGTTCTCACCATGTTTGTGCCGGGGTCAGTCTAATTATTACAAAATATATCGTGAAATTTATCGTGATGACTCCTCCTTAAGCTAACACAGTAGGTGGAAATCAAATTAAAAGAGTTGTTCTTACTCTGAAACAGAAAGTAGAAATCTATAACAAGATAGAACGTGGTGTAAACAGAAGTAGGTTGATGAAAAAATATAATACTCTATTCCCGCATTATACGATGCTTCAGTTTACGATATTTTGTATATGTGATCTATTTGTTTTACTACCCTTTTTATAGATTTACGATCACTGTATACTTGCGGATATGGTTGATATCCCGAGTGGCTGGAGCACATCGCATTTTTACAGGAATTTGTTCACAATCACATTGCCCTGATGCTTCAATAGCAAACTCGCACAACTCGGCTGCCCAGTACAGCGTTGTACATTGTTGCAGGTATGTTGCAATAATAAAATCTATGCCCATCACACCTGGATAGCTCCATGATCAGGATACAGAGAGCCCCTGAGGTCCCAGGGTCGGTGTACGTGGCTTAGTAGGAGGGTGACTTCTGCTTGTTGCTGCCTGTGAGGAGAAAGCTACAACACCCTTAGTGACGACAGAACTGAAGGGAAACACATAGATTGGACTGCCTGTGATTATAACAGCACCTAACATAACAGTAACACTTTTCCTGCCACATAAGCACACTTACCCTTTCACCTAGCAACTGTTTTTAGTCACTATCACCATCAGCACGTCCTGCCTGTGTCCTGATCTTGCGTAGTCCCTTGGCTCATGTCTCAACCCAACTCTCTGTCTTCTTACTATCACACTTCAATGGCCCTGCCAATACATCCTGTCTGTCCCATGGCTTTGCATTGTTCCTTCTGCCCTGGGAAAGCAGCTACCCCCATCCTTATATAGCACCAGTCAAAAACTGGTAGCTATGGGGTCGCATATCTGCTTTGCTGCTCGTCTGGCATCTCTCCTGCTCACTCCTCAGGATTTCATGATGCTTACAGTTGACAACAGAGAAGCGCAGGGGATTGCATCATGGTTTGTAACATTATAATCAAAGCTTCAATTAAATGATGCCTATGTTTAATTTCATAGTTTTATTTTACAAAACCATAAAGTTGATATATGATAGATATGACCAAACATCATCTTTTTAGTACCCTATGAACGTAATCTTTACATAAATAAAGGTTACGTTCGTAAAGTACAAGAAAATATGGTGTTTGGTCATATTTCTCATCTAAACTTGTGTTTTGTAAAAAAAAAAAAAAAAAAAAAAAAAAATAAGGAATTTAACAAAGGCATGTTTTAATTAGAACGAACGGAATTTCTAGAAATGCCATAATCACCTGGTGACTTAATTTTACACATAGAACTCGGTCACCATCATTGGACATAGAGCAAGAAATATCTCAGAAACAAGCCAAATACTACTTAAACTCTCTACCTTTATGGGATACAGTAGAACCTCGCAATACGAGTGCATCATTGTACGAGTAATTTGCTTTACGAGCTGCGGCTTGTGAGCATTTTTGTCTTGAAACATGAGTGGATATCTGCAGTATGAGCGAACTACAAACTAGTCGGCACTGAGCTCACACGAGGTCCCCCAACAGTAACAGCCTCCACTCTCACAGTTTTCGTGGTCATCTCATTGAGGCAACATCGTGATTATTTTGTTCAAATGATTTTTCTCTCGTGCACATTTTGGCATTATTTTGTGCTAATTAATTGTGTTAACCATAAGTCCGAAGAAAATTGGTGCAAAGGATAGTGCTGATAAGAAGAAAAAGATTATTCCGGCACGCGAAACCCAGAGCTCACCTTAAAAAAATAACGAACAAATCTTCAGCTTCTTGTATATGGTAATTGGTAACCACATGCTGTGCTGGGCGGCTAAATCAACATAACATAACATAACCTAAATTAACCATACCTTAACTTATATTGACAAATATCAACCTTGTTCAAATCAAACTATACTCTACCTTTTGAGAAGGAAAAAAAAATTCTTACTTTTTTCTGTAATTCAGCGGTATAACTGGTTGAGGTGATCTGAATAAGTTTCTGAGGTTGAAATTGCAGTGCAATATAAAGATTAGGAGATATTAAGTGGTTAAGGAAACAACCTAACCTATCTAATCTAACCTAACCTAACCTATGGAAAAAAATTTCATTTGGGCTTTGTCTTTTTTCTTTATTTTTTCCTAGGGGATTTCGTTTTAGGAGGTTTTGTCCTGTTTTTTTTTTGTCTGGACTCCGTCGTGGAAAGAGGGATCGGCCAGTGGAAGTGGCGATTCCACATCCTATACACTGAAATTAGAGTGAAGCTCCCTGCATGTGTGTGCAGAATAATTGAGGTTTGTGCCATGCTGCACATCATATGCAAGGACAGAAACCTCAGTTTCCCTGAGGGTGAGCAACAAGAAATTGATGAGGCTAACTTGAATCGAGTGCATCCATGTTTATGTTTATTATGGCGGTAAAAACATATCCTCATATATGTATTTGTTCATTTTAGTCTTAACCAGTCACCTTAAAAATACTCATTGTTATTTTTCATCTTTATTTACACTCTTTTTTTGAAACTTTTAGTGGTTAAATTTCATGTTATCCAAACCGAATGCTTTTTATATGTAGCTTTATTTTGACAAGTTCCTGGCCGCTCTCGGCCTTGTCTCAGACAAATTCTGAAGTGCCGCGTCTAAGGTAGGAAATTTTCCTAGCATTGTTAAGTCACATAATTAGGAAAAATCCTTATTCTTTTTTAGTATGGGCCCTGGACTTTCTTCTCGGCCGTACCTTTCAGGTTGATGTGAACGCTTCCTAGTCACCCTCCCATCCCATTCACAGAGGCATCCCACAAGGCTTCATTCTTAGGCCCCTTCTTTTTAACATCCTCTCTGACCTCCACCTTCCCACCCACTTACACCTCCTCATCTATGCTGACGACATCACAGTAGTCAGCTGAGCACCAACATTAGCCCAGGCTCAGACCCACCTGCGAGAAGCGGCATATTCCATTGAAGAATGGGTGACCACCTGGAGACTAAAGGTCGGTGCTGCTAAAAGCACGCTTATGTGCTTCACACTTAAGCAACTTCCCTGCCCACCCACGGTAACAATGTGTGGCCAGGCAGTTCCTTACTCCAGGACACACACCTTGCCTGTTTCAGGCATGTGGACTATCTCCACACCTCTTGCAACAAACGCCTGAATATCATGAAACGGATTGCCGATGTCCGTTTGGGTGCCAACCGCAATATACTCCCAGTACTACCTTGCCACCATCAGACCCAAACTCATATACGGCAGCAGCATCTATGGGTCAGCAGCCTTCATGGCCCCTCATGGGGGCCATAAAATCTTCCCCAATTATCTCCTTACATGCAGAGTGGCATCCTCCCCTTGTCCACCCACAGAAGGGAGATTCTGTGCCAGCACTACCACTGTCTCATGAGCTTGCCCCCATCTCACACCCTTACTACTCTCTACGCCAACTTTGATGTGGATCACCACACACCAGTTTGGTTCCCAGGTACATAAAAATCCTTGCTGGTGAGAGCCCTACAGGCTTTCACCATCCTCGGCCTACCATCACCACCACCACAACCCATAAGAGCACACACACTCCCTTCTCACCCTGACTGGATATCTCCATGTTTGCCCTGCACCTTCCTGGCCTTCCCCCTCGGCAACATTCTGTGAGCACACTGGCAGCTACACTGTTCAGGCAGATTGACAGGACACTGTACCACCACCACATCAAGCTCTACACAGATGGCTCCCACTCTCCATCACCACCCTCCACGGTGGCAGCCATCTACTACTCGGCTACCTCCATCTGCAGGACATGGAGGCTCCCACCAGAAACAGACTACATCAGAGTTTTATGCCTGCCATCAGACCATCACACACCTTCACACCAATCACACCAAGAGCATGCCTGTGATTTATACTCCCTCTCCTCACTCCACTTCCTTCTCACCCGCCACTCACGCTCATCCATGTCCCTCGTCCACATCATCCAGAGAACCCTTCTCCAACTTACCATCAAGGGATTGGAGATTACTTTTCAGTAGATTCCCTCCCACACAGGTATCCATGACAACGAAGTCGCTGATGCTGCTGCCAAGATGGCCTTAACAGAAGTAAACATACACCCCTACCTCTGGCACTCTCGACAGCCAAACACCTCATCTCACGAGTGTCGCTCCACCTGGGATAATATACTTGGGGTTGCCCTCCGCAATACCTCTATGGGTTTGTATTGCAGTGACTCTTCCCCTCAGCCATGGATACGGAAAAAGTCCTGCATCCTGGATGTCAGTCTCACCCACCTCCGTCTGGGCCACACAACACTCACAGCTTACCTGCACTGCATGTGTCTGTTCCCTCGCAGCCCTAAACTACAAGATGCCAGACTAAGCCTATAAGGTTTTTGGTTACATTTAAAGTCAAGGTTTTCATCAACCCATTCATTATCAATGAATACCCATTGTAGTTCATAGAAAAGTGAATTACTTTCGTAATCCATAGCTACACTGGCATCAAACGGATTTATTTTTTCCACAGGATCAAACCAAAATACCTGAACTCATGTATGTACTTCTTTCATTCATTCTCCTTTTAGCCAAATATGACATTTTTACTCTTATACTTTCAATTCTTAATCCACATTGGCAATCAAAATCAACCAATTTGGTTTCAATGCTCTTTAACATCTTCACCTTACATTTGTTCACATTGGCCTTCAATATCCAGTTTTTGTGCTCACTATCAAACACATTTACCAGTTTATAGTCCAATCATTATCTGCAATCAGAACTATCTTTAATAATTAGAATTGTATTCAACACATTTCTATCTATTGATCCATAGTCTCTGATGCATCGTTCCCTCCGGGAACCTTTATGCAAGCAAGGGCACACTAATTTCCTTCTTCCACTCTGTCTTCATGCAAAGCCACATATGAACATCCATTCTATTTCTGTTTCTCTTCCATATTTTAACATTTTTGCAGTTATTCCATCTACACCTGCAGCTTTACCACACTTAAGTTTGTGTATTGCTTTCTTTAGTTCCTTTCTATCAATTCCGTTCTGCACACACACACGCACGCTCTCTTCCTTTTCCCACACTTATGCTCGACACTATTGATCCTCTATCTGTCTTATTTATGAAACATTCAAAGTGACTCCTCAATACTCCTTTTACCTCCTCTTTACCTTTTATATGCAATAATTTTTCCCTTAATTCTCATATTCACAGCATGACTTCTCTCTCTCTTAACTTCTTTTTAAAACAACTCATTTTCATAAATTTTCTCAGCTTCATATTAAACTCTTCATCCTTTTTTCCTTATACTCTCTTTCACCTACTCTTTTACCTTCTGTGTTCAACAACTTGTAATCAGTTCTTATTTTTTCTTCCACATTCCTTTACAGCATTTTCATATATATTCTTCTCTTCCTTTCTATTTCTATTTCAGCTGTCCACCATGCACTTTCCTTTCTCTGACCCCTCAGAAATCAGAAATAATCTTGTGCATAAAAACAACTGGCGCCACCACGATACAGACACAGCTGTCTCACTCACTGCCCGCCCTCACACCTGCCTCCCACTAGTATGGCCCTACCCACCAGTGCCCACACTGACACATATATGCAGTCCTTCATCTATTTTACGGTGTGTATTATAATGAAAGGAAAACATGGGTATTTTAGGGTAAAAGCCACCAATATAAGAGTAACTTAAATTGTTTTACACACTGGGCAAGAATAGGTTAGGTTGTGTACGTTAGTATTATAAGTAAGATTAAGCACAACTTACATAATAGACAAATAACTTCTTCACAAAAATGGGTGGTTACCTTCTAAAACCCATATAACAGTAGGCTGAGCCCTTGTTTGGATACATTACTAGTGGCATATAGATTTTAGAGTAGAATAGAATATTAATAGTAGTAAGCACTAGCAGATAAGTTAAAATTTTACATCTTCACCAGAATGCACCTGGACATAGATAACACACTTTTCACATTGATATTAATTTCTGTCGCAAATGCATATATCATAAGATATCCTCATCATACCCAACAAACCTGGGGACCTGTGGGAGTGCAGGGTTTAGGTGGGCAGGATGAAACAGTGATTTACACATAGAACACGGTGCCAGAATCACTAACATAATCTAACAATGACCTATTGACGAATGTGCAATGCACTGGTCACAAAAACTGGCGTTTGGCTAAGAAAGAAAATGGAGTCTGCACCTCGCCCAACCCCTGATTTTTTATCATAACATAACTGAAATTAACCAAACCTTAACCTATATTGACAAATAACAGAACATTGTTCAAACCAAACTAAACTTTACCTTATAGTCGAAGAGATGGTCCCATAGAAAACATTGAATATCTCAGAAACTATAGGAATTTGTGACGGAAATGTATTGAAGAAAACCTTCTCAGAATGCATCAGGTAATGTAAAAATATAACCCTAAATTCTCTAGAGCATTCAGGTGAAAATGTAAAATAATACTGCAGATAATGTTCTCATTGGGAAGTTACGGCGAGCAGACACCCATTACTACCTCTTTATTGTCTTATTTTTCAGCACACTTATAAAAGGTTTACTTGGTGTTGCCTTCATGGTGCTTTTGCGCATTGGCACAAAGCAATAATAATATCTACTTGCCTGACACATGTTTATAGGGACAAAATGCACAAGTAAACACAATCAGCCATTTATCAGCTGGACCGTGGCTCCAGCAAGGACTATTCCGACGTCACGACCAATCACAGCGTGTTTCGTAGTCACGTGATATTTTGGCATAAAAAAACTATTTATTTAATATATGACGCATATTTAAGCTAAAAGGCTATTAGTGTATTGAAATTAAACATATTATCTTTTAAAGAATATGTAATATGTATGATTTTTTGTCTATTTTCTGGGAATTCTTAATTTATAATGATCTCTACAGGAACAATTTTAAACTGCTTCTGCTTGTTTGACTGGCAGACAAACCAGAAAAGCCTGTCTGCTACATCTGATTGAAGGCCTATAAATGTCTTGTCCATTCATATCAAATAATTATTACAGGTCATAGACATACACAAGATTTATAAATACACTCAAACTTTGTTTTAAAGGTCTAAATGGGGAATCAACTTGTCTGCTACTTGAAAATGATCGTTGCTTGGTATTTTGTGGGACAGACACCAGTATTTTTCATTTGGTACACAGATTATAACAGATATAAAGGCAATCTTATTATGAGATGCAATGATTGTTTCACTTACCTTATTTATTTATATGATTATGAATATTCTATGGGTATAAATGTGTATAACCTAGACATCACATTTTATTAAAGTTAAAGTTAAAGTTACTTGTTTTCAGTTCCGGTTTCCATCTATGAAGATGCTCTCCAGAAAGTCAGCCAGTCAAACCCAACCCCCCCATCTGTGGGGCCCAAACACATCAGTTCCTCCCCAGTAAACAGCTTAAGCATCACGGGCCTGGGCGGGGGCTCGATCTGCCGACCAAGCGAATGCAAGGCCAGCGCGCTACCACTGTACTAGCCAAGAGTCTAGTACAATAATGTCATGAAAATATATTGCCGCACCATCCGCTCTGCCATCTAGCATACAAATGTTTCAAGCAGCGGACTTTTTGAGTGATCCTGTTCGCCTGTCTGGTAGTATCTTATGGAGTCCGTTAAATCCGAAATCATTTGCACATCTGATCAGAGGAAAGCACATCAAAGTATTTTGTGATAACACTACAGTAATAACTAATGTAAATTAAATGGGTGGAACTAAGTCTCTAGTTTGTAGTGACATTTGTATTTTTAGGTATTTATGTATAACTTTCTGGACCTCTCCATTGATTTGTGCAGAAAATGGTGCATGGGTTCTCACATTCCAGCAAAATACAATACTAGGGTGGACACAGTGTCTCCCAAGTTTAATGACAGGTACAAATGTTTACCCCTCAATTACACAATCAAGTCAAACAGTATTGCTCATGGAAACCAGAAGCAGAACATTTTGATGCATTTGTGAGAAATTGGACACGGTTTGAACGTCCGTGATATATGTACCACACCAGAAGTAGCGTCACTCCTTTATGTGGCAGCTGTTTTGGTTCCCGGTACCTTGCTAGATCCCTTCAGCTGTCTCTCTTCTTTAAGTTTCTCCATGTATGCCCTTAATTCGGGAATTGTTTCCATCATCATGGCCCAGAGAGCAGAACTTACCTCATCCCGTGAGGTGGAAGTGGAAGGCTGGGTGTGTTGTATGCTGCCATACTCCGTAACGGAGATACGACCAAGCCTGGGACCCATGCTGGCTCGTCATGATCTCTCCTAGTGGGCAGATGAGCTCCTGGACCTGTTCCTTACCTGACTGGAACTCCTAACCTCGTCTCTATGAGAGGATCTCTACTTTTGCCCCGATAGCTGCCCTGTGTGGAAGCGGTCTTCCGATGAAGACATGATGGTGGCCATGAGCCAACGAGTGCGAATGTAAACACTCCTGGTTTTCCTTTTTCAAATAGGCAAAACAAAATAGGCAAGTAATGTCGACATTGCAGGTCACAAAATTTGATTTGCAAAATTGGAATGATTAACCTTATGGTGATTTTAGTCATATTTTTGCCCTTGTTTGTACACAAATACATGTAATTATACACCTACAATAAAGAAAAATACAGAAAAACATAAACATTATCATTATCCATAAGAAAATTAATTCAAAAGACAATTTTACTGTACCTGGGCTTGCAGAGATGGAGATTGGTCTCAATCGCAAAATATGAGGGAACATTGTACTTGAAGCCTCTCCATGCCGAACAATGCTGTGTATGCTATTTAATTTTTTAAACTTTTCAAACCAGCCTCAACTAGCCTTAAACACATCAGTCTCAGAATTTGAACCAGGGGTTTTCTTGAGCAAATCCTGGTGCAAAAGCCTTGCTTTCTCACAAATGATAGCCTCCGAAATACTGTCGCTGGCCTACTGCTTTTCGTTGATCCAAATTAAGAGTAACTATTCCAGTTCTTCTAAAGTCTGCAATCTTTGCTTGGTGATCAGTCACTTCTTTGGCAACATTAACATCCTTTATTGCCTCCTTGTTCATGCTCATGCTTCCGTATGATCTCTTTCTTCACCTCAATTGTTGTACTCAATATTTTCCCTTTTGCCTTTAAATTTTACTAGCTTTCTTAGGTCCCATGGTGGCTTGTGGAATAATTGAAAAAAATAGAAAAAATAATGCACAACACAAGAAATATCCCCAAAATCAAAGAACAGTTCACAGTAAGTGTTCTCTGAGCGAGGGCTGCGGCATGACTGACGCATACAGTGACGCCATGTTGCCAAGTAGCTTGTTCAGCAATCAAATTATCGTACAGCAGCCTGGGCAGTTATGAGTTAAAAATTCTGTTCATGAGCCAAAGTGTTCAAAAAGGGAGCTGTTCGAAACCCGAGGTTTGAATGTATTCTGCAATATTTCTTATGAGATCTTTGATGGCTGTTGAGAGTTTTCCACTGTTTTCTTTGGGTGCCTTCCCACCTACTTCTAGTGCTGATTCTAAGACTAAATTAGTTAGGATGGCTCTATGTCTCCATTCACCTCATCTATAAGTTGTGAATACAGGAAGTACAGGATGTCCTTGCTATACGATAGTTCGGTTTACGTTAAATTCGCAGATACGATACTAGCCAATTAGTACCCTTATTTCGATTTACGATACTTGATTCGCAGTTACGATATTAAAAAAAGGCGCCAAAATTGGCGTGGCGAGTTGGGCGTAGCCAAATCGGAGTGGTGGCGCATGCAGCGCCACCACGCCGCTACGCTACATGCGGCCAACTCCGACAACTAGTCATTCCCGCGCCACCATTACAAACACAGTGAAACCTTGTGCCAAACAGTCCACGATCTTGACGTTCTTCAAACATGCCAGCCCATCAACATCAGCTGGACCATCCACTGCAACAGAGCAATCAACTTCAGGTTTTGAATCGCCTGCCTCACCCTCGACCTCCGCCTCACCACCTACGTCGCCTGCATCAGCTGATCAGATGATTGCATAATTATATTCTTTTCTTTATTTTCTTTATTATTTACATTAAATTTGTTTACTTTTACACTAAGGTATGTCTTTATGTATGTATCTGAACCTGAAGGAGTGACTTTGGCAATGTGGTGGAACGCATCCCTATCTAATACATGTAAAAATGGGTTCGGTATATGCTATTTCGGTTTACGATAGGGTTTCAAGGAACGCATTGCTATCGTAAAACGAGTACTTCCTGTACTCATTTTACGATAGCAATGCGTTCCTTGAAACCCTATCGTAAACCGAAATAGCGTATACCGAACCCATTTTTACATGGCACACTTAGTTCAAGTTGAAGCACAATTGAGTATACGAGGAGCAACTCAACATATTTTATGAAAATACTTGCTGAAGCAGCATACTTGTATATGAATGTAAAGAGTCTAGAATACACAATGAGACATATAAGAAATGTGAGTCTCAACAAAATGAGAACCTACTTATCAAATTACATGAAATGTTAAATATAGAAAATTAGGATATTCTGAAAAAAATCCATACACTGAAGTTTTGAGTTTTGAGGCATTCCCCCATTGATGTTCAAAGGTGACGAGCATTCAGCTGTGTGTGGATGTTGTGGAAACACTCAGAAACTTTTCAACACCACATATTTCCTGCCTCAGTATAGAAAAGCCTTAACATCCACTCCTCCCTTCCATCCCAATCATCTTTCCTACCACCTTCCTTCCTTCCTTCCCAAATAATAATAAAAAATATTAGTATTACTATCATAATACTTAGTAGAACACCATCGTTACTGATTATTCAGCATTCCATGACGAATTCTCTCCCTACTTCTACTCCCCAGGTGGCGGCAAACTACTGTGAATGGGACCTTTGTGGCGGTGAACAGTACTGTTGTGGTGACAACCTCTGCTGTGACTATGTCAACCACCACTGGTATTTCTGGTGAGTAAGGGAAGGTGATGGTGGTGATATTGTAATCATGTTTCATAAGTTTTCATTTTGTTGTTGCTACTACCAAAACGTTTGTGAATGCTGCTGCTGCTGCAGTACTATTACTAATACTACTTCTACTACTGCTACTGCCTTTCACATCAGAACTTATGCATCACCTCTCCACATTACTAACATCATACATCTTTCCACCTCACCTCACTTCTCTTCAGGGACCTCAACTTCAAGCATAACATTAAGAGGGGGACAAGTGGAGGGTTGTGGGTAGGGGAGGGAAAGGGAGGGTGAGCCCTCCCTTGTGTGAGGTGGAATTTCCTCCCCTGTGTGAGGTAGAATGTAGCAACAAGTTTGGCTTGTTAGCTACACAGGAGGAGGAAAAAATAACATTAGAGATAGGTGCAGGGGACGGGGACAGGACACCCAAGGCGAAGGTAGTGAAGAGGAAGTTAGATGGGAAGGAGAGGCAGGACAGGGAAAGGTTAGAAGGGTCACGGGAAGTGTTAGTTCTGGGTGACTCTAGGTATTTAGATTGGACTTTTTGTGAGGCCGACAGGGAGAGGAGAATGACGTGTTGTCTTCCTGGGGCCAGAGTACAGGACATGGTAGAGAGATACAGGAGGGTAGTGGAAGGGATGGGGAAGGAGGCTTTAGTGGTAGTTCACGTGGGAGTGAACGATGTAGGCAGGGTGAGGTCAGAGGAGCTAGTAGATAGGTATAGGGAGCTTCTGAGGGAGATAAAGGAGAGTGGTAGGAGGTGTATAGTATCAGGGGTGCTCCCTAGATGGGGGGTTAGAGGCTAGTTGGCTCTCACATGCCCTTGGCCTCAACGAGAGGTTGAGGAGGATGTGTGGGGAGGATGGGGTAGGTTTAATGGATGAGTAGAGCAGGTTCTATGGGCAACAGGAGCTGTATGCCAGGGATGGTGTATACTTCAGTAGGAAAGGGGTGCAGGAGCTTAGTGAGTGTCTTGAGAGGGCAGTTAGGCAGTTCAATCAGGGAAACTAGATATTAATAGAGGTAATGATAATAGTGACAAAAGACGGGGTAAAGAGAGGGAGGTACATGAACTTAGTGACTTTTATACAAACAGTAGAAGTGTTATGAATAAGATAGACACACTTAGAGGTATCGCATGTGTAGAAGAGTTAGATATTATAGGTATTACAGAAACTTGGTTAGATATTGCAGGCAAACATTTCTTACCTGAAGTAGGAATAGATGGGTACACTTTTTGCACAAGGATAGGTAAGGTAGGAGAGGGGGAGGTGTAGCACTATACATTAGAAACACATTAAATAGCTATGTTAATACCACGATAAAAACAGATAGGAATACGGAATCATTATGGATTGACATTATTATAAGAGGGAAAAAGTTTGTTGTAGGGATTATATATAGGCCTCCTGATTTAGACGAAGAAGCTAGTGCACCCCTGATGCAGGAGCTTGCAAGGGCATCTAGATATAATAATATGTGCATTATGGGGGACTTTAATTATAGGAGAATAGATTGGAATAGTATGACAGGAGATGGGAGCTTGGGGGAATTCTTAAATGTCGTCCAGGATGGTTTTTTCACACAACTTGTAAGGGAACCAACGAGACGGAAATATTTTAGATCTGGTCTTCACGAATAATGAAACATTGGTCAGTCAGGTTGAGATAGGAGCTAGACTTGATGTTAGTGACCACCATGAAATTAGATTCAAGATAAATGCAAAGAGGGAGGTAGAACAAAACACTGCTTTAGTACCAGATTTTAGAAAAGCCAATTACCAGAGCCTTAGACACCACCTGGAGAGTATAGATTGGGAGGGAATAGGAGTAGGCAGAGAGGAGGATCAAAGCATTGAGATAGAATTGCATTATAATAGCATAGTTAGGGAAATTCATACAGGGCAGGAACAATATATACCAAAGAGGAGGATTAGGTCAAATAGAAATGATCCAAAATGGATGAATAGCTGTATTAGGAGGGAAATTGGATTAAAATGGGGACTTTATAGGAGAATCAAAAGGGGAGAAATACAGGTAGTAGAGCAGTATAATGACCTAGCTAGGAAAGTTAAAAAGGATATTAGGACCGCAAAGAGGAATTATGAGGTTAAGATAGCTAGGGATGCCCAGAAGGATCCAAAGGGATTCTATCAGCTGTACAAGGCTAAAGCAAAGGATAGAATAGGACCTCTTAAAGGAATGGATGGCAGCTTAATAATAAATGGCGAGGAAATTAGTAAGGAATTAAGTAAATACTTCTTGTCTGTATTTTCTCAGGAAGAGTCGGATAAGGAACTGGAGCCAGTACAGATCTTTAGGGGACAAGAGGTTGATAAATTAAGCGACATAGTCATAAGTAAGGAAGTAGTTAGTAGGGAAATAGATAAACTTATGAAGACAAAATCTCCAGGGCTGGACAACATTTTTCCGAGGATTCTTAAGAAATGTAGAGAAGTCGTTGAACCCATTGTGATGATTTTTAGAAAATCCCTAGACACAGGAGTAGTTCCCAGGTTATGGAGGCAGACAAATGTAGTTCCTATATTTAAGAAAGGAGATAAGGCAGAAAGTAGTAACTACCGCCCAATTAGTTTAACATCAGTGGTAGGCAAGATGTTAGAAGCTATCATAGCAAGGGCAATTAGAAAACATTTAGATGAACACAAGCTAATTAGACATAGTCAACATGGTTATAGCAAGGGGAAGTCCTGCCTGACAAACTTATTATCCTTCTATAGGAAAGTATTTGAAACCAAAGATAAGGGGGACGAGTATGATATAGTTTATTTGGACTTCAGTAAAGCCTTTGACATAGTACCTCATAGGAGACTGTTAAGTAAAGTCAAGGCTCATGGCATAGGTGAGAAGGTACTAGAGTGGATTAGGGGATGGCTTACTAGTAGGGAACAGAGGGTACAGATTAATGGGAAGAAATCAGAATGGGGTAATGTCACTAGTGGGGTTCCACAGGGATCAGTAGTAGGACAGTTGTTATTCATAATCTATATAAATGACTTAGAGACAGGAATAAACAGTGATATCAGGAAATTTGCCGATGACACAAAGATAGGAAGACTGGTAAAGAATATAGATGATGCTAGGATGTTGCATGATGACTTAAATAGGCTGTACCAGTGGACAGAGAAATGGCAGATGCAGTTTAATATATACAAGTGTAGCATTATGAGTGTAGGTAAAGGTAATAGGCCTGTAGACTATACATTAAATGGCACTACCTTAAGAAGGTCATATAGTGTGAGGGACTTGGTAGTTCAAGTAAGCAGTGACTTGTGCCCAAGGGAACAGTGTATTAAAGCTAGAAATAGGGCCAACAAGATACTCGGATTTATTGGTAGGTGTGTGACAAATAGGAGTTCTGAGGTCATTCTGAGGTTGTATTTAGGGCTAGTTAGACCCCACCTAGATTATGCATCTCAATTTTGGTTCCCTTATTATAGGAAGGATATAGGCTTCTTGGAGACAGTTCAGAGAAGAATGACCAAGATGATTTAGGGGCTGAGAAATTTACTCTACAAAGATCGATTAAAACCCCTTGATCTCCACTCCCTAGATAGAAGGAGGGCAAGAGAGATATGATTGAGGTTTTCAAATGGGGAAAAGAAATTAATAAGGGAAACATTGATCAGGTTTTAGAAATTAGTAGTCAGGATTGGACACGTGGAAATTGGTACAAGCTAGAAAAGCTTAGATTCAGGACAGACCTAGGTAGATATTGGTTCACTATAACAGAGTGGTGAACGATTGGAACAGGCTGGGGAGACATGTAGTAAGTGCTGAGTCAATAGGTAGCTTTAAAAGACGGTTGGATGGGAGTATGGATAGGGATGACAGATGAGATGGCTAAATATTGGATTATTCCAAGGGTGGGGGACAAGGAACTGCCTTGTGTAGGTCACCAACTGGCCTCTTGCAGTCTCTTCATTTCTTATGTTCTTTTTATGTTCTTATACCTCAACACATACTTCATCCCTCATAATTAGTCCCCATCTTCTCGTTCTCCTCCTACTTCTTCAATATTTTTCTCCCTTATAACTACATTCGAACCATACATGCCTCCAAAACATAAAACCACTCACCAACCCTTAACCCTGAATTCTCCCTCTCCCATTACCCAGACTTTCTCCTCTTACCCTCTCCCACACATAAAGTACTATCCATCATCCTTTTCATTTCCTATGGAACAAATACTTCCATATCCTGGCTTCTGCTCCCTACCCAAATCACATTCTTGAATTCCAAAAATGCATTGAAAGACAAATGGGAAGGATAACCTTCCTCACACGACCTTACAGATCTCATTTAGTCATTGTCAAAACAAGCCCAAGCTTTTCCTCAAAGACCTTAATGGAAAACCTTTCACAGTGTCGCCTGATACCGAATTAAACACTTGTACTGTCCTCATACACCATGACATCTGACCAGTCAGTGTCAGTTGTCTGACCCCTTTGAACTTGTTGGAGATATCACTTATGTGTCCTGCTTTATCATCAACCCTCGTGGCCGTTGCAGAAACCCAACAAATATTGCAAAAATTACCTTTAAAGGACAAAATCTTCAAGACAACACATACATTGTTGGAGCCTTCTACAAGGACTTCTGCAATGGTGCAGTGGTCAGCGTTCGGGCATGGGAGCCTAGGGTCTCGGGTTCGAATCCCTGATATCCGCTGACCACTTTTCAATATTTGATATCACCGCTGAATGGCCAAAGACTACCCAAATTGCTGCCATACTGTCCTCAGACGGGACTTACAACGTTAATATGCATCTGAGGCTGTAGCAGTAATAAGCCTCACACGTTCTCAACATATTCAAGAGAGAATGTAATCATTCGAGGCATCACTATAAAAAAAATTCTAAAAACCTACACCAAATAACAGGCGAGGCAAGTCCATCTGTGTCTCCATATGCCTACTGGTGCCAACAGTTATTGATATAGAAGAAAAAAAAAAGAAAAAAAAAAAGCTGCTTTTTCCTCTGATTCAAATTTATATATTGGACAGACTTGGAAGACATTATGTTCTTGAGCGGAGTTTCCACAGGTGCATTTTGTTGTTTGTTTGAATGGGTATGGCCAGGTGAGGCACAGAGAGGGTAACATGGAGTGGATCTACAGTGTCCAAATCGCCAGCAGTTTTGGCAGTGATGGTGGGGTTGGGGGGTGGGGAATGTAAGGCCGGTCTACCTCTGCTCTTATCCTAAAGTGTTGATGACACAAGAATTGGTTGAAGACTGGTTTCTGAATCGTGTTATTCCTCAAGTTCATGAATATTGTTTGGAGAGAGGAATTCCTTTCAAGATTTTACTGCTACTGGATAATGTACCTGGGCCCGTATCCTGCACTTACTCTCAAAGTAATCTTTACTCCTAAGTGCCGACTTTGGTCTTAACTTTGCTCTCAAAGTTATCAGCTTTTACTTTTACTCTCAACTTTGCTGTTAGCAGTAAAGGGCCAGCGAGATCTTCTAACTACAGTGGTGCCTCGCATTACGAGTTTAATTCGTTCCATGACAAGCTCGTTTTACGATTTGCTCGTTTTGCAAATCAATTTTCCCCATTGAAATTAATTGAAATATAATTAATCCGTTCCAAGTCCCCAAAACCACCCAAAAAATATTTTTTGTGTGTTTTAAAACAGAAAATGTGTAGGTACAAGACTAATGACAATTATAAAAACATAATACAGGGTAAAGATTCGTTTCCTTAACCACTCGATATCTTCTTACCTTTATAATGCACTGCAAATTCAACCTCAGAAATTTATTCAGATCACCTCAAACAGTTATGCCGCTGATTTATAGAAAAGAATAAGAATTTTTCTTTTTTTTTAGGTTATGTTAGGTTTGGTTAGGTTTAGTTAGGTTTCGTTACGTTTATTTAGGTTTGGTTGGGTTAGTTTTGGTTAGGCTTATGCTATGTTAATTTAGAAGCTATCAAATGTTTTCTATGACTAAAAGTAGGTGGTTGTATGAGGTGCAGACGCCATTTTCTTTGGTAGCCACATGCCATTCTGGTAAAGATGTAAAAATTTACCGAAAAAAATTGCTTTGTCAGCATAACCTTCCCAGAGCTGCAGTTAAATAAGCTTAACCAAAACTAACCCAACCAAATCTAACTAAACGTAACTAAACCGAACTATAAACCTAACGTAAACCCACCCCCCCAAATTGCATTTTTTTCCCGTGTTTTATCGGCATAACTGTTTGAGGTGATCTGAACAAGTATCTGAGGTTGAATTTGCAATGCATTATAAAGGTAAGGAGATATCAATTTATTTATTTATTTATTTATTTTTTTCTACATTAAAAGGGTACTAGCTAAGGGAAAACAAAAATAAGTAAAAAAAAATCCCGCTTGTCGCCAGACCCTGTAAAGAGGACAGTAGGAGAATAGAAGCAAGGGGTGGAGATCCAGTTAACATTAGAGATGTCTTGACACTCCTCTTTTGTAAGAGTTTAAGTCATAGGCAGGTGGAAAAACAGACAAAGGAAGAGAGTTCCAGAGTTTACCAGTGTAAGGGATGAAAGAGTGAAGATACCGGTTAATTCTTGCATTAGGAAGATTGACAGAATAAGGATGAGAAGAAGTAGAAAGTCTTGTGCAGCAAGGCCGCGGGAGGTGGGGAAGCATGCAGTTAACAAGTTCAGAAGAGCAATCAGCATGAAAATAGCGGTAGAAGATAGATAAAGAAGCAACATTGTGGCAGTGACTTAAAGAATCAAGAAAATCAGTGGAAAGTGATTAAGGAAACGAATCTTAACCTAATACAGTCAAAGAGAATGCAAAAGAAATGATATAAACTGGTTTTATTAATTCAATTACCTTAAAGATGGGAAGATGATGGAGCGGTGGAGGAGGAGGAGTTCCTTTCTCATGTTTATCAATTATTTCCTTCTTAATTTCTATTGTTATTAGCTTTTTCTTTTTTTCAGAACTTTTCTTTGCCCTAGTCTTAGGACCCATAGAAACACAACTACAATAATTACTATAAAATAATAGCAAAAATGCACACCAAATTAAAAGAAAAACACTGGGGTAAACACAATAGTGATGCTTCCACAAGATATCTATGTGAACTGAGCGAGCAGTTCTCATGCTTGCTGAGAGAGCGTATGCAAGCCTAGCGGTCACTGTATGAACCTCGCTCGTAGTGTAAATTTCTACTCTTAAAACAAGAAAAAAATTTGCCCAAGCCTCAGCTCATTCTACAAATTACTCGTTATATGGTAATACGAGGTTCCATTGTATTTAGGAACAAAGATGAAAGTAATCATTTGTTGTTATTATTGGTATATTTCATCCCGGGCTGGGACGAATGCGCCTTTTGTGGATCATGTATGCCATATATATATATATATATATATATATATATATATATATATATATATATTTATATATATATATATATATATATATATATATATATATATTTATATATATATATATATATATATATATATATATATATTATATATATATATATATATATATATATATATATATATATAAATATATATATATATATATATATATATATATATATATAAATATATATATATATATATAAATATATATATATATATATATATATATATATATATATATATATGTATATATATATATATATATATATATATATATATATATATATATATATAATATATATATATATATATATATATATATATATATATATATATATATACGTATATATATATATATATATATATATATATATATATATATATATATATATATATATATTGTCATAATGGGCGATGTATTATTTGGTTTTGTTCGTTTTGTCTGCTGTGTCGGTGGGGGAGGTGTGGCGTGTGTGGCGCGCGGGTATCATGTGTCTCCCCCCCCGCAGCTGTCTGTCCCCCCCTCCCTTCCACGATAACTTCTTTATTTCATTCTTTATTACACCTTGGGAAGCCTACTACTGTTTATTTCCGCCTTCTAGATAGGAGGGGATGTTGTTTTGACAGGGTATAAGAAGGTGGGTTTGATGTTCCGTTTCGGGTGGCATGACGAGATTATTGTATGTATAATATGTCACTTGGCATCTGTCTGGCGGGTCAGACCAGGGGTGGTGTATAACGGTCGCTTAGGCCGGCAGACACGCTTAGGGACTCGAGCTGAGGAGACGTGCGAAGGGGAAGTGGAGAGATTTCTTTGTTTCATCTGTGGTTTGTTTGCTCTCTCCAGGGGCTCGCCTTTCTCTCGAGTTATAAGGTTGTTAGGTATTGTAGGAGGAGGTGCTGACATGAGAGGAATGGTTAGGGATCCCACTTAACGTAATAATTACATCTGCTTTATTTTGCCGTGAGATTTTTGCTACATTCCTCTCGCCCTCCTAATATCCCCATAAGGATATTCTATGAGCTAGGGACTTAGTAGACTCCTCGTTTAGTGTCTCCGAGGAAGTATTGTCTCGTTTTTGTGGTAAGAGAACTCAGGGTTCTGCCTCCTCCCCCCCGTTGTGACTTAGGGGAGAGGACTTTTGTATGCCATCGTGAGAGCATTGTATATGCTGGCATTATTATTATTGTTCGTATTGTTGTACGATTGTAACATGCTACTCTGAGGAGGCAGTTGACCTCAGAGAGGATTATCACTTGTGTATTAAAATTCAATGAGAGTATAGTCTTTTCTACCCCCTCTCCACGGTTCAAGTTGGGACGTGGTTTCGGTCGTCTGGGGAGACTAAGAGCTCTCATTGAATTCAGGGAGTTTATATTCCTGGGCTGGACAGTGGGTGGATGCCTACGCTAAGGGTGGAATGTCCCCCAGGGGTATAACCCCGCCCTAGGATACTCACATGTGTTAGGGACGATAATCTCGAGAACGTATTTATTTATCCTTCCCAGCTAGCCTATCTGAGCTTGGGTGTGTTATCTGTTTGCGCAACGGCCAGTAGTGGACGTGTGTATATTTTCTCCGTGTGTAGGCGGAGTGGCGACCTCTGTGTGAAGCCTAGTGGTTAGGCTTTGTGGCCCTGAACACCTTGAGGGGGTGTTATCTTGGTGGCTTGAGACCCTAGGGGGTAGTACCGGAAGGGTGTGTATAGCCACGGTACTACCAACGGCGTGAGTGAAGCCGTGGTGGGTTATGTGAGGCTGCTTACAGCCTGGGTGTATGAGTTGCGACAGAGACTGAGAATCTCCCGTCGTAACAATATATATATATATATATATATATATATATATATATATATGTATATATATATATATATATATATATATATATATATATATGTATATATATATATATATATATATATATATATATATATATATATATATATGTATATATATATATATATATATATATATATATATATATGTATATATATATATATATATATATATATATATATATATATGTATATATATATATATATATATATATATATATATATATATATATATATATATATACTATGTAGTTTTAAAAAAATATAAAAAGATTATATAACCGAACCAAATCCTCCAACGACACAACCATAACCTAAACTAAACTGACCCGAATACAGCCCCCTGGACTCCCACAACCTAACCTAACCTATCCTAAATTGAACCCATGTAATAACCTGTCAACTGATGATGACCAATATCAAGACAGCACAATACCTACCAGTTTGCGCATCTTAAACTCCCTGTAAATAACTGTATATACCAGAATATTATTATCTTTACAAATTTATCATTCATTATTTTAGTCTTTTCTAATATATTTAGCCTTAGTGTTTTACTCCACCCCAATCATTGATGTAATCACTTCCCCACTTGTATATTTTCAGTCCCTGACTGCCATTGTACTAAACCATGTATTGTTATTATTATTACCATAATTATTATTATTATTATTATTATTATTATTATTATTATTATTATTATTATTATTATTATTATTATCATTATTATTATTTCATGTGCCCGCAATTTAAGTATTTTTGAAAATCTAAGTAAATCACATCATACAGCTCCCGAACATCCCAATTCACTGAAATAGAGCTCTGCAATGTCCTTCTCACCAAATCAATTGTGTACAAGGCTGCTGCACCATCCAGTTTGTATCGTTTCACTAGCTCAGTGTCACAAAGTATTCAAAAGGAGGTTTATTAGGCTTCAGTTGGCGCTCACAGACCTACTGATAGCCATCTTTGAGACTTAAATTCATCATAGCTGTATAAGCCAAGGCTTAAGCCGACACAACTCTTTCATCATAAAAGATAAGGTTTGTAGACCTGAGATGAGAGTTTGTCCAATTCTCATTTAAAACCAACTTAGTCATTTATAAATTTTAGTGGAAACAGGCCCCCAAACCCATCAGTGAGGGGAGGGCCTGCACGTAGCTATTTCCCTGCACACTCTGAGCATGAACGAACAATCTCGCCTCATGATTGGTGCGAGTATTCTCGCCTCGTAAGCTAACCTTTTTTCCAAATTATATATAAATTTACTATGCAAGTGCCATGGTCCCAACTGCCCAGCATTATCTAATGGAAACATAAAGGAGCTTGCCTAACCCTACCTTGCACACGTAAAGGATATATTTGGTTTAGTAAGGTTGCTACATATAAGTTACTTTAGGTAAGGTTAAGCAAACTAGATACACTAGGATAGGCAGATTAGGTAAGTTAGGGCAGGTCATTTCGGAAGGGCCTGCACGTAAGTTAGGTTAGCTTACTTCCTTATTGCGAGAATCCTCGCACCAATCACGAGGCGAGGCTGCTCGCGCTTGCTCAGAGTGTGTGGGGAAATAGCTGCGTGCAGGCCCTCCCATCAGTGAGCCCATATGGTTTTAGGTAGTCCCATCGCACCTTCCAATCCTTCCACAAATCTCTTCAAACTTCCCTCATATATTTCCATGCCTTCATACACCTTCACACCTCTCCACATCCTTCTACACAAAACTATGCTTCTCCACACCTTACATCCCTCAGCATACCATCACCCCTGACCTCTCCCTCTGCTCCTTGTTCAGGGTTGGCGTGATCTTCATGGTTCTCCTGGTGTCAGCTTGCGGTGGACTCTTCCGCTACTACTACCACCGCTGGATATGTAAGGGCTCACTTCCACCCTATCTTCCTGCCCATATCTCTCAACATGATTCCCACTTCAAGGTGAGGCCTGATATAAGAGACAGACAGAACTGAGTATGTGGCAAAAGTGGTTAAGTTTCGTTAATTAACAGAGCCCCACTTCAAATCCCAGCAATATGAAACAGAACCTATGTAGCTGTTTATTGTCTCGTGTGGGTTGCTGGGGAAATATGTGATTTGAACTGTGGTGACCCAAATGCTTTAGTTTTCACTGCGACTTAGGATGTTGAGTTCTTATCCAAGAGGTTACAGTCAGGAAAATGGATATGACGGCTGAGACAATATTTTCATTAAATTTATTTTTAACAAAATGGATTAGCCAAAGCTTGAAAAAAAATTTATCACCTCTCCCTAAAAATGTTCGTAAAAGTTTCAAAAAGCAAGACCAATTTGTTACAGAGGTGTGAATACAAACATCCCCTCCTTTCTTTTTGATCTTGACTGCAAAAAAAAACATTCACTACTGGGTTTTCCATAACAATACAAATTATACATTAGCATCAAGGAAGTAGGTATTTTTGTCTATCGTACATATACATGAACACTATGCACCTTGAGTGAGAGCCATCTCCACAGGCGTTACTACTTACCTTTTCTGTATGATTTTGGTCACTATATTGTACAGTAATTATCTATTTCCAAAAACTAATAGAAATTTTTGTGGTCAGCGATCTGGTATGCAAACCTAGGGTCCCAGGTTCGATCCCCCGATATCCGCTGGCCACCTGTCATTATTTGGTATTACTGCTGAGTAGCCAAAGACTACCCAAATTGCTGCCATACTGTCCTCAGACGGGACTTACAATGTTTATATGCATTTGAGGCTTTAGCAGCAATTAGCCTCTCTTCGTTCTCAACATTTTCAAGAGAGAACGTAAACATTTGAGGCGTCACTATGAAAGATCTAAAAACCTATGCCAAATAACAGGTAAGAGGCAAGTCCATCCTGCCTCTATAAAGCCTACTGGTGCCAACGGTTTGTGATATAAAAAAAAAAAAATGTTCATTACATCATTTTGTAAACAAATTCATGTGAAAGACAAATACACTCAATGGAAGCTTGCCCGTGATTTGCTAATGCTGCGACAATAGTGCCTCTATTGGCTTCCATCAGAAACAGGTTCACGTGACTGGTAAGTCTCACAAGGGTGGTACTAGGTCCTTTGTGAATACAGATTTTACAATGCTGGTAGGGACATAGTAAGTAAAATTGGTAAATGGCCTCATGATGGAAGTTTGATAACCTATGGGAAATTCACTAATGTATTCCGGGACTCTTAAGACTTACCCTTTTTTTGCCCAATAACCCCCGAAATACATGATATAATGAAAGAATATACAGTACATATACACATTTGATTAAATATAATAGATAGATACTGTACTGGTGGAAGCCATTACAGTATCTAGGATGGAGGAGGAGGAGGAGTACAAAGGAAGAACAGACAGCAACAGTCCTACTGGACATAACGAGGCTGTCTGTTTAGCTACACTACTACTATATCTACTTGATAAGAGACAAAAGGACAGCAAAGTGCAAGGATCCTCCCCACCCACCCCTCCATCCAGCCGAAGCTGGCCGGAAGAGGAAGAGGAAAAACTATCATGGAATTTGTATAGGAAAGTGAGAAAAACAAGGAGTAATTTATGCAAAATTTTTTACGCAGTAGTGAAATATTCGACTTGGTGAACGGATGCTAAGTGCTTATCGAGTTTCTTCTTAAATGATTCAATTGTAATACTGTTAACTATTTGTGCTGGGAGAGAATTCCAAACATTTATGATTCTATTGAAGAAAAAGTGCTTCGCTTCATTCGATCTAAAACGCTTACCAATGATCTTTAAGCCATTGTTACGAGTGGTGCTTGTGAGATCGGTAGTTACATAGTCGTTTATGTTAATATTATCAAAACCATGGAAAATTTTAAAAACCTCAATTAGGTCCCCTCGTAGCCTACGTTTGGATAAACTGAATAAGTTCAGCTCCTTTAGTCGTTCTTCGTAAGACTTGTTTCGCAATCTTGGGATCATTTTAGTAATTCTTCTTTGTATTCTCTCCAGCTTATTAATATCTTTTCTATAGTATGGTGACCAAAATTGAATGCAATATTCTAGATGTAAGGATAACTTTTTCAGATTTATACTCAAAAGTTCTACCGATGAAGCCGACCAGTTTGTTCGCTTTTTTTACAATGTCTGAACAATGTTTATCTGGTTTGAGGTCGTTACTAATAGTTATCCCTAAATCTTTTTCGTGGTTAACCTTGGAAAGTTCAGAGCCATTCATTGTATATTTAGTGAATTGATTATTGCTACCGATATGCAAAACTTTACATTTATCAACATTAAATTTCATTGATTGAAATTGTAGTTTATTGGCATTTGTAGTTACTTTACTCGTGATTTTCGTATCGTCGGCAAATTTTGATATCTTACAGGTGAGGCCTTCATCAATATCATTGACATAAATTAAAAAAAGAATGGGACCAAGTACTGAGCCCTGTGGCACACCGCTTTTAACGTCTCGCCAGTTAGATGATTTACCGTTTATGACAACGTGTTGTCTTCTTTTGGAAAGCCAGTCTTCAACCCATTTAAGAATTTTCCCAGATATGCCGTGTGATTCTAATTTTTTTAATAACCGTTTATGGGGAACTTTGTCAAACGCTTTTTGGAAGTCGAGATAAATTATATCAACCGCTTTTGTCTCGTCATAAATGTTGAATACATCGTTATAAAAGTCAAGGAGATTCGTTAAGCAAGAGCGTTTGTTACGGAAACCATGTTGAGAATTATTAATCATGCTGTTTTCTTCTAGGAAAGTCATTAGTTTATCGCGTATTATAGTTTCCATTAATTTACCAACTATGGATGTGAGGCTGATTGGTCTGTAGTTAGTCGGTAGTGATTTATCTCCTTTCTTTTGTATAGGGGTAACATTTGCTAATTTCCAAATGTCGGGAACTTTTCCAGAATTTAAAGATTTATTGAATAGTATTGCAAGCTGATTTGATATGTTGCCTCTTTTAAGACTCTTGGTGCAATACAATCAGGACCAGGAGTTTTATTTACTTTAATTTTATCAAGTTCCTTAGTTACAGCATCCTCAGTAAAGTCACAATCGCTTAAATGAATTAAGTTAGGTTTTGCTGGGGTTATTTGCTGAATTTCATCGGTGTCTTCAATGGTAAAAACGGATGCAAAATAATCATTTAGTATTTCGGCCATTTCTGATTCTGTATTTATTTCCTTACCGTCTTTTAGGTGGAGTGGGCCAATATTAGTTGTGATAACTTTTTTATTACATACGTAGGTGTAAAATTCCTTGGGGTTGGATTTCGTTTTATTTGCAATATATATTTTGAGATCTTTTTTACTTCGTCTAATCATCTTTTTTGTTTCGTGTCTTAGTCTTTCGTATTCTATTTTATCATTTTCGTTTTGTGATAATAAATATTTACCATGTGCGCGCTTTTTAAGTAATAATCCTGCCTCAATTTGGCTATTCCACCATTTTGGTTTATTAATATTTTTATTTTTACATGGACGTCTAGTAAATATTTACCATGTGCGCGCTTTTTAAGTAATAATCCTGCCTCAATTTGGCTATTCCACCATTTTGGTTTATTAATATTTTTATTTTTACATAGACGTCTCTTACAAACGGGAATGCATAATTTAACGGCTCCATTTAGGATGTTATAGAAAATTTCTCACGATTTATTTACATCGGTTTCGTTTTCTACTATGCTCCAATCAGTATCTGCTAAAAGCTTTCTCAATTTTTCAAAGTTACCTTTGCGATACATGTAGATAAGTTCTTCGCTTACATTATCTTTGTAAACTTTGAGATTTATGTTAAAAGAGACAATTTTATGGTCGCTGGTGCTGAATTCTGGGCCCGTATTAACGTTACTTACTATAGTCTAACAGATCTTAGCAGACCTTTCTGGTGGGGCAGAATCCAGTATTCCCATGGGTCCAACGCTGCTATGTGTACGTGAACTAGCCAGTTAGAACTTGATGTACATAAGTAAAAGGCATATAAAATGCTTTAACGAAAATCCATGCATCATCAAATATAAAAAAATCATGTATAAAAGAAAAGTTACCATTCGATATTCATATGAATATCGAAGCGCGGCATACATTTTATACAGTGTTGCTTGGAAAACGTTATCACTTTTAACAACGTTCACCGTAGTTTTTATTAAGGTAAATGTTGCAATAACTGTGTTCTAAATACAATATGAAGGAATATAGCAATAAAATGAGGTATTTCCTATATAAAATAAATATTGTAAACTCCCTTCAAATGGCAGCACTCATTTTTCAACCTGCGGACAGGTCACCTGTCAAGCGCGTACACCACACACACACACGCACACACTGATTGTTTGTTTACAATATGGCGGAGCAGGGAGTAGGTAAGGGGACTCTGAGAAGTGATAAAAGTTTCCATGGTTTTGATGACGATGATATAAATTTGGGAGAGTTGAAATATAAGCTTCGGGATAGAAGGGTGATGGATCTTGAAAAATTAGTTGAAGGACTATTGGAGAAGGTTAAGTTGTATAGTGAGGATCACGATAAAGTATTGAAAAGGCTCACAGCAGTGGAAGTGAAGATGACTCAAATGCAAGATGACAACGGGAAATTGAAGGTGGAAAACGAGAGTCTGAAAGATCAGATCAGGAAAAGTGAAGAATTAATGCAGAAAGGAAAGGAGGAAATTAAGGAAAGTGTGAAGAGTGTGGAGGTTCAGAGAAACAAATGGATAAGTGAATGCAATACAGAGAGAGAATCTTTGATGAAAATTATTCGATATTCATATGAATATCGAAGCGCGGCATACATTTTATACAGTGTTGCTTGGAAAACGTTATCACTTTTAACAACGTTCACCGTAGTTTTTATTAAGGTAAATGTTGCAATAACTGTGTTCTAAATACAATATGAAGGAATATAGCAATAAAATGAGGTATTTCCTATATAAAATAAATATTGTAAACTCCCTTCAAATGGCAGCACTCATTTTTCAACCTGCGGACAGGTCACCTGTCAAGCGCGTACACCACACACACACACGCACACACTGATTGTTTGTTTACAATATGGCGGAGCAGGGAGTAGGTAAGGGGACTCTGAGAAGTGATAAAAGTTTCCATGGTTTTGATGACGATGATATAAATTTGGGAGAGTTGAAATATAAGCTTCGGGATAGAAGGGTGATGGATCTTGAAAAATTAGTTGAAGGACTATTGGAGAAGGTTAAGTTGTATAGTGAGGATCACGATAAAGTATTGAAAAGGCTCACAGCAGTGGAAGTGAAGATGACTCAAATGCAAGATGACAACGGGAAATTGAAGGTGGAAAACGAGAGTCTGAAAGATCAGATCAGGAAAAGTGAAGAATTAATGCAGAAAGGAAAGGAGGAAATTAAGGAAAGTGTGAAGAGTGTGGAGGTTCAGAGAAACAAATGGATAAGTGAATGCAATACAGAGAGAGAATCTTTGATGAAAATTATCGACGAGCAAAAGAAAGAAGAACAAAATCTGAGACAGAAAGTGGTGAAAGTAATAAAGGAGGAAGAAAAACTAGTAAGAAACACAGTTGAAAAGTATAAACAAGTGATTGTCTTTGGACTGAAAGAAGAGAAAGTTGTAAACAAAAGGGAAAGAGAAGAAAAAGAAAGGAACACGCTAACTAAAATACTAAAAAAAGTTACTAGTGAAGAAAACCAAGTCATGCAGCAAGTGGAAGAGTTTCACAGGATTGGTAAATATGAGGATGATAAGGTTAGACCTATAAGGATCAAGTTTGCAACACAGGTACAAGTAGAGGAAGTTTTGAGCGGATCTTGGAGGTTGTCTGGTGACGAGGACTATAAAAATGTATGGATAAACAGGGACCTGGACGAAGCTGAGAGGTTGAAGCAAAAAGAACTGATAAACGAGGCTAAGCAAAAAAACGACCAGCGAACAGAGGAGGAGAAGAAACAGTTTTACTGGAAAGTGAGGGATATGAGAATAATAAAGAAAAGGTATACAAAGATTTAAATAAAGTATGTTATACAAATGTAAATGGGCTGCTGTCAACAAAAGAGGAAATAAATGAGTTACTGAATAGAAATAAACCGGATATTGTGATATTGACAGAGACGAAGTGGAAAAGTGAATGGGGTATTCCTGATGTTGGTGATGGAAAGTACGATGTGTGGATAAGGAATAGAAGGAATAAAGGAGGAGGAGGAGTAATGATTTTGACTAAAAAGTGTGTTAGAGTGGAAAAGGTTACTAGGAGTGAGGATAAGTCAGAGATTGTACAAGTGGCTGTGACAAGTGCTAATGGTAAAACTGTAAACTATGTAGGAGTGTATGTGCCCCCAAAGACAAATGCTTGGGAAAGAGAGGAGCATGAAGATATGTTGGTGGACGTGTTAAGGGGACTCAAAAAAATTGTGGAGGATAGCAATTTGTAGAAATTGAAATATGAGGGAGGACTGGATGGCGCTCTACTGACATGGATGGAGGACTTTCTGAGAGGAAGGAAAATGAGGACTGGGGTGAGGGATTGTGTCTCAGTTTGGAGGGATGTGAGCAGTGGAGTGCCGCAAGGAGCAGTTCTGGCACCAATAATGTTTCTGATATATGTGAATGGCTTAATTGATGGCATAGGTAGTTATGCAAGCCTATTTGCAGATGATGTGAAAATGATGAAGAGGATAGAACGAAGAGAAGACTGCATGATGTTACAGGATGATCTGAACAAGATCTTTGAGTGGAGTCAACATTGGGAAATGGAATTTAATACTAGGAAATGCAAAGTTCTGAGAATGGGCAAGAATACCAAGAGAATAGAAGCGGAGTATAAAATGGGAGATGCAGTGCTCCAAGGAGCAAGTGATGAAAAAGACCTAGGAGTAATAGTACAGGATGATTTGTCCCCTAGAAAACACATTAGCAAGGTTGTTGGAGTAACATACAGACTTATTACTAAGATCAAGACAGCTTTTACATATATGGACGAGGAAATGTTGAAGAAACTGATCGTGTCTATGATTCGTCCGCAACTTGAATATGCCACGTTGACGTGGTCCCCACACAAAAAGAAAGATATAACAAGAATTGAGAGAATTCAAAGAGCAGCAACAAGACTGGCTCCAAGTCTAATAAATCTAACTTATGAGGAAAGATTGGATAAGTTGGGACTGATCTCATTAGAAAAAAGGAGAGAAAGGGGAGACTTGATAGCGGTGTATAGAACAATGAATGGAATGGATAGACTTGACAGGGATGATTTGTTTGTGTGGGACACGAGAAATACAAGGGGACATGGTAAGAGACTGAAGAAGACAAGGTGCTTGCAAGGCGTCAAAAAATATAGTTTTCCACACAGATGCATTGATACTTGGAATGGACTGGATAGTGAGACGGTGGAAGCGAGGTGTGTGCATGAATTTAAAGCTAAAATTGATAAAGAAAGATATGGAGACGGGACCCCACGAGTGTGAGCTCATTTCCCGTAAACTACAACTAGGTAAAATACACACACACACACACACGGTCCGCTAGCGTAGTGGTTAGCGCACTCGGCTCACAACCGAGGGGGCCAGGGTTTGATCACCTGGGCGGACGGAGATGATTTGGATGTGTCTCCTTTCACATGTAGCCCCTGTTCACCTAGCAGTGAGTAGGTACGGGATGTAAATCAAGGAGTTGTGACCTCGTTGTCCCGGTGTGTTGTGTGTGAGTGGTCTCGGTCCAACCCAAAGATTGGTCAGTATGAGCTCTGAGCTCGTTCCATAGGGGGACGGCCGGCTGTCTCGAGAGAGACCAGCAGCAGACTGTACAGTGAATTACACACACATGGACACGTGTCGCGTGCTCAGGTCACTCACCAGCCAATCAGAGCGAAGGAGATATGGCAGCGTTGGACCCATGGGAATACTGGATTCTGCCCCACCAAAAAGGTCTGCTAAGATCTGTCGGACTATAGACCGTCGTTTGTTGAAAATACAAGGTCTAGTATATTATCACCTCTCGTGGGTTTGCTTACGTGCTGACTTAAGCCACTCTAACAAATTATTGTATAAGTTGTGACCCATATGAGATTTAAGAGAATTTCCCCATGAAGTTACAGGAAGATTAAAGTCTCCAAAAATTACGCTTTCAAATGAATTACTTACATAGATTATCTGATTGAATAATTTTCTATCGCTATTATTATTGTGTGCTGGTGGTCTATAAATGAGTCCAATAATAATTTTCTTTGGACGTGTTTTAAGTTGTAAAAATATAACATCTACGTTATCTATTTTTTCAGTTTGCAAGACTGTAGTGTTAAGACTGGCTTTCACGTAAAAAAGAACACCTCCACCTTTTTTATTATGTCGTTCCCAACTGAATATTGAATAGCTTGGCAAATTATATTCTGCTAAAAAGTCTCTATTTTCTGTGTTAATCCAAGATTCCGATACTGCAATAATCTTCAGATGCTGCAAGTGCTTCTAAATCTGAGAACTTATTTCTGAGGCTGCGCGCGTTGAACATGCAAACTTCTAGGCAATTGTTTACGTTAGTTTTTCTATACACGGGGTTACTTATGTAGCTGAGGTTGTGCGAGGCTGGATACTTTTTTTTCTCCTGAAATCAGAAACTTTGTCATTAAGTAGCCTGCCTAAACGAGCAGCCCCAACTGGATTGAGGTGCAGGCCATCGTCCTTGAAAAAAAAAGGTTTATTATAGAAGTCATCCCAGCAGTTGATAAAGTCGATTCCTTCATCTGTACAAATGGACTTAAGACGGTTATTTGTGCTGAAGGCCCTGTTGAAAAAAGCTGTGGGTGAACTACTTTGGGGAAGGATTCCTGAAAGAATGATTTTATTAGTCTTACATTTGTACCGTCGAATCAGCTTTCTGTATCTCTCCAGCAGTTCCTCGAATCTGGTGTACATGACATCATTTGTACCTGCATGGATAATTAAAAGAGTGTTATAGTCAGACCGACCTTAGGCCTTGGTCAGGGTGTGACCATCGTGGGGAATACCCGTGTGACAGCGGTGCCACGTGTCGAGATTTGCGCGCAAACTCAAATCAATTTCGTATTTTTAAAAATTTACAAGAGGCATCTGGCAACATCCGGGTGCGGACTCACACACACACACACACACACACACACACACACACACACACTCTCTCACTCTCACTTTCACTCTCACTCTCTCTCATTATTTTATTATGCGATGAATTTGGTTTTATATGTACATATTATATATAGCTGACTTTATTTCCACACCACCTTTGAGGTAAAAGAATTGGCGCTTTTTTTTTTAAAGAGATATCCCCGTTAGGCCTATTCCTCTGCATCTTGGATTGATGACTTATGATGAATCCTCATCAGAAGATGTGAAACGGATGACGAAAGAATCGATTAAGTTGTCAATCACGCCATCTCTCGCTGCATCATCTGACTGCAGTTTTTCTGCGTGCTTGACAGCATTTGTCCAGTTTTCCTGTGTAACATGTTGTAAGGAGTCTTGTATAAGTGGCTTTAGATTGGCAATCTTAAATGTGTTTCTTTTCGAAACGTAGCCTTTAACTTGAGCCCAAATAAGCTCAATTGGGTTGTACTGGCAGTGGTATGGGGGCAGGCGGACGACTGTATGGCCGTGATCTGAAGCGATCTTGTTGACAACGAAGTTTGTGTCGGCAGAAGAGACATGTTGACTTACAAGATGCAGAAGGTTTGTCTTGAGAATAACTTCTGGCACCGCTACACCCTTCTTCTCCAGCCATTCTCGTATCTTTGCTTTGTTGTCTGAAGCTGTTGGTGGCTTGTGAAGTTTTCTTGAGTGATATGATGCATTATCAATCACAATTACTGACGCTGGAGGAATGTTGGGCAAGAGTTGGTTTGTGAACCACTTTTCAAAAGTTTCTGCATTCATTTGATCGTGGTAATCCCCCACATTTTTTGCTTGGAAAATAAGGGCGGCCCCGGGAACAAATCCTTCTCTTGATCCAGCGACATTTTGTCTTGCTTCTCTCTTAATAATTTTGATGGTTCTTTCACTGATACCAGCTGCAGCAGCTACACGGCGATTAACCCTTGATAACTTCTCAAGATAGCTTCCATTCTGCTTCTCTTGCTCAAAGTACTGGCACATATTAAAGATAACTTCTTTTGTTTGGCTGTGTAGATGCTGGGAGCGTCTTGGTCTATAAGGAGCCATGTCAAAGTGTGTCTGCTATGGTCTGATGGTCAGGTCAAGGCCGCGAGCGTGTCTGGGAGTATTTCCACAACTAGGATTTCAATGTATTTTTCTTTCTTACTTATTTCAGCTTATTTTATCGTACTTTCCTTCACGATATCATCTAAATACAATTGTTAAACTGCTTATCCATCCCAAAACGAAAGGGAAGTTCATTAATAGGTACTGCTTTTTATTAGCAACACTGTTAAATATGTATGCCACGTTTCCTTATATGTTTATAAATATCTTATCCATTATAAGTTTACTGTTTCTACATACATTATAATACTATGAATAAACGTGTATGCATATTTCCTGATCATGTCTGCCATGGTTTTACTTATATTGAAACATTTCTACAATGCGGATTAAAAGACACGTGGCAGGCCTGTAAAAGGGTAATTCCCGACTGTTTACGCTCGCCACCCGCAGTGTATGGTTGGTCTGACTATAGTGTCTGCCTTACTGGTTGCCTCGTCAAAGGCTGCTGTGATGTAATCCAAATGTCCCCCAGGCATGCACAACCTCTTCCTGTTGGATCGATTCCTCCAACAAAACTCCATAATCTGGTCTCTCACGATAGAATCGCCAATGATTCTCGTCTCATGGTCCTCTTTTTCTTCTTTCATCAGGATTTTAAAACTGTTATAAGTAGAGACAGATAAGAAAGATTTTTTATTAATTTGTCGTGCACCATTTCTGACAGGAGTGAAAGGTACTTCCCTGAATTATGCGTTCAGGGAAACTTGCAGCGTCGTGTTGTGTAGCAGCTACAGCGGCGTAACTCGTTGGCTGATCTGTAGATGGAGACAAGGGAGGTAAAATACCAACGTTTGCTGTGATGAACTCCTGTAAAATATAAAATTTTTTCTTATGTTCATCATTTTCCTTCTGTAAAAAACACAAACGGCAGACTGACGAATCTGAAAAGAAATTAGCAGCGAAGCACCCATTGCATACGTCACACTTTGGAGACATGATTAATTGTAAATAAGGAAAGAATTAACAATGCAAAAGGGTTTGGAACAGGTAGACGGATTATCACTGTCAAAAGAGATATTAATGAGGTCTGTGAAAGATTAAAATTTAAAAAGGTCAGGCCAGGTAGAAGGATTATACTAAGCCGAGGTCAGGTCAGAGGAGCAGGTAGACAAATTAACACTGAGAGGTGGTAATGAGGTCTGACTAGACAAGGATTAAGATCTTGAAAGGTTCAGGCAGGTAGACAGATTAAAATTAAAATCTCAGATCTGAACTTTAAAGGTCAAATTTTTGGGCGAGGGTTATGTAGAAATCTTAATTTATAGCAACAAAATACAAATATATAAGGAGAGAATTAGTAGTTATTGAGAAAATAACACCACAAAGAACAATCAAATAAACACTAAGATTAAGTAATAACAATAATGTATGAATGAAGGGGTTAAAGGCTACACAGAATATTAACACATGAATTATATATGTATCACTGATGTATGTGTATGTATGAGTCATGTAAAATGTTTAAAATGCAGAGACAGCAAAAGATAGCAAGAGATATCCTAGGAGTGATAGGAACTTAGCGTATTTGTATAGCTGTGGGCAGGTGTGGCAGCAAATCGAGTCAGGTCGAGCGAACACGAACACGTCCTTTCCTCACGAATGACAGACCATTGAGGAGGAGGAGAAGGAGGAATCCCCCATCTGAAAGAGAGAGAGAGAGAGAGAGAGAGAGAGAGAGAGAGAGAGAGAGAGAGAGAGAGAGAGAGGGAGAGAGAGAGAGAGCTGACGTCATCACATCATGGCAGCTCGACAAAAGCTGAATTTCTTTGTGTATTTCCCACGTCTTATACAGGCGTGCCGTGGGTGGTATTTGAATTGTGGTATAAGTGTGTGTGGGGACAAGATGCATGCCTCAAATATCCTTTGATTTAACTGTCTCATGGGCTGTAAGGCAAGTCTATGTCTGGCCACCCATGGCCTCGTCCCCCTACTTGAAAAGTTGCATTATGTGACGGGGCCTTTTGGAATATGTCCCGATATTTAGTATGAAAAATTCTGGTAGCCATATACTGTAACTTTTAAAAAATAACCATGAAATCAGGAATATAATTAAAATAAAAACTCACAATTACATAAGTATGGAAAACAAACGATGTTAAAATGCATATCATTAATAATGGCAAAACATTAATGTTTCAACTCTTTGTCTCTTTCCAACAGCTGACTGATGACAGCGAGAAAACCAGCATGTAACAGCCCACTACACCATCACCTATCCTACGTCCTTACCCTCAATGGTTCATACACACACACACACACACACACACACGCACACACACACACACACACACACACACACACACACACACACACACACACACACACACGCACACGCACACACACACACACACACACACACACACACACACACACTACAAGGATAATGTTGGTCAGTCCTGCAACAGCTGTGGTGATGTGCTGTGTGCAGTGAGGCTGAGAGGGAAAATGTGGGAGGAGTAAAGGAAGTGTGATACATGTTGCTGTGTTTATGCTATGTTTTATGTATTCAGTGATTGCAGGGAAGATTGAGGAGTCATTGAGAGAGAGAGAAAGAGAGAGAGAGAGAGAGAGAGAGAGAGAGAGAGAGAGAGAGAGAGAGAGAGAGAGAGAGAGAGAGAGAGAGAGAGGAAGAAATTAGCTTTAATCTATGACATTATTGATCAAAGGTTGGGTGCTCAGCTTAAGAAAGATAGAAAAAAGGTACATAAGAAATAGTGACTTCATTACTAATACTATTGCTATATCTACCATCACTACTACTATTGCTATATCTACCATCACTACTACTACTGTTTCTATCTTCATTACCACCACCACTGTTGTCTTCTCTATCATTGCCTTGTTATTTTCCACGTTCATTCTGGGCATGAAATAGGGAACACATACATCATCGATTATCATATTTGTATGTCAAAAAAAGAATTGATAATGTTTAGCTGAACAGTTAACTGCCCTTATTTACTCTTAGGTCACTATGATTCTGTTGTTTGTCTCCTATGTAGTATAGTGGTGATAGTGAACTTATAGTTACTGTTTCATTTATATGATTACTGTTGTCTTTTTTTAGGGGACGAAAGAGAGACTGTGTGTGTGTGTGTGTGTGTGTGTGTGTGTGTGTGTGTGTGTGTGTGTGTGTGTGTGTGTGTGTGTGTGTGTGTGTGTTTGCATATGTGTGTTTGTATGTGTGCATGTGCATGTGTGAATGTCATTCACCACAATCTTGAGTATCACGCTCTTGACTCATGATCGCCAGCCATTACTCTCCCGGAGAGAGCGTAGAGCTCATACCCCGATCAACGTGTAAGGCTGTGACCTTTCACACATCACACACCCAGTCCTCTTGCTCAAGGAGGACAGTAACTGCTTGGTCATCAGTGAAAACTTTGCACCTTGACCATAGTTTTCACTGATGTGTGTGTGTGTTTAAATGATAATGATAATGATAATTGGTTTATTTGAAACTAAAGCTATAAGCTGGAAATATAAGTTTTAAAATTATATAATTCTAAATGTGAGGAGTGGATGACTTTTTTTTTTTTAACATATGAGTATTTAATAAATCAATAAGAATTTTGTGATAGGTGGTGTGTGGTGGGCCCAGTGTAGTCGTGCAAGTCCGCTTCACGAGCTTCTCCAGCCACAGACGCTGTGTGATGATGAAGCAGCATCCTGGAGGCCAGGGATGCACTCGAGCCTGGGTAGTAAGGTGGCAGACACACCTGCTAGTAGCTAATGTGCCTGAGCCCCATTGCCTTCAGCTGTAGGGGAGGCACAGATGGCAGGAGGCCAACATGATGAGCCGATGGACATGTCCTGTGGTTGGGTCGGTGCTCTGGGCAGGAGGCAGATAACACAGGGTGTTGGATGGAGGTACAGCTGTGTGGTATGGTGGTCCGGGGAAGCCTAAACAAACATAGATAGGCACCAATAGGCCTCTCATACGGTCATACCCAGTCAGTTTAAGACTCGTTCACCCACTCCATTTCTGTTGGTCTTGGTTTGTTGGTGTTTCTTGCATTTTCCTTTTTCTTTAATTTTTTTTTACTATTTTTTGTGTTCATTCCGAGTTCACTGTCCTTAATTCTGTAAAATTTCCACTTCTCACTGAGGGAAGGAGTAGGTAAGGTTGGAGTGGGTTTTGTGTGTTTTGAGAAATTATTCTTTCAAATGGTTGAAAGTGGACGCCTAAACAGTTAACATTAAGTCCTCCATAAGTGTTGTCCGAGTCATTGGATCGGACAGTTTGCATTAGTCCTAAACTAGCTACTCATGTTGTATTTCCTTAAAGCTTGAGTAGTTTGCAAGAGTCCTCCATAACTACATACTTGTGTGCTTGTTTAAGAACTAGATGGTGTGATCAAGTCCTCCATTGATACTGTATGTTGTTGCATAAGGACTGTATTGTTTGCAAGATCCTCTTTTTCGGTGTTGTGTTGTGGAAACTATGTTTTGAAGAAATGCTTCAGAAATTACAGACTAAATTATTTGTGAAAGTGGGTTGTATGTTTATTTAAGAACTGGATAGCTTATTAAAGTCTTCCGTATTGGAAGAAGTGGTAGTTCTGTGGGTCATCAAGAATGGCACAGTTGACAAAGAAGTCCTTCCTCAGTGCTTACATGTGTTTTAGAAAAAATTTAGTGGTTTACAAAAATTCCATTATCAGTGCTCCTATATTCATAGAAAGTTAAAGTGGTTTTTGAAAGGTCCTTCATCAGTACAGATTTTCCATATACTATGAGGGGGGAAAATTTTTTGAGGAAAAAAAGAGATACTTGGAAGAAAGGATGGTGCAAAGAAAAGTGGAGGGCAAGAGTGGGAGAGAGGTGAGGTTAGACGACAATATAAAAAAGGAATGGGGAGGGGTAGAGGAGGGTATGAAGTGTAAGGTAGAAGTGGAGAGGCTTTTTTCATGCAACTGGCCTTTTTTCAGAAAACATCCTTCTATCATTTTACTACTGGTAAACCAAACCATGATGTTTGTTTTACACATCAGTGGTTTCTTGGTTTTAGATACCATGTATATGTGTGATATACGTCCTAAAAAAAAAAAACGACTAGTATATCATCTTTTCTTCCTCTTTCCTTTTCATTCATTGTCAGCTCATCTTTTCTTTTTCCCTTTTTGTAAATTAATGATTGCAATGCCTCATGTTGTCATGCTTGGATATTCCGTTAGAACATTTCCATTAGTCTAGTGTGACACTCAGGAAACAAGGAATTAGTATGAATAGGGTGGAATGGGATGGACTGGGTTTTGTGTAAGTTATAATTAATAACCTAAAAAAAGCTTTAAGATATTGTAACAACCACACCATATCACTACCATACACTGGAGGAAAGGGAATATTCATAAATATGTAATTAGGCTTGATAAAGTTGTCTTGTCTTTTCAGGGTTTATACTAATAATTGAGTGGCAATCAGGCACTGAATTAGATTTGTGTGATAGGCTGAAGAAAAATAGTATTTGTGCGTTACAGGGAAAATATGTGTGTGTGTGTGTGTGTGTGTGTGTGTGTGTGTGTGTGTGTGTGTGTGTTTACTGCATTCTTTCATTATCCAATTTGACCCTCCATCTGGACCTGACACTTTTCTTACATCTTGGCTTTCCATCAGTTGTTTTATTTCTTTTACGTCTACTTTTATGTTTTCCATTAACTATTCTGTTGCTATAATATTCATTATAAATTCACTTTCTCTTGTAAATACAGTCTGAAAGCTCTTGTTCATCACTGCCTGTTGTACTGCATCTTTGTACACTGTGCCTTCTACTTTCAGCTTATCTACTACCTCCCTGCTTTTCATTTTTCCATTGATATATCTTAAGAAAAGTTTTGGTTTATACATTTTTCTATTATATTTCTCTCACTCGCCTCAGTGGTGCAGTGATTTGCACGTCTGACTACAAATCCGCTGGCCCGAGTTCGATCCTGGACGAAGGCAGTCGGCGCACAGCTCACCCAGCTGTTCATCCTTCCAAATAGATTAGTAGATAAATGGGTACCTAGGGAAACCTGGGGAAGATAATCTGTGGAAAGTTGGATGTCACAGTGGCCCTGTGTCCTGGCGTAACGGATTAATTTCCACCACAGGCTCAATGGCCAATGCGACGGGAGATGAGCGCCTGCAGCTATGTGCAGCTAAATCATGTGCCCCCACTTTATCTTATCTCTCAAAGTTACTTTCTTCTTCTCTTTGGATTTTTACATATTCTTTTCTAGTTTTCTATTTCTCCCATAAGTATCTTCCTCCTTTTTTCCATAATTTGTTCCATGTTTTTTCTCTTTCCAATCTTGCTAATTCACATCTATTAAACCATTCATTCTTTTTCTTTTCACTAATAACCATTTTGGGGACATATCTACCTATGCCCTAAGTATATATTCGGATGAATTCATCCCATTTCTTCTGAGTGCTCCTTGTTGCATGAAAACTATTCCTGTCTGTCTGCAAAAAAATTTTCTCAATCCTGCAAAGTCTGCTTTACCATAATTGTATCTTCCATTCTTGTGTTACTCTCTTCTCCACTCTTTTATGCTCAAACTCAACAAGTACGTGGTCACTCTTTCCTAGTGGGTACTGTTAATTTACTTTTCTAATTACTTCCAGTAGATCTAGTATCAATGGTTCTTCATTACCTCTAAATCTTGTGTTCTCTTCAATCCACTGTCATAATGTTATTCATTTCCAAATCCAACACTAAACCACTCCATGTATACCATTTTTCCCAGCAAACTTCTTTACAGTTGAAATCTCCTATCATACTTATGTTGTCACTTTTCTGTCATATTCTTTGAACATTTGAATGTGTCTTTCACCAGAGCGACTTTGGTGTGTGTTGATGTTGGTCAGCTGTGTGTATGTATTTACTTAGTTGTAGTACCTATACAGGGCCTGAGCTACACTCATGTGGTCCTGTCTTCGTCTATATTTGTCCAATATTTCCTTCAGTTGATGTACATTCTTTGCCATTTTCACATCTTCCTTCAGTCCATTCCAAGTATCTATACTTATATGGGGAAAACAGTACTATTCTTTTTTTTTTTCATCCAAGCAAACTCCTTTTTGCAATTTTTTCTTGTATCCCCTCAAATTTCTAGCCTCTCCTTTTCTTCTCAATATTAAGTTTTTTCTATCTTTCTCCTCCAGGTTGTTCACCAATTCATATTTTGTAATTAAACCTCTCCTTTCGCTTCTTTCTTTTAGTGTTGTTAGATGCATTTCTTTTAATCTTTCCTCATATGTTAGGTCTTCCAAATCTGGCACAATCTTAGTTGCTATTCTCTGTATTCTTTCTAATTTCAACACGCTTTTTTTTTGTACGGGGACCATATTACTTCTGCATATTCCAGTTTTGGTCTGATCATTGTAGTTATAATTTTTTTCATCATATTTTTATCTAGGAAGTGAAAGGCCATTCGTATATTTCTTTGCATCTTGAATGTGTCAACAAATATTCTATTTATATGTTTCTCTGGTAATAATTTGTCCTTTATTACCACTACAAAATCTTTCTCTTCTTTTTACTATTGATATCATATTTTGTCCTAACTTATGTATCCATGAGACTCTCACTGCACTTTTTCACGTTTCCAATACATGGCATTTTTTTTGCATTAAATTCCATTACTAATGTCTTGTTTATATCATTCTGTAGCTCCTCGCAATCCTTGTGGTTTCTTATCTTTCTTAGTAATTTTGCATCACCTGCAAACATGCTTATGTAACTGCTTACTCCTTTTTTTTCTGTCATGTCATTTACATAAACTAAAGACATTATCTGTGCCAGAACTGAACCCTGTGGAACTCCACTTTTTATTTCTTTCCATTCTGGATTTGCATCCTTTACTACTGTTCTCATTTCCCTTCCATCCAGTTCTTTAATGTTTCTTTCAATCCTCTAATGTGTTCCAACTTCAAAAGTAATGTCTTGTGCAGAACCTTATCGAATGCAATTCTTTAAGTATAAATATGTGTAATCCATTCCTTGATCTCTTTCTTGTGTTATACAGTGGGCTGCCATCTGCAATCTTTTGTTTGGACATTTTATCTTTGGTCACAGTCAACTTCTACACAATCTTAACTTTCGATGGCAAAAAAAATCCACTCTGGACGTTTTTTTTGGCGGAGGCGCTAGCAATGCCATTGCACCCACACACTACAGTACTGCTTTTGTTCATGGATAATGCACTTGGTCATGCAAAATATTTGATTGATTTGCACCCTAACACATAAGTGTTTTACCTGCCACCGAACACATCATCAAAGATACAGCCGTTGGACCAAGAACTCATAGCCAATGTTAAGCTTATGTACTACCAGACTATTGACAACATGACCTTATTATTCCTTTTCTTTCTAAGTATTCAATCCATTGTTTCTTGATGACCTTCTCACATATATACTGACTATGCTGGTCAGTGACATTTGTCTATAAGTTTATGTTCTTCTTTGTTTCTATTTTAGTAAATAGGCATTATATTAGCTCTTACATTCATTAGGGACTTTTCTTGTTTTGAGAGAACAATCAATTATATCATGAATTGGCTCAACCATTTCTTGTTTGCATTCCTTCAAGATGTATCCTGATACCCTATCTGGTCCTATGACTTTTCTTTCATCAAATTTTGTCATAATTTCCTTCATCCCTTCTCTATTTATCCTGATTACCCACTTCGCAATTTGTGGTTTCTTATCTTTTTTAGTAATTTTGCATCATCTACAAACAGACTTATGTAATTGCTTTTGTCAAGTCATTTACATATACTAAAATCATCCTTTACTACTGTTCTCATTTCCCTTTCTTTCAAGTATAGTCTTCAATCCAGTTCTTTAATGCTCTTTCAATCCTCCAATCTTTTCCAACTTCCATAGTAATCTCCGTTGTGGCACCTTATCGAATGCCTTTTTTAAATGTAATATATGCAATTCATCCATCCATCTCGTTCTTGTGTTATATCCTTCACTCTTAAGTAAAAGTTTAATAAGTTGGTGACATATGACCTTCTTGTATTGAATCTAAATTGTCTATCTGTTATTCCTTCTCTTTCTAAGTATTCAGTTCATTGTTTTTTATATACTATGCTGGTCAATGACACTGGTCTATGATTAAGTGGTTCTTTTATGTTTCCATTTTTGTAAACAGGCATTATATCAGCTCTTTTCCATTCTTTAAGGACTTTTTCTGTTTTGAGAAAACACTCCATTTTATCATCAATTAGTTGAGCCATTTCTTGTCTACACTCCTTCAAGATGTACCCCTGATACTCCATCTGGTCTTATTGGTTTTCCTTAATCCAATTCCTTCATCATTTCCTTTCTCTTCTCTATTTATCCTGATTTCCCACTTCTGTGTGTGTGCGTGTGTGTGTGTGTGTGTGTGTGTCAGAAAAATAAAGTGAGTGAGGAGTAAAAATAGAGCATGTTACAAACGTTGCCTTGATAAACCACCTCATTAAGATTGATTTACAAGAATGGAAGTTTCAGGACCCTGCATATAAATGTCACTTCACCATCAGTCAGTAGTAAGTCAGCCAAGTCCTTCCCTCCATCCCTCCTCTACAGCCAAACACTTATGTGAATTATTCAAAGTTGATATTTTTTATATGACTGATTTACCATAGAAAGTGTACAATATTATGACAAAAAAGAATGTATGTATATATTTTTACCTTGAGTTTACTGCAGCAACAAATTTGTCGGGATTATTGATATGGGAGTTTTAATAAAAAGATAAACTACACTTTTATTGCATCCTGTATAATGACCATTAGCTGAGCCAATTTATAAGTGAAGATTCCCTTGTTTGTATTTTCTTTGTTTCCTTGTTTCATCTGTCTTTTCTTTCATACCTTCCACCATTGGGGAATGCACCTAAAAAATTAATCCCCCAGATTTATTTGGCAATGGCAAGGAAACGCCTCAGACCTCGGCTCTGAATACTCCTTTTACCTCCAACCTGTCAGCTCCTTCGTTCCTTCCACCTCCTCTTGTACAAGCTTTTCTAACACCAACACTAGCACTAACCACTCATTCTACTACTACAAGCATATATAGTATCAAAGCGTAAAACCACTCCCCGGTGCAGGTCATTTGCTAATCAGGCGTTTGGTAGTCAAGTCTATTTACTCCCAAGAACATTTGGGACGCAAACGATTTAACTCAAAGTATTTCATCGCCAAGTACGCGAATTACTGACTCCTTGATACGTTCACCCACATGCAAACACACATACAGATTTTAGGAGAGTGAATTATGAAGGATTAAGAAAATATTTGGGTCAGGTATGTCAGTTAAAAGTATGGGAAGGTGTGGCTCAGGTAGGTATGGAGAGGTCAGATCAGCAAAGAGGTGTAAACAATGCCTTGCAGGAAGGGAGATTAAGTAGCGTGTGGTCAGGTCAGACTCCAGCTGCTTGCATACACAAAGGAGGTGAGGTTCTTTATTCATATCAGGTTCATATCGAGGGGCAGGTAAATGACAGGAAGTGGTCAGATAATGACAGGCATAATAGTGTGGAGAACGAGTATAATGAATTATAGTAGTTAGCGAGTTGTTGATAGGACAACATTTTTTTTTTATCCCCAACAGAAATATAGTCATAGAAACTATCCGAACTGGATGACAGATAAGCTAAAACACTTGATAGGGATGAAAAGAGGGATACATATACAAAATATTTAAAAATGGGAAAAAGGATTTAAAAGAGAGATACACTACATTAACTAGGTTAGTTAGGAAAAACACAAGAAAAGCAAAAAGAGAATACGAAATGAGAGTAGCCAGAAATGGCAAATAAGATCGTAAGGGATTTTTCCAAATATACAAAATTAGAAATAAGGATAGAATAGGCCCACAAGAAAGTGATGATGAAATGATAGATAATAGGGAAGATATGAGCGAAGCCTTAAACAAAAATTTTTTATCAGTATTTACGCATGAGAACTTAACAACGTTAACTGGTGCAGACCAAGTATTCAGGGGGAGGGAAGATGAAAGATCAACGAACATTAACATAACAAGTCACCAGGTAATCCAAGAGCTTACGATTAATAAATCACCGGGAGTTTAAGAACACAATTAGTGTAGCGCTAACGGATATATTTAATAATTCAATAACCTGAGGAGACATACAGTCGTGGTAAAAAATAATCACCCATCCTTCGATACCGCCTGCCTTAGACTAGCTCCCTTTCTGCACGACAAGTCACAGTGCAGTGGGAAGGGTCCAGAGAGAGAAGGGAAGGTGTGTGGGGAGGGGTCGAATGATTGAAAAGAGATTAATTGCGAAGTGGTGGTCACATAATTTTGTCATTTTCATTTATTCAGGGCATGATATAAATACTTTAGCATAGGTGGGAAGGTACTAGAGTGGATTAGGGATGGCTTACTAGTAGGGAACAGAGGGTACAGATTAATGGGAAGAAATCAGAATGGGGTAATGTCACCAGTGGGGTACCACAGGGATCAGTACTAGGACCATTGTTATTCATAATCTATATAAATGACTTAGAGACAGGAATAAACAGTGATATCAGTAAATTTGCCGATGACACAAAGATAGGAAGACCGGTAAAGAATTTTGATGATGCTAGGATGCTGCAGGATGACTTAAATAGGCTTTACGACTGATCAGAGAAATGGCAGATGCAGTTTAATGTTAACAAGTGTAGCATTATGAGTGTAGGTAAAGGTAATAGGCCTGTAGACTACACATTAAATGACAATACCTTAGGAAAGTCATATAGTGTGAGGGACTTAGGAGTTCAAATAAGCAGTGACTTGCGCCCCAGAGAACAGTGTATTATAGCTAGAAATAGAGCCAACAAGATAATGGGATTTATTAGTAGGTGTGTGACAAATAGGAGTTCTGAGGTCATTCTGAGGTTGTATTTAGCGCTAGTAAGACCCCACTTAGATTATGCAGCTCAGTTTTGGTCCCCTTATTATAGGAAAGATATAGGCTCCTTGGAGGCAGCCCAGAGAAGAATGACCAAGATGATTCAGGGGCTGAGAAATTTACCCTACAAAGATAGGTTAAAACGTCTTAATCTCCACTCCCTAGAGAGGAGGGCAAGAGGGGATTTGATTGATGTTTTCAAATGGGTAAAAGGAATTAATAAGGGAAACATTGATCAGGTTTTAGAATTTAGTAGTCAGGATAGGACATGTGGAAATGGGTACAAGCTAGAAAAACTTAGATTCAGGACAGACATAGGTAGATATTGGTTCACTAACAGAGTGGTGAACGATTGGAATAGGCTGGGTAGACACGTAGTAAGTGCTGAGTCAATAGATAGCTTTAAAAGACAATTCGATCAGAGTATGGATAGGGATGACAGGTGGGATGGCTAAATATTGGATTTTTCCAAGGGTGGGGGGCAAGGAGCTGCCTCGTGTAGGTCATTAACTGGCCTCTTGCAGTCTCTTCATTTCTTATGTTCTTATGTTCTTAATAGTAATGTTGCATTACATCTTCTATAGCGGCGTAAGATATCAAGCTTAGATAGATTGTTATATCCAGGAGGAGATAGCAAGTCCCTTCCTCCTCCTCTTCCTCCTCCTCCCTCTTGTTTGTCCTCTTCCTTCGCTTTTCGTCTCTCACTTCTTCCTCGTCCCTTTCCTCTCTTGTCTTTTCTTTCTTTTTTATTTTTGTTTGTCTCTCCTCGTCCTCGTTCTCTTCTGTTATTTGCATTTTTTTCTTTGTTTTACCTCCCTCCTCGTCTTCACCCTTCTGCTATTAGTATTCTTTTTTTCTTTCTCTCTTTTTCTCCTCGATCCTTCCTCCTCATCTTTCATAAGCAGGAGACCACTAATATTAATTAATACTGAATTTCTTTACTAATACTACTACTACTACTATACTCTATTCAAAGTTCCCAGACGGGTGATGCCCTTGCTACGGGGGTAAGAGGCTGGCCATGGTAGGTGAGGAAGGGCCTGCAAGCAGCTATGTCCCCGCACACTCTGAGCATGCGCGAGCAGTCTCGCCTCGTGATTGGTGCGAGGATTCTCGCCTCGTGATTGGCCGCCTTCTCATCAGCACAGCTCAAATCAACAAAGAATAAGAACATAAGAACATAAGAACATAAGAAATGAGGAGACTGCAAGAGGCCAGTTGATGACCTACACGAGGCAGCTCCTTGTCCCCCACCCTTGGAATAATCCAATATTTAGCCATCCCACCTGTCATCCCTATCCATACTCTGATCCAACCGTCTTTTAAAGCTGCCTATTGACTCAGCACTTACTACGTGTCTACCTAGCCTATTCCTCGTGAGCTGCTGAGAATGGCTTCTAACTCAGAAACAAGTGAAAATGTTAGTGGACTAAGGTCTGTTGGGCCCAGTGGTGCGTTTTGTAAAACTTTACCATGTTATGTTAGGTTGGTTAGGTTATGTTAAGTTATGGTTAGGTTAAGACTGTTAGGTTAGGTTACGGTTATGTTATGGTTACTGGTTAGGTTATGTTAAGTTATGGTTAGGTTAAGGTTGTTAGGTTAGGTTACGGTTATGTTATGGTTAGGTTAAGTTAGGTTAGGTTCGGTTATATACAATGTTAACATTTTATTACCCAAAAGTTAGGGTTCTCAACCTTAGATTTTTTCGGGATTTGGATAATAAAATGTAAAAATCTTATATTTATAACCGGTCTGAGAAAATAAAATATTTTTACCCATTAGATGATGCTGGGCAGTTGGGAGCATGGCATTTGCATAGTACATTTATATAACGCATGACAATAAAATATTGTTACCACAGTGATGATTGGGACCGAGGGTCTGAGATGACGAGACCATGTGAAAGGAAAACATATAACATATTGGTAAGAAAAGGAACAGGTAAATATTATAGTTACTAAAAGACAGAAGGAAAGCTGCTTTAACCAAGTAGGTAGTAGAATAACCTGTTTAGCCAATTTACATGTATCAGCTGATGAGATGTTTACATATATCAGCTGATAAGAAGGCGGCCAATCACGAGGCGAGAATCCTCGCACCAATCACGAGGCGAGACTGTGTGCGGAGACAGCTTTTGACAGGAAGACCAAAAGTCACCTCGGCTGATGCTCTGGGAGCATCAGCCGACCATATCGATATATATCGATGCAGCCACGCTCGGCTTGAGGAACGCGGCGTTGTGATTGGCTGAGCTCGGCTCATAATCATTGCGGGAGTCGCTCCCGAACGGGCCCCAAGATAGCTGACGTGCTCGGCGTGTGTTTCGTGAAAAATATTGTTAAAAGAGATAAAACAAAACAAAAAGAACCCCTAAGATGGCAGGAAAAGGATGCAGGCTATCAGGAAAGAAGAAATGTAAGGATTGCGGATATTTCGCGGTAGTAAATGAAGAGCAAAGATGTGCTGAATGCATGGAGCAAAAAGAAGAAGCATGTGGAAAGTGCACGAGACCCGTGAGGGACGCAGACAATGCAGTAAATTGTGAGGTTTGCAGAAAGTGGTATCATGGAGGATGTGGCAAGGTAAGCAAGAAATATTATGAAGTAATGAGAGAAGACCAAAGTATACTTTGGCTATGTCCTAAATGTAAACCACAAATACTCAGAAGCATGGAGGAAGTGATAGCACTCAGGGAAGAAAACCGGAAAATGAGGAATGAATTGAAAGAGTTGAGAGAAGGAAAAGATATAATGGAAGAGAGAATGATTGATTTAGAAAATAAATGGGAAAGGAAGGAAGAGATTAATCTCGAAAAAAACAATAGAAAAGGTAATTAGTAGAATGGAAGAGAAAAAAGAAGAAAAGAGAAGGAACAATGTAGTAATGTTCAATATTCCTGAATCTGGAGAAGAAACAGGAATACTTAGAGAAAAGGAAGACGACTCGAGGTGTAAAAGAATACTTGAGGTAGATATAGAAGTAAGAAATGTAGAAATCGTGAAAACAATCAGACTAGGAAAGAAAACAGATGGCAAGGTGAGGCCAGTTCTGGTTAAGCTGGAAAATGAAAAAAATGAAATGGGCAGTCATCGGAAATGCCAAGAAACTGAAAGAAAGTGACAGTATGGAGACAAAAAGGATTGGATATGACTAAAGAAGAGAGGGAGCAAAACAAGAGACTCAGAGAAGAATTGGCAGAAAAACGGAGACAAGGTGGAAGGTGGATAATAAAAAAAGGAAAACTTGTGAATCTAGAGGAGAACTGAAAGGAAAAGGAGATAAAACAAAATAAGAAAGAGGAAGTGAATAAGAATGTAGAGATAAAACTGGTAAATGTACAAGGACTAACCAAAGCAAAGATGAGTGAACTGAGGGAATTAATAAATAAAAAATACACTTATGTGTTTAACAGAAACACAACTGAAAATAAGGAATTTACATAAAGAGGATATGAATGTATTTGAAAGCATGAGAGAACTAACAGAAAAGAAAGGTGGAGGGATAATGTTCCTTCACAAGAAAAACGAGAAAATAACTTTCACAAAAATAGAAAATCACAACAGAGACTTTTTATATGTTAAAGGAGGAATGCATGGAAAAGAAATCCATATCATAATAGTATATTTCTCAGTGAATGCAGAAGAGAAAAATAGAAATCTGCAACAAGAAATAGAAACACATCTAAGCAAGTTAGAGGATAAATCAATAATCATACTTGGAAACTTTAATGGTCATGTAGGATTTAAAGGTAAACAAAACATCAATAAAAATGGAAGGAGGATATTAGAGTGGATGGAAAAGTTTAACCTTACAATGCTAAATGATGACTTAGATTGTGTGGGAGAAGTGACATGGAGAAGAAATGAACAACAAAGCGTAATTGACTCGTTACAACTAAATTCTATGACATATACCAGGAAATGCGCATAGATGAGGAAAAGGAAATATTTGATCTCTCTGACCACAACCTTATACAAATAAAACTAAAAATCAAGGGAGGACCAACCCAAAACAACAACAATAGGAAGTGGGAAGAGATACCATATTATAAAACAGAAGGAGAAAAAGTGAAGGAATATGTGAAGAAAATAGAGCAAAGAATAGACACAGGAGAGATAAGGAACATGGAAGAGTTTAACAGAATAATAAAAGAAAGTGCAGAAAACAATTTGAAGACAATATACAGACGAAGGACAGATAAAACTTGGCAAAAAATGAAAGAACCTTGGCTTAATGAAAGCATCAGGGAAGGAATATAAAAAGGAGCATTATAATAGACTAACAAGAAGTGCAAAGACAATAGAAGAAAAAAAAAAAAAATCACTCTATACTGAAGAAAAGAAAAAGGTACAATATGAAATAAAAGAAGCTATAACTATCTATGGAAAAAAAATTACACTGGAAATAACAAAAGGAGAGAATGCAAATAAAAAGATGTGGGAAAATATAGATAAGTTAAGGAAGAAAAGAGGACTAGAAACTAAGGAAGTGAAGGTGTACAATGAAAAAATGGAAGAGTTAGACCAGAATAATTTCAAAGCAGAGATGGAAGGATTCTGGACTACAATATATAATAAACAACCAAACAGAATAAATATGACATGGAACCAAGAGAAAAGGAATGAATACCAACAATTGAAAAGGACAAACAGTGAAATTGGAGCAGGAAAAATTAAGATAGAAATACCAGTAGAAAATAATATGCAAGTACTCAAAAAACCAACAATAACAATCACAGAACATACAGCTGAACACTTTGATATGGCATTCCAGATTAAGAAAGAAATAACACATGGAAAAACCAATAATAACCACTATGCAACTAAAAGAAAATATCAAGAAACTAAAGAATAAAAAGTCAGCTGGACCAGATAAACTAAAACCAGAAATATATAAAATATTAATAGAAAATAATAAGATAATGAACACTATGACAATATGTTTCAATGAAATAGTAAACAGTGGAAAAATTCCAAAGAACTGGAAAAACTCAAGAACTGTTATGATACCAAAAGTGAATAAACCAAAGATTAATGAATTAAGACCAATAGCTTTAACAAACATATCATATAAGTTATTTATGTCAACTGCTATAAAAGATAAAATAGAGCAACATCTGAAGACAAATCATGAAATGAAAGAGAATCAGAGTGGTTTCACTGAAGGAGGAAGAATAGAAAACAACTTATTTATTCTAAAACACTGTATAGAAAAAACCTATGAAAAAAAGGAAAGTTTGATAGTGATATCAATTGACTTCGCAAAAGCATATGACTCAGTAGATAGAAAAAAAATTATTGAAAACCTAAAAGACTACAAAGTACATGAAAATGCAATAGATGTGATAGCAGACATTTACACAGGAGACAAAACCACACTAGAATATGGAAATGAAAATAAAACTGAAATAAACATAAGTAGTGGTATTAGACAAGGTTGCACTGGTTCTACTACACTATTTAAATTGCTAACATATTATATGATAAACAAGTTGGAAAGTGAATGTGAAGGATATCAAGATGATGTATTGAAAATAGTAGCTTTGTTCTTTGCAGATGATGGATTATTACTTGCAAAAACACTACAAGAAGCTGAGAGAACAATTGATAAATTAGTAAAAGTGGAAGAAGAATGTGGTTTGAATATAAATAAAGCAAAAAGCAGCATTCTAATTTTTAATATGAAGGATAAGCCAGAAAAACTGAGAGACATAGAGGTGACAAATGAAATTAAATACCTAGGAATAACAATCAATGACCAGAAAAAATGTTTCATAACACAGAAAAAACAAATAATGCAAAAAGCAAGGAAAATGGTGCTACCATCAATACTACACGGAACAAATGTATTACAATTTACAAAATCTGAACTAGAAGAACTACAAAAAATTGAAAATAGTGTCTATAGATACATTCTAGGGGCACCAAGATACGCCCAAGTACCAACACTGAGAGGAGAAATAGGAGCATCAAGTATGCATAGAAGAATTATAGAAGGATACATCAAATATTTCAAGTATGGTATGGAAGGAGAGAAAAATGAGTTGATAAAAATAATAATGCAAGAGAAGATGGAAAGTAGAAGAGACCCGTGGAAGAATACAGTAAGGAAATACATTGATGAAGCTGACTTAGGAAGAAAATCAATAAAAGAAACAAGTCTCAAGGAAATCAAAGACAAAATGACAAAATGGGACACAGAAAAGTGAAAGAGGGAAGTAAATGAAAAATCAAGTTTAGAAATATATAAATCATTCAAAACAGAAATAAAAGATGAAAAAATATATGACAATGACATGTCATCAGTGATTCTCTATAGGGGAAGGACTAATAATCTACAATTAAATAATAGAAAAAGATTCAGTGGAGGTGAAGTGAAATGTGACATGTGCGGAGCAGAAATAGAAGACATTAAACACTTTAGCTTGTGGTGTCCTTTTTTCCAGGAGGAAAGAAATAAAAATATAAATTTACAACGTCCATATATAGAAAATGAAAATATTATCTTAGGACAATTATTATTCAAAGAGGAAAACATAAAAAGAACTAAGGAATACCTATATCAAATTTGGAAAAAAAGAGAAAAATAAAAGAAAGAAAGAGGACTGACATAAACTAGAAACTAGAAACAAAAAAGTGAAAGAAAATTAAAATAATAACGAGCACAGTGAACAGTTAAGAAGAAAACAGAAAAGTAGAAAGTAAATACAGTCGTGAAAATTGAAAGAGACGAAAGAGGAGCGCCGTTGTAAAGGCAATACTCCTCGCCGAACATCTGCTGATCTGCTTGCAGGCCTTCCCGGTAGGTGATTGGTTGACAGTGACAGGCTGAGCGTCGTGAAAAATTAGACACCTGATATCACTTCATTGTTTCCATAATATTTCCTTGTATGAAGTCTTATACTTCAAAGAGGAGACTAACATGTCATCGTGAATAAATTTGCTAACAATAAGTACCAAAAAATATCAGTATAATGCGATATGGAAGGCAATAATGAGTGATGGAAAAAGAAAGTTGTAAATAAACTGAGCGACAGAGGTAGCTTAACGGGCCATGGTACAGCGCCCGGTCACCCAAAGGAATGAGGATTATAAGGCCTGACCTCTGGTCTCAAGGGAGGGAGGGATGGAGTGGAGAGAGAGAGAGAGAGAGAGAGAGAGAGAGAGAGAGAGAGAGAGAGAGAGAGAGAGAGGCTAATGAGAATGAAAGAAGATATATAATATAAGTAATTTATTTTATATCATATATAATTAAATTTACTGAAATAATCATGAAAAATATAAATATCATAGCCTATCTTCCTCAAAAAAACAAAAACAAAAAAAAAATAGCAGTGTAAAGGAAGGCCAACAATTACCAACCGCTAAGGAAAGAATTTGTCAGGTGACCAGTCAGGGATTACTGGAAAGGGCTAGATCTAATGAGGCTGTGGGCCGCCTTTATATGGCGATAGGACCCACGTCACCCCCTCCTGAGGTGACAACCATAACAACATAATGAGGCATCAGTTCCACTTCAGCCGCTGTCTTTGGGCATATACTGTTGTGGGCTTTGCAGTGTTTATAAAAATTGGTTATTCTCGGAGTGATCTGAAAAATTGGTCTTTTTTCAACTAATATGGAGATCAAGAACAATAAAGGAGGTTCTAAACTGTGTGCAGAAGGCTACTTATACACCAAGAAGAGCTCAAACAGTACACGAATACGTTGGGAATGTTCTCAGAATTATACATTTTCTTGTAAAGGGAGAGAGAGAGAGAGAGAGAGAGAGAGAGAGAGAGAGAGAGAGAGAGAGAGAGAGAGAGAGAGAGAGAGAGAGAGAGAGAGAGAGAGAGCAAACAAACATCACAGTTATACCGCCACAACATTTGGTTCCTTGGTATTTCCTCTGCAGGTTGTGTCAGTGAGGATATAATGTTATATCCAGGTGTAATGCAACATTACTATTATATAACTTCTTTATATCATGCCCTGAATGAATGAAAATGGCCAAATTATGTAACTACCACTTTGCATTTAATTATATTTTCTCAATCTTTCCTCCTTCCTCTTCCTCACCCCACCCAAGCACCATCACTCAGTTCTCACCCAGTTCTCACCCAGCTTTCAGACTGGTCGGACGTAGCCACCACTGCTCGAGTTTTACCCACGTCAGGAGACACACGCCTGTGTCCTCCTGCCGTTTTTTTCGGGATGAAGGCTTCCCGCATCCCTCGCCTTTCGGGAGCCTCACTTGTGGGGTTTTCCCGTCCTCAGTCGCAGCCAATCCACCCTACAGGTGCTATCCCAAAACGTCCGAGGCTTCCATCGCCTAGCAGCGGGTCATCGTTAGGTTCCAACTCGATCGTCTCGAAGTGCTTCACGGGGTGGTTTTCCTCCATGTAAGACTGCCCGGCACTTCACTCCACCATCCACCTCTGTTTCTGCTACGGATACACCTCCCAGTGCTGTTGTAACACCTGCTGCAGCCCTTGAACCTGCTACTTCAGCATTACTTCTGGGTGTCGCCTCATCATCCTCCACCACCGCTCTCTCTGCTCCTGATGATGATGGCTTCACCACGGTGTCGAGCAAGCGGCGCCGCACTCGAACCGCCCAGGCCACCATGGTTGGTGTCTCATCCTCACAACCCGCCTTCTCAGAGCAGGAGTTCCCTGCATTTCGAGTCCCTGTTCAAGATGGTTTTCAGACATCCTACGACGCCGTGGCTGCCCTTGAAGAAGATTGCCCTACTCTGGTGATGGGATGCCTGCCGGGGAAAGATGGCAGCTCTGTCATCCTTCCCAAATCCACCGAGATCTTCCAACACCTGCAGGATGTTGGAGTCAACTGTAGCACTACCAGGGTCAGGCTGGTTCAGCTTGACCCCCATATCAACACCACCCGTGGCGTAGTCATGGGCTACCCCCTCCGTCTACCCACGGAGTTACTACTACGCCATCCCCAAGTCGAGGAAGCTACCCGCTGCCAGACACCCCGCACCAAAGAGGCCACACGCCAAGTCACCGTCACACTACGTGATCCTCTTGTACCCCAGTTGTCCTTGGGCAGCTGGGGAACTTTCTACCTCCGCCCCTGGGTGCCCGAACCACAGCGGTGTTACCGCTGCCACCGCTTTGGTCACCATCAAGCCTCCTGTGCAAACGTCATCAAATGTGGGATTTGCAGCGGATCCCACGAAACACAGCAGTGCCTGCTTAAGTATAAGGCAAAACAAGACATTGTCCACCATTGTCCCAATTATAGCCAGGCCCACCACGCCTGGAACAAGTCCTGCCCTGCCCGCCTTCGCCTCGTGGAACGGGGTCGTGAATGGCAAGTTGCCTGGGTTGCTAACAAGCAGAAAACCGTAACAATCCCAGCACCTCCCGGTACTTTTGTGTGGGGTCAGCAGCTATCCACGGCTTCACCACCTGCCCCGCGCTCAACACCCACCGATTTTCCATCTCTGTCTCCCACTGCTGCGGCCCCGCGCCAGCCACCAATCGCAAGCCTTCCCTCCCGACGACCACCACGCACAACTTGTTCCACCCAGACGACCGCCCCGCTTTCCACGCATTACCTCTTCACCTCAACAAGTCCTCTGCACTTCCTCCACCTAGACACCCGCCATGCCTCCGCAGACTTCCCCTTCAGCATACAGTGAAGAGACGCGCTACTACCAGCTGCCAGCAGAGCTCTTCCAAGCCATTAGAAAAGAGTTGGCAAACGGTTTCTCCTTGACACTTGTCGGTGCTCTTGGCATTCCGTCTCTCCTGCCATCTTCAGCCAAGCAATACAGACCGTCATTGACAAGTACCTCGACAAGATGAGGACCTGCTCCATGTCAAACATGTAGCAGCTGCCCTCTCCATACCTACACTTCACTGACGGGCTCTTAGCTAGCCCGTGTCCTTCCCTATGAAGGACAACAGAAAACAACAACAACAACCATCACTCGCCCCCCCTTTCCCCCACTGTGACTTGCCGTGCAGAAAGGGAGCTAGACTGAGGCAGGCAGTACCGGAGGATAGGTGATGATTTTTTACCACGACTGTACCTAGTTTATGGAGACAAGCGAACATTATTCCCGTTTTTGATAAAGGCGATAAAAGCGTGATGAGTAATTACCGGCCAATTAATCTGACATCAGTAATAGCTAAAATGTTAGTCTATTATTTCCAAGAAAGTACGGCGGCATCTAGAGCTACATAAATTAATTGACTCTCACCATGGGTTCACCAAGGGTAAATCGTGTCTTACTAATTTTTCATCTTTGTATAGAGCAGTCTATGAGGCAGCAGATAAAGGCTTAAAATATGACATAATGTATCAAGATTTCAGCAAGGCTTTAGACAAGGTGCCTCACCAGAGACTGTTGACAAAAGTAAAGGCCCACGGGATGGATGGTAAGGAGTATAATTGGATTAAAGCATGGTTCAGTGGTAGGGAACAAAGGGTTCCGATAAACGGTAAATAATCTAATTGGGGTACAGTAAATAGTGGAGTCCCTCAGGGATCCGTACTATAGGCCCATTACTTTTCATTATGAATATAAATTATTAGAATTTTGAGACAAGTAGCAACATTAGTAAATTTGGGGATGACACTATATTTTTAATATAGGGAAACGCATCACTTCGGATATAGCAGCTACGGTATTACAGGGTGAGCTAAAAAGAATGCATGAGTGGATGGTCAAATGGCAGATGGATAATAATATTGTTACGGATGTCCGTATGTCTCTCACCCTGCCCCCAGCCCCTATAGCTGTGCCCTGTCAACAAGGACAGCATGTCCGTGTTTAGTGTTAGGGTCATATGGGGTGACGACGTACAGCAAAATGAAAACTATTTATAAAAAAAAAGTTTTGAACTTATTGGCACTAGATAGACACCAAAAGTTACCTGAATCATTTGTTTAACTACTGTGTAATTGGCAAAGTTCAAAGTTGTGTGTAGTTTGAGCTATTAAACATTTTACACAATTATTTTTTTCATACGGGTTCCTCACATAGTAGGGTGAGCCCGTACACGGTATGTGGTGAACACATTTGAGGATTGTAGGTCCTGGGCTGGTGGAGGTTGAAGATCCTGGGCTGGTGGAGGTTGAAGATCCTGGGCTGGTGGAGGTTAAAGGTCCTGGAGTGGCGGGGTTTGAAGGTCCTGGAGTGGCGGAGTTTGAATTTCCTGGAGTTTCGGGGTCTGAAGGTCCTGGAGTGGTGCCATCAATCTTCTTCGGCACTTAATTTGAGCCTCAACACGCACATACACATGTCCTTGGAGGCATTAAATAACGTTTAATAATTTTTATGAATTTTCCAAAAAAAATTCGCTGTACGACTTTACCCTGTACGAAATCACCCCGACGCCATTTTTTTTCTTTGAACCCAAACATCGGATCAAGTTCACTTTCCTTTCACTCGTATATTACACGTAAAGGCCTTATTTCACTATTCACCTATTTCCAAAAGGATCAGGCCGTCCGTAAACAGACGACCGGCGATAGAAGCAGAGAAAATGGCGACCATGTAGACACTGCTCGTCTTCCCCATCCCTACCCGTGACGTCACGATCCAGTTGCTAAAAAACTCTTTACAGCGACTGTACGGCTTCACCTCATGTACGACTTCACCCAATATCACTCTACCTTGCAGCTTTACCAATATCACACACGAATCCCAGCAGCGAGGAGAGAGTCCCTGCCACATCACCCAGCCCACAGGAGTCCATGGAACAGCAGCTGAATTGTTGTGGTAGTGAGTAAAGTGTAGTAAGTGTGGTGGTAATGTGGTAAGGCAGGCAAGGCCCCTCAAGTGTAACAATATTAACAAGTGTAGTACACTTCACGTAAGTAGACACAACACAGGAAATAGATATACCCTAGGCGGAGTAGATATAGGTAATTCGAATTCGGAAAAATACTTAGAAGTGTTGGTGAGTCAAGACTTGATGCCTATGTCGTGCCGGGGGGTGTCGTAGTTAGAAGTGACTGGCCGGTTGGAAATGACAGGGCTGCGCGCGCATACCCCAACATATCGTACTGCTTTACCCAGTTCCCCTTCAACACTCGCGGCAAGCACATGAGTCTACCTCCTGATGTCATGAAGTATGGCTGTCGTTGTGGTCTCCCTCTCTCTCTCTCTCTCTCTCTCTCTCTCTCTCTCTCTCTCTCTCTCTCTCTCTCTCTCTCTCTCTCTCTCTCTCTCTTTCTCTTTCTCTTTTACTTGTAGATAATTCTGATAGATATAGTGTTGATAGGTGATGCTGATTGATAATACAGATATATAGGTGATGCTGATATCTAGGTAATGATGATAAATAATGCTGATATCTAGGTAATGATGATAGATAATGCTGATATCTAGGTAATGATGATATATATTAATGCTGATATGGTGATACTGATATATATTATAGGTAGGGTTGATATCTAGGTAATGCTGATAAATAATGCTGATATCTAGGCAATGATGATAGATATTAATGCTGATAGGTAATGCTGATAGATAATCCTGATAGATGATACTGATAGATAATGTTGATAGGTGATATTGATAGATAATGCTGATAGGTGAAGCTGATGCTGATAGATAATGCTGATAGGTGATATTGATAGATAATGCTGATAGATAATGTTGATAGATGATGCTGATAGATAATGTTGATAGGTGATGTTGATAGATAATGCTGATAGGTGATGCTGATAGATAATGTTGATAGATGATGCTGATAGATAATGTTGATAGGTGATGTTGATAGATAATGCTGATAGGTGATGCTGATAGATAATGTTGATAGATGATGCTGATAGATAATGTTGATAGATAATGTTGATAGGTGATATTGATAGATAATGCTGATATGTGATGCTGATAGATAATGTTGATAGGTGATGACGATAGATAATGCTGATAGGTGATGTTGATAAATAATGCTGATAGGTGATGTTGATAGATAATGTTGATAGGTGATGTTGATAGATAATGTTGATAGGTGATGTTGATAGATAATGCTGATAGGTGATGTGGATGGATAATGTTGATAGGTGATGTTGATAGATCATGTTGAGAGATAATGCTGATAGGTGATGTTGATAGATAATGTTGATAGGTGTACCATCGTGTTCGTGATACATTGATGCATATCATGAGCATATAATATTTACGGTAAATCTACATCTATATTGAGATAATAGAAGGAAAAAGAAATAGTGTATAAACATTTTTCTCACATGTTTTACTTAAACTCGCTGTAACTACTTTAGATTTACTCGTATGGAATTTTAAATCACTGATTCGAAATCAACACACTTTTCCGATTTTGATGGTAGGTAACAAGTACTGATACAAAATTTTTAAAAGTGGTTAAAATGTCCGGAGAATGTTGTTAGCAACATATTTCCTATACATCTAGCTGGCCGTCAGGCACCAGTTTGCAATAGTTATACTTTATGGGATATTTTAACCACCTAATATTTTTTGTATCAGTACTTGTTACCTACCATCAGCATCGGAAAAGTGTGCAGATTTCGAATCAGTAATTGAAAATTCCATACAAGTAAAACTAAGGTAGTTACAGCGAGTTTAAGTAAAAAATGTAAGAAAAATGTTTATACACTATTTCATTTTCCTTCTATTATCTTAGTATAGCTGTAGTGGTACTGTAAATATTATATGCTCATGATATGCATCAATGTATCACGAACACGATAGTAGGCTCAGTTTTCCTTAATATTATCCAGTTGTTTGGTAATGTCCTGTAAGAGCACAACATTTCAATGCACTCATTTATGAGAAGTGAGTGAGAAGAAACAACACCAATCACGACCATTGTGTGATGGTAACTGAGGCGGGCTCAGGCGGTGTGCTCAGGCGGCGGAGTGTGGCTGTGTCGTAGTTAGAAGTGACTGGCCATGTAGCGAAATAATATGGGTCGCCTTGAGTAAACTGGGCCGTCGTATTACTGCCAGACGCACGACTCATTCCTTCACAGTGCGTCGGTTACCCTCAGTGGCTCACTAGCCTGGCCGCCGAAATATACAGGGTCGCGAGGTTTTGAATGCATTGAAATGTTGAACTCTAACCTGATATTACCGAGCTACCAGATAATACTAAGAAAAACTGAGCCTACCATCGTGTTTGTGATACATCGATGTATATCATGAGCAAATAATATTTACAGTAACACTACATTTATATCAAGATAATTGAAGGAAATTAAATAGTGTATAAACATTTTTCTCATGTTTTACTTCAACTCGCTGTATCTCTCTTAGTTTTACTCGTATGGAATTTTAAATCACTGATTCAAAATCTCCACAATTTTCCGATCCTGTTAGTATATAAAAAGTACTGATAAAAAAAAACATCGCGTGGTTAAAATGCTCCGTATATTATAATGATTACAATCTGATACCTGACGGGCCAGTTAGATGTATAGGAAATATGTTCCTAACAACTTTCTCGGACATTTTAACCACCTAATATTTTCTTTTATCAGTACTTGTTACATACCATCAAAATCGGAAAAGTGTGCAGATTTCGAATCCCGATATTACCGAGCTACCAGATAATACTAAGAAAAACTGAGCCTACCATCGTGTTCGTGATACATTGATGTATATCATGAGCAAATAATATTTACAGTAACACTACATTTATAACAAGATAATTGAAGATAAATGAAATAGTGTATAAACATTTTTCTCACATGTTTTACTTCAACTCGCTGTAACTAACTTAGTTTTACTCGTATGGAATTTTGAATCATGGATTCGAAATCTGCACACTTTTCCGATTCTGATGGTATGTAACAAGTACTGATAAAATAATTTATTAGGTGGTTAAAATGTCCGAGAAAGTTGTTAGGAACATATTTCCTATACATCTAACTGGCCAGTCAGGCATCAGATTGTAGTCATTATAATTTACAGAGCATTTTAACCACGCGATGTTTTTTTTATCAGTACTTGTTGTATACTAACATGATCGGAAAAGTGTGGAGATTTCGAATCAGTGATTTAAAATTCCATACGAGTAAAACTAAGAGAGATACAGCGAGTTGAAGTAAAACATGTGAGAAAAATGTTTATACACTATTTCATTTCCTTCAATTATCTTGATATAAATGTAGTGTTACTGTAAATATTATTTTCTCATGATATACATCGATGTATCACGAACACGATGGTAGGCTCAGTTTTTCTTAGTATTATCTGGTAGCTCGGTAATATCAGGTTAGAGTTCAACATTTCAATGCATTCAAAACCTCGCGACCCTGTATATTTCGGTGGCCAGGCTAGTGAGCCACTGAGGGTGACCGACGCACTGTGAAGGAATGAGTCGTGCGTCTGGCAGTAATACGACGGCCCAGTTTACTCAAGGCGACCCATATTATTTCGCTACAGCCAGTTGGATAGGACAGGGCTGCGCGCGCATACCCCAACATATCGTACTGCTTTACCCTGTTCCCCTTGAACACTCGCGGCAAGCACAGTCTACCTCCTGATGTCATGAAGTATGGTTGTCGTTGTGGTCTCTTCCTCTCTCTCTCTCTCTCTCTCTCTCTCTCTCTCTCTCTCTCTCTCTCTCTCTCTCTCTCTCTCTCTCTCTCTCTCTCCTGTGGGCCAGCGTCACCCCTTCAAGGTGGCAATCTCTACACTCTCTCTCTCTCTCTCTCTCTCTCTCTCTCTCTCTCTCTCTCTCTCTCTCTCTCTCTCTCTCTCTCTCTCTCTCTCTCTCTCTTACTTGTAGATAATGCTGATAGATATAGTGTTGATAAGTGATGTTGATTGATAATGCAGATATCTAGGTGATGCTGATAGATAATGCTGATATCTAGGTAATGATGATATATATATATATATATATATATATATATATATATATATATATATTAATGCTGATATGGTGATGCTGATAGATAATGCTGATAGGTGATGCTGATATCTATTATAGGTAATGCTGATATCAAGGTACTGCTGATAAATAATGCTGATATCTAGGTAATGATGATAGATAATGCTGATATCTAGGCAATGATGATAGATATTAAGGCTGATAGGTAATGCTGATAGATAATCCTGATAGGTTATACTGATAAATAATGTTGATAGGTGATACTGATAGATAATGCTGATAGGTGATGTTGATAGATAATGCTGATATGTTGATAGATAATGTTGATAGGTGTACCATCGTGTTCGTAATACATTGATGCATATCATGAGCATATAATATTTACAGTAACACTACATCTATATTGAGATAATAGAAGGAAAAAGAAATAGTGTATAAACATTTTTCTCACATGTATTAATTAAACTCGCTGTAACTATCTTAGTTTTACTCGTATGGAATTTTAAATCACTGATTCGAAATCAAAACACTTTTCCGATTATGATAGTTGGTAACAAGTACTGATACAAAAAAATTTAAGGTGGTTAAAATGTCCGAGAATGTTGTTAGCAACATTTCCTATACATCTAGCTGGCCGTCATGCACCAGTTTGCAATAGTTATACTTTATGGGGTAATTTAACCACCTAATATTGTTTGTATCAGTACTTGTTACCTACCATCAGCATCGGAAAAGTGCGCAGATTTCGAATCAGTAATTAAAAATTCCATACAAGTAAAACTAAGGTAGTTACAGAGAGTTTAAGTAAAAACTGTAAGAAAAATGTTTATACACTATTTCTTTTTCCTTCTATTATCTTAATATAGATCTAGTGTTACTGTAAATATTATATGCTCATGATATACATCAATGCATGACGAACACGATGGTAGGCTCAGTTTTCCTTGATATTATCTAGTTGATTGGTAATGTCCGGTAAGAGCACAACATTTCAATGCACTTATTTGTGAGAAGTGAGTGAGAAGAAACGACACCACCCACAACTATTGTGTGATGGTAACTGAGGCGGGCTCAGGCGGCGGAATGTGGCTGTAGCATTCAAATGCGTTATGCGTCTGGCAGCGAAATAAGACTGCGCGCGCAGCCGTCATTTCCAACTGGCCTGTCATTTCTAACTACGACAGCTGCAGCAAGGATTCTACACTTACCAGGACGGTTCACTCAATGTTAACTTTTTGTTCTGGCCGCGACGGTGGTGCCTCCAGTGGCCAGCGGGTAATACTACGCTCGCTCATATAAGTCAAGCATTACCCACACCTTTTGAAAGCTCATTTTTAATGATTTATCATTCCCACAAACTTCATTGTTCATAATTTGCCTGCAAAAAACGATATATTTATGCATTATGTTAAAGTTTAATCCAATTGAGTGCAATACCTGCCGGTATTCCTATAATATAACTATAGCTGTACCACCATCTCATATAGCTTTTTCACATGCTTCTCAAATGAATCAGTTCCACAGTACCCACTCTTGACTGGTGTGCCCCATGCTATAACAGGCGCTGGTGCTAATTTTAGTAAACCATTACAATTCTTTATTCCTCCTTGAACACATTAATTACTCCCTCTGCTTACCCACTTGGCTAAAGGGATATCCCCCCTCACCCAAAGGTGATCGATCTATTTCCCCATCTTGGGGCATTTCAATATTTCTTCTACATCACTGATTCTAATATCAAATTATGTCAAAAATATGCCTGCACAACAACATTTTTATATACAATTCAGCTCATAAATTGATGATTATACCTCATAAAACTCACCACATTCTATTGTCAACTAGCACTTGTTACCATCAATGTTTTCACCATCAACAAGTCTCTAATAAAAAGCATTGAAATAACCAGCCTGCCACAATATCATCACCACCATCAGTGTTCCTTCATCATCATCACCTTTAAACACCATAGCCTACATTTTGTGAAGTCATTCATTCATACGTAACTTTTTGTAAGTAGTAAACCCAAATACACCTTAATGTAATGGTTAACACAATAACTGCACTAAGATATATATTTTTACAAATGAATCTACAGTACTCATCAGCTCTTTGTTGACAACCTTTCATAATGGACGGTACCATGACATGTCATCCCTGAATTAATGGTAGCACTGATAATCTTGATGCACTATCCAGCTGTTTCTTGCTAAGTGTGTCAATTAGTTGTACACTTTTGGATGGGCTGGCGCATCAGCAGAGTGCAGCTTCCGCTGGGCCCTCGGGTTTGTCCTAGGTACTGAAGCCCACTAGATGAGAGAACACACTCACACACACACACACACACACACACACACACACACACACACACACAGACACACACACACACACACACACACACACACACACACACACACACACACACACACACACACACACACACACACATTTATACATCATAACGAATGGCATCAGGCTTTAAAAAAATAGAACATAAGCTAGGGAGTCAGCATTCACAGGCACACCAAACATGTGAATATGTATATGGTCTGGAATTTGTATCTTAACCTGCATTAACTATAAAACGTTTATCATAATACTCAAAGATATTAATGCAAATATATTAGTGCAGAGTGGACTTGAATGTTGGCAGGGTAGATGAGGTAATCAGAATGTGGAAGATAATTGCACACTGCAACCACTCACAACACACCTCAGTATGTACTACATGAAAACTTGACCTACTTTCAAGGAATGACCACGAGTAGCTCGGTGCCATGTAACCATTAGGCTGATACATGACCTGCAATCTAAAAATCCCAGTAAATGACACAGGCCTCAGATTATAGTTCAGGAACTTCTGAGCCTACAAAATAAAGTTGTCTCACCTCTTATTTCGTTGCACGTTATGCAACGTTTCCGTGTTCTATTAATCAGCATATACTTTGGTCACGGGTTACAGAACACTTTGATTTTTCTATATTTAATCAATCAAGTTGACAATCCTGCTCCAACATTATTTCCTTTATCAATATTTAACATATATAAATGAACAGGCACATTAGATAATATCTTTAGGAGCTCACAACAATATCCACAATTTGGAGCAACACATAATATTCAAATCCTGGAGCAATTCATAATATTCATATACTGGAACAATGCATAATATTTGTTCATCACAATCCTACATAAATAAATATCCTTAAAATAACATCCTACCAGCTGCTAAAAAGACTACATTAGAACGGAATTTCCACTTACTATAATATTCAGAATCTCCATTCTGAAGCTGAGATGGTTGCGCCTCCAAAGTGGAAAGGCTGAGTGAAGTGATTCTATAGGCCGCTACAGTCTGAATATATACACTCAAACTAGCAGTTACCAATTCTCGCAAGACAACATTTTGGGAGGCCCAAACATATATGTTATTTTTCCTTAGACTTCTGCTTCTTTATATAAATGTGAGTTTTCCCTTAGAGTTCTGCAACCAGATGTTTGGAGGGACCTTTCCAAGATTACCCTACTGGTTCACTAATCTGAGTCAGGTTCACAAAGGGGAAAGCCGACATGAGTTTATGACCTAGCTCGACTATAGTCAGACCGACCTTAGACTGCGCACAGGGTGTGACCATGGTGGGGATTACCCTTGGTACACTGGTGCCACGTGTCGAGATTTGCGCGCAAATTCAAATCAATTTCGTATTTAAAAAAATTTAAAAGAGGCATCTGGCAACCTCCGGGTGCGGACTCACACACACACACACACACACACACACACACACACACACACACACACACATTCTCTCTCACTCACTTTCACTCTCACTCTCTCTCTCTCTCTCTCTCTCTCTCTCTCTCTCTCTCTCTCTCTCTCTCTCTCTCTCTCTCTCTCTCTCTCTCTCTCTCTCTCTCTCTCATTGAATGTGATTTATTATGTTGTAATATAGAAATCGTGTTATTTTATTATGCGATGAATTTGGTTTTATATGTACATATTATATATAGCTGACTTTATTTCCACACCACCTTTGAGGTAAAAGAATTGGCGCTTTTTTTTTAAAGCCGCTACACGGCGATTAACCCTTGATAACTTCTCAAGAGGGCTTCCATTCTGCTTCTCTTGCTCAAAGTACTGGTAAATATTAAAGATAACTTCTTTTGTTTGGCTGTGTAGATGCTGGGAGAGTCTAGGTGTATGAGCAGCCATGTCGAAGTGTGTCCGACCATAGACCGACCATAGACTGCAGGTGGGGAGGTCATATGGTGAGGTCAAGGCCGCGAGCGTGTCTTGGAGTATTTCCACAACTAGGATTTCAATGTATTTTTTTTTCTTACTTATTTCAGCTTATTTTATCGTACTTTCCTTCACGATATCATCTAAATACAATTGTTAAACTGCTTATCCATCCCAAAACGAAAGGGAAGTTCATTAATAGGTACTGCTTTTTATTAGCACCACTGTAAAATATGTATGCCACGTTTCTTTATATGTTTATATATATCTTATCCATTATAAGTTTACTGTTTCTACATACATTATAATACTATGAATAAACGTGTATGCATATTTCCTGATCATGTCTGCCATGGTTTTACTTATATTGAAACATTTCTACAATGCGGATTAAAAGACACGTGGCAGGCCTGTAAAAGGGTAATTCCCCACTCTTTCCGCTCCCCACCTGCAGTCTAAGCTCGGTCTGACTATAGTCTGATAATCCCGCTAATCTGAGAGTCGGCTGTTTGGAAAGAGTCACTTTGTTTTCGTCTACCCTTATGACCGCGCTAATCGCTACCTCTGACTTCCTTACTTTCGCATTCCACAAATCCACAGGTATCTTCCACCTTCACACAGTATCCATCTTCCCCGTTATCACACTATCTGGTTACGACATACCCCCTTCTTCGAGTGCACGTCCTCGGGCACCATACTAATGATGTTGACACGTCGCTGAAGTTGTCGGTTGAGGATCCGGCATCAATTCGTGAAATTCTTGGGTGTCGTCCGATCGATTGGATCACCGAGAAGCGTACCAGCAATTACACGCCCGTATAAGTCCAACAGCCAGTATCACGAAGAGTAGGGTAATCAACACCGTGATACCCATTCGTGACCATTCCGGAAGTCCTGCGTCGGTATTCTGCTGTTTCAATATTGGCTGCAGCTGATCAATGTAGTTGTTGAGGGGTAAAGGCTCCAATCTATTACTGCTGGGTAGTGTGATATTAGTAACATTCATGAGAAATCTATGTTCCCATGTTGTGAAGGGGAGAGGCAGCGAGAAAGGTTATGGCTTGATATTTAAAGGTATCATTGTTACATGTGATTGTATGACTGGAAGTGAGAATGTATCACTATGGATACTACAACCATGACCAACTTCTAATATTCCAGTGCCATTTAACATATGCCTGGATTTTGGAACAGTTTGGTTGTCATAATTCAAAGTAATGTCTATTTGATTACTGGTTGCATAAATCCATCCTTGCAAATTTCTGATAAAAATGGGTGGAAACTCCTTAACAATTTGTGTTTTGTACCCTTTAGATACAGATTGTTTTTCAAGAAACAATGCTAATTCACAACAATCCATTTTATATTATAAATTGGTCCCATTGGTGGACAAATCAATAAATTTTCATATTTCCTACATACATTAAAATCATTCATTAAAAAATAATGAGTCTAGATTCACTAATAACTAAATAATGCTTTGATGTATAATGTAACATGAAAGCATTAGTATGTGGAATAGGATATGGTAAAGAATCCATTTTTAAGACATCAAAAGTGTCTGTGGGATCACCTCTGAGGGGAATAAGCAAGTAGAAACTCAATCCATCTAATGCAGTCTTATGAACAATACGAATAGCAGCTCTATGTAAACCTAAAAATTCTGGTTTAGGTGGAAACAACAATCCAATAGTTGTAACAGAAATATCATCCAATAATTTCAATAACATAGTGTTAGTAACAATGTGAGGAGAAATATGGGTTTCCATCATGGTTTGTAACCCAATTCTTGAATTGATATGATCCGCAGGATAACACTTAGAGCTAATTGTACATGCAAAAGGATTTCTAACATGAGCAACTTTTGATTTATTTCAGTAATTTCATCATTTAATTTATTAAATATTTTTTCAGTCATTCTCGTAGCCGTTTCCAGCTTATCTAATGCTTAGTGTACATTTGTTAAATCACCTAGAGTAACATTCAAGATATGAGAATGTAAATTGAGAAATTTCCTTTCTTCTTCCGTAAATTGATTAAGAGATTGCAATTTCTCGTGAATGTGGTCTATTTGGTCTTTTGTTGCTGTACCAAAAAGGATATTTGCAATTGATCCTACAACATTAATAGCACCTCTAGTATGTCTATTTTTCCCGGAATCATTTAAGTTATAACCCAATATATGAATTAGAAAATCATTCATGGCAAAATGTAATTCTTTGAATTTTAATTCAAACTCAAAAACATGTCGCAGAATAAAATCACTCATGAAATTATTATCTTGATAGAGTAAAACTTGATCCAGATTGCGAATAATATCTGTCGTAAGGTTTTCAGCTCTTCTAACAGGTTCAGTTATATTATCAATCCTTATTTTAAATGTAACAATATAATTATTTCCGGTTAGAATTAACTTGAACTCAGGCGTGAAGCTCATGCCTGGCCGAACAGTTGATTCTTGTAGGGCACTTATGGAGTATATGACTCCAAGGCAGAGGTAGATAATTTGGAATAATAATAAATTACTAATATACATTTTTATGTATATTTAGACATAATTCGTGGTACCTCATGGATATTTGAAGTTGAGCGTAAATTATATCTATGTTGGGTATGAGTTGCTAGGGCTCTATTCTCCTCTATTGAATTTTCTAATGAATTATCATCTGTATCCTCAGAAAAAAACGGGAATGGATCTACGGGTTGAAGGCTTATTCTTGTCTCTCTTGTTTCACCATTGTCATGTACTGGATATGCTCTCTTCACATTAGGATTTAAGTGTAGTGTAATATTATCTTCATGCATAACACGTACTCTATCTATATGCAATGTCTTTATATTGCCGGATCTAATATTTCTTACTTTCATTACTACATCACTCACTTTATCTAACACTCTGAATGGACCATTGTAGGCTTGCTGTAGTTTTGACGGTAACCCTTTTCTTGGTACTTGTTTTACATATACTCTGTCTCCTATTTCAATTACTTTTATCTTTGCTCTCTTATTTTGGTTTTTCTGTAACATTCCTTTAGCTTCCTCTAAATATAGTTGGCATCTAGCATAAACTCTACTAGCTTTAGTGGCCATTTCCAGTTTATAATCATCAATATTATATCATATTTCCTCTTTCATTATTTCATTAACAAATTCTTTACCTTGGTCTGTGAACAAGGCCTTGCTTACATACCACAGATTCAACAAATACTTCTATAGCTGTCTTTGTTTTAATCGGTTTAGCAATCAAATTTCTTGTAAGCACATCAATCAATACTAAACAATATTTATATCCTTTTTCTGAATTTTCTATGGGCCCGATTAAATCCATGTGTTCACGTTCAAATGGCATATTTACATCTGGATAACTTCTTAGTCGCTTAAAGCGATTACATACCAGACATGCTTTGCAATAATTCTCAACATCCTTTTTCATACCGATTCAGTATGAAAACTTTTGACATCTTGCTAAGGTAACTTGCACACCCTCATGCCCTGCAGGTAGCATAGAGTGTGCTAGTTTCAATGCTTGATATTTATAAGAATTAGGCATTACAATCTGTCTGGTCATTTCACCATAATTATTTTTAGCCAATCTATATAAAACATTATTATCCACATTCATTTCTTCTAAATTCAATCTTCCAACTTTCTTTTTGTGCTTACTTAATTCTTTTTTTTTAAAGTGTCGACATCATAATCTTTCTTTAATAATTGTTTCAATAATCCATAATACTCATCTTCATCTTGTAATCTTATCAATTTTTCTAGATCCCATTCGAGATACATATCTGCTTTTTCTTCTGTTATTACATATATATTTTCATCCTCTAGGCTATCTTCTTGATGCCTTAATCTAGACAAACAGTCAGCTACCTTATTTTCCTTACCGGGGATATATTCCACTTTAATATCAAATTCAGCTACTAATAATTGCCATCTAGCGATTCTACTGTTCGCATTTGAGGTAGTTAATAGCCATACCAGTGGTCGGTGATCAGCGTGAACCATTATAGGATATCCTAGACATAACGTCCTGTTTATTTTCAGACCATACACAATTGCTAGTGCTTCTTTTTCAATAGTACTATAATTAATCTCAGCTTTATTTAATTTTCTGCTAAAAAAAGTGAGTGGTCTCAAATTATCATATTCATCCTTCTGTTGTAGAACACCACCAATTGCAATATTAGAAGCATCCGTGGTGAGATAAAATGGTCTTTCAAAATCAGGAAATATGAGTGTTATTTGCTCTGACAATACCTTTTTGAGCTTAACAAATGCTTCTTCGGCTTCCTTATTCCATTCTATGTATTTTTTATTATTTTTTCCATTCATGTGACCTTCTGTAAGTTTATTTAGGGGAGCTGCTATTCCAGCATAACCTTGTATAAATTTTCTATAATAATTAGTCATCCCCAAAAATTATTGTAACTCTTTTACTGTTTTGGGAGTGGACATCTTATTTACAGTTTCTATTTTATTTGGCTGAGGTTTTAATCCCTCTGCGGAGATGATATGTCCTAAATATTTTACACTTGACTTAAAGAAAGTGCATTTCTTTTAATTCACCTTTAATTTTGATTCTTGGAGTCTAAGAAATACTCTTTCAAGATTATCTATATTATCCATCAAATCTGTACCTTGAATTATAATGTCATCTAAGTACACATGTGTATTATGGCCTGTCAAGCCTATTAATACTTGATTTATTATTCTACAGAACGACATTGGGCTATCTTTCAAAACTATTGGCAAAACATTATGTTACTGTCTTCTGTAAGGGGAATTTGATGAAAACCCTGTTTTAAATCTAAACATGAAAATATTTTTCCCTTTCCTAAGTTATGAAGGATATTATTTATGTTAGGTAAGGGGTATGAATCATTCATAACATGAATATTTAAATTCCTGAAATCTATACAAAGCCCTAATTTACCATCTTTTTTTATTACTGGCACCAAGGGTGACTGAAAAGATGATCTTGAAGGTCTTATTATTCCATGTTTTTCCATTATTTTTATTTGTTCTTTTACTTTTTCATGGTAACAAACTGGAATAGGATAAGGCTTTCTAGGCTTAGGGATTGACTCTAGTTTGATGGTATGATAATAAAATGGAGTAACACTCGGAGGATCATCATCATTTGCAAAGACTGATGGATATTTCATAATAAGTTCTTTTAGGATCTTATTTTCATTACTGTTTATAGAATACATGTCATCTATTGTCTGAAAGAGACAATTCTGTTGTTCCTCCTTATTCTTTTCTGTTATGGTATTCACATTATTACACTGATCAACCGGCAAATTTTCTTTATTACATGGCTGAACAAATCCTAAAGTTTTCCTTGGTTCTAATTAAATTTTTTCATTTGTCACATTTATATACTGTATAATGAATCTAGATTTCCTATTTTCTCTATCAGATTCTAATTTCACTATCCCCGGACATAATATGTGAGAATCCAGCGTTTCCTACTACTGGCTCAAAAATAGCTGTATCATATTCCACTAAACTTGTTTCAAGTTCTATAAAACTTATATTTTCTCCTTCTGATACTGTCTCTTCAGCTACTGAACGTTTGACTTCATTATTCTCTATAATCTCCTCTTTTCGAGGCGTTTATTTTCTTTCGTTATATGCAGTGCATGTTCTAACGGTATTTCAACTGTAGTCACATTTTTTCCTTCAATAAAGAGCTTCAGTGGGTTAGTCTGAAATTTTACATCGTACCTTTTCATAAAGTCCCAGCCTTAATATCAATTGGGAAGTTAATCCTCTTTCTTCACTAATAATTAATTCATGTATATAATTTCTTCCTCCTATTTCTAGTGATAATCTTGTTTTTCCTGCAGTGGCCATAATATTTCCACTTGCGTTACGGATTGTGGTTAAATCTTGAATTCTTTTAATTTTTCCTAATGATTTTACTAATTCAGCTCCTATTATGGAAACTCCTGCTCCAGTGTCAAATAATGCTAAATGCTCCTTACTATTTCTATCTCCTATTTTCACTTCAATAAATATGTGGCCTGATTTACCATTTACTGCTCCTATAACTACCATGGATGAATCGGCGTTTTTTTGTTTGTAAAGTGTGATGATTTGCCTTGTGGTGGATACCATGGCACATTTCTGCATTGTCTGTTAGTGTGCCCAAACATGCCGCAAGAGAAACAAGTGACTGTAGGTCGGCGCCATTGTGGAATTTGAATTTTACAGTACCTAGAAGTATGACTAAATCGATGACATCTGAGACATTCTGAGGCTCGACAGTGTTGTGTGTCGTGATTATTTAACCCACATCTTTGACAATAGGTCTTATTCCTTCCTGTTGTGGTCTGATGAACAGGGATTTCATGTGAGGTGATGGAATTTACTGGAATACCTTTACTCATTTCTTTCCTTATAACAACATCTGTAAGCTGAAGGCTTGGATGTGAGGCTACGTATTTTAATGCCTTTTTATACAGTCAAGGGAATTTTCATATCAGCTTCTGATAAAATGTATGAGAAGTCTTTGGGTAATGCATTTATAGAAACAGACATATCACTATAAACTTCCTTGCCTGTAGGCTTAAGTGATTCTAACTGTTCAACAATGCCTTCAATTCTGATGTAGAGTTCAGTTAATGTCTCTCTTGTTCTCCGAGTGACAGATGATAATTCATGCATCAGACTAGGAAGAGAACGATCTTCTGGATATATTTCTAAAAATGCTTTTTTTACGTTAGCCCAATCAAGTTTATATTTAGAAGCACAATGATTGATATGCATGTAAGCACTGTCTAATGCATACTGCTTAGCTAATTCAATACGTTCTTCATCATCCCAATTATTTCGAGTTCGGTTCTCGATATCAACTATCCAAGAATGAGCACTTGTGATACATTTTAGATTAGATGCAGAAAGACTGGATTCACTTCCTCCACAAAAGTATGGTAATCCTATAACTTTGTTAAAATTATTCCTTGCATTATCTGTAATTGCCTCTACAATATCATCCTTACTAAAGCAGGTACTGGTACTGCCAGGTGATTGTACTTGAGCCATTTTGTCTTTAAGATTTTCTTGCAACACAAGATCAAAAGTTAATGGGGTTGATTCTCTAAGCCTCAATAATTTCTTAAATCTGCTAGGTTTTAACAATCCTGGATTAATGCGTCTCATATAAGTCACAAAAAATCATACAATTTCAAACTAAGTTGAAATTGTAAAATTTTTTTTTTTTTTTTTTTTCAAGGTTGCAATCTATTAATTCAATAATTATATTTATTTTTCTAATTGCACGATTGGTTGCAATCTATTAATTCAATTATTGCAATGTTGCAATGATCCCACCGCTGCCACCAATTTCGTTGCACGTTATGCAACGTTTCCGTGTTCTGTTAATCAGCATATACTTTGGTCATGGGGTTACAGAACACTTTGACTTTTCTATATTTAATCATTCAAGTTGACAATCCTGCTCCAACATTATTTCCTTTATCAATATTTAACATATATAAATGAACAGGCACATTAGATAATATCTTTAGGAGCTCACAACAATATTCACAATTTGGAGCAACACATAATATTCAAATCCTGGAGCAATTCATAATATTCATATACTGGAACAATGCATAATATTTGTTCATCACAATCCTACATAAATAAATATCCTTAAAATAACATCCTACCAGCTGCTAAAAAGACTACATTAGAACGGAATTTCCACTTACTATAATATTCAGAATCTCCATTCTGAAGCTGAGATGGTTGCGCCTCCAAAGTGGAAAGGCTGAGTGATGTGATTCTATGCTTGCTTGCTTGCTTGGGGGGGATAGACAGTGGGGTGAAAGAAGAGTTTGTAGTGGAAGGTAAAAGTGAAGAAATGAAGAAAGACAGTAGAAGAGTAAAGGTGGCGGGCGATCCGCCTTGCTGTTTTCTTTTAAGTGATTCTATAGGCCGCTACAGTCTGAATATATACACTCAAACTAGCAGTTACCAATTCTCGCAAGACAACATTTTGGGAGGCCCCAACATGTATGTTATTTTTCCTTAGACTTCTGCTTCTTTATATAAATGTGAGTTTTCCCTTAGAGTTCTGCAACCAGATGTTTGGAGGGACCTTTCCAAGATTACCCTACTGGTTCACTAATCTGAGTCAGGTTCACAAAGGGGAAAGCCGACATATGTTTATGACCTAGCTCGACTAGTCTGATAATCCTGCTAATCTGTTTGGAAAGAGTCACTTTGTTTTCGTCTACCCTTATGACCGCGCTAATCGCTACCTCTGACTTCCTTACTTTCGCATTCCACAAATCCACAGGTATCTTCCACCTTCACACAGTATCCATCTTCCCCTTTATCACACTATCTGGTCACGACATTAGGATCCTTGGGAAAGCGAAAAAAGGACAAATCTTTATTCCACTTTGAACTGCTTGAGCAGTACATTGCTGAGCACGCCCGAATTCCCATATTGGCAAAGCATATGTTTAATAAGCTGCGTGCATGAATAATTCCCATCTCTCTCCACGCGTTTCAGTGCGACAGCTGAGTGCTTTATCCCTCCGGCCGCTTGGCGGCGCTACCTTCACGCGGCGACCAGCTCGCCCATAGGAGTGGACCGTCCTCTTGATGTAGAGTCATTGGCTGCAGCATTCAAATGCGTTATGCGTCTGACAGCGAAATAAGACTGCGCGCGCAGCCCTTCTCATTTCCAACTGGCCTGTCACTTCTAACTACGACAGGGGCATATTCACGAATTGTAAGCAGGATCCCGTACCCGTCGCGAGAACGGGTGGCGCGCGGCAATTTAAGGAGTAACTAACCAAACTTTATTTACTCGGCTAAACATATCTCGTCTCTCTCTCACTATTTTTTTTATTGCGTGGTTTTTTTTCTTCTTGTGTTATTAACCTAACCTAACCTGTGTGTGCGTAGGTTTAGGTTCGGTTAAAATAGGTTAGGTTAGGTGAATTCAACAGCTGAGATACCAGTGTGATGCCGGGGGTAAAAATAATATTCAACATAATATGTTGTGATGTTATGGGTCTTTCTTATAATTGTTATTCTGATGTTATCATCACCACAGACCTCCCGGACACGCTCTGGGGTTATTTTGGGTAACCCTGCCACCACCTATGTTTAAGGGACATAGGAACCCTTTGAAAATGGTCACTGCTTTGTAATCTAGGTAGTAATAAACCTTAGTTACAAGGAGTCATTCTAGTTACTACTGGGGAAGACTTTTGCTACTAATAAAATAACTTCTCATTTTTCTATGATTATTATTTGCCAAAACGAAAACTTTCATATGATTGTATTGTACTTGCCCAGCCAGCACTGGATGATGGGACCCATATGGGTCCTTTGTGGGCTACTTCATGGGCCCCATGTGGGCTGCCCACATGGGGCCCAGATAAATTTGGCCACGAGATTCATGTGGGTTTCAGGTGGGCTGCCCAAGTGGGCTAAACGTGGGATATGGGTGGGATCCATATTGGTATTGTGTGGGCATGGCATTGAATGTATGGGGATATATCGCATATATTTTGTGCATTACCATTGATAAAGGGCTTTTGACATAGTCACTGAAAAACAGAAAGCAGTGGAAGTCTTCTATATTATACGAGTATACCCATACCCCTGTCCTCCAATGAAACAGTGATGTTAATATTCAAAAAGTACATATATCATATTTAGAGTTTTCTCTGACGCTCATTTTCAGTTGAATTGCCTAAAGCCCAATACCTATCAATGGCCATATTTATCTCAAAGTTGTGAATAATAATCAAACAATTCAACTTAACTTTATTGCTATATACGTACTTCAAAATGGAATGACTATTTTTTTCCACATTAACAAAACTTTTCAAAAACACAATATGATTTTGGAAGTAAAATTAAATTGACAGTGTTTACATTGTGACTGTCTGCTATAAAATTATTCCATATATTTGTCACAAAAATTATAAGCTTCTCAAATATATTATGAATATTGTGAAACAAAATCTACTAATCAATAATATATAAACACAAGTAATACAGAATAATAGTAACAATAGTAGTAATAATAGTAATAAAAGTAATACGGCTTTTCTGCTTCACACATTCATCAATGTTCCTCCCTCCAATCTCACCAAGAACTTTCACCTGAAATCAACAAATAATACCACAATTTAGTTTATATTAATTAAGATGCTTTGCAAGGAGTACTTTTTATAAAACAGTCTACCTCACACATCTCACCTCATTTCACCACTTTCCCCCTTATTCACCTCCTCCCCGCCTCCCTCACTAATAGATAAAGTATTAATGTACACTTTAATGCACTTGGAATGGCGGGAAACACTTACCTTCATTGACAAAGTCGTAAATATATAAGACCGTCTACGTCTTCCTCCGGCCTGGACATCCACGGGTTGAAGACTTGAAGGCTACACATTTAAATCCCGCCAGCCAATCACAAGCCAGATTACACCTCCCTCCCAGCACAACCAATCACCACTAAGGACACTATTTACTTCTCAACCAATCATGGCACGTCTTTCTAACCACGAGATATTGCGGGAAATTTGAATTCTTATTTTTTTTTCTGGTCTAGATATTAAAAGTTTGAATTTGATATTAGTGAGTTAATGAATGGTGTTTGATAGTATTATAGAGTGATGAGTGTGTAAAGATTAGAAGCATGGAGGCCAGAGTACAGTAGGTGGTGTTGTAATGGAGTGTAGAATGATAACAAGGCTATAATGAGCGGTGACTCATTTACAGTCTGCACCAATTGCCTGTTTCTCTTGCCTACAAAAACAATTAAGCACTCGTACAGCCATTCCAGTTGTAATATACCATTATGGGAAGCCCACATGGGTCCTATGTTCCACCCATATTCATCCACCAGACAACATATAAATCTTAAGGAATTGTCTCCAAGATAATTTTACAATAATTCTGACAATATATTTCATTGTTGCAGTATTAATGAAAAAAAATAATATCTGTGTGCAAAACCCACTTAGGTCCCACGTTGTATCCATGAATCATATGTCTGCCAAATCACGTGTACATTTTTTAATAATTGTCTCTAAGTAAATTTTTTCGGTCGTTTAGACAATTTCCTGTACTGTTATAGCATAATAAAAATATTTACTTATGTGGGAAACCCACCTGAGTCCCATATAAAAACCATGCCCATCAATCCCACCAATACCCATGGAAATCCTATCTGAGCCTCATGTGTATGTGCTGGCTGGGTGGATATAGTACCTTTTCACCAGGTAACATGTAATACAGTTGTTCTTTTGTTAGACAAAAAAACAAGAACAAAGGAAAAGAAAGAAATATTACACAATTTTTGCTGACCTAACTGGTTGACACATGTTCAGATATTGGGTACAGAAGACCTCAATAAAAGCTGTTGATCACTCTCCACATTAAGAACATAAGAAATGAAGAGACTGCAAGAGGCCAGTTAATGACCTATACGAGGCAGCTCCTTGTTCCCCATCCTTGGAATAATCCGATATTTAGCCATCCCACCTGTCATCCCTATCCATACTCTGATCCAACTGTCTTTTAAAGCTACCTATTGACTCAGCACTTACTACGTGTCTACCCAGCCTATTCCAATCGTTCACCACTCTGTTAGTGGACCAATATCTACCTATGTCTGTCCTGAATCTAAGTTTTTCTAGCTTGTACCCATTTCCACATGTCCTATCCTGACTACTAAATTCTAAAACCTGATCAATGTTTCCCTTATTAATTCCTTTTACCCATTTGAAAACCTCAATCATATCCCCTCTTGCCCTCCTTCTCTCTAGGGAGTGGAGATTAAGACGTTTTAACCTATTTTTGTAGGGTAAATTTCTCAGCCCCTGGACCATCTTGGTCATTCTTCTCTGGACTGCCTCCAAGGAGCCTATATCCTTCCTATACTAAGGGGACCAAACCTGAGCTGCATAATCTAGGTGGGGTCTTACTAGCGCTAAATACAACCTCAGAATGACCTCAGAACTCCTATTTGTCACACACCTACTAATAAATCACAATATCTTGTTGGCCCTATTTTTAGCTATGATACACTGTTCTCTGGGGCACAAGTCACTGCTTATTTGAACTCCTAAGTCCCTCACACTATATGACTTTCCTAAGGTATTGTCATTTAATGTGTAGTCTACAGGCCTATTACCTTTACCTGCGCTCATAATGCTACACTTGTTAACATTAAACTGCATCTGCCATTTCTCTGACCACTCGTATTTAAGTCATCCTGCAGCATCCTAGCATCATCTAAATTCTTTACCGGTCTTCCTATCTTTGTGTCATCGGCAAATTTACTGATATCACTGTTTATTCCTGTCTCTAAGTCATTTATATAGATTATGAATAACAATGGTCCTAGTACTGATCCCTGTGGTACCCCACTGGTGACATTACCCCATTCTGATTTCTTCCCATTAATCTGTACCCTCTGTTCCTTACTAGTAAGCCATCCCCTAATCCACTCTAGTACCTTCCCACCTATGCCATGAGCCTTGACTTTACTTAACAGTCTCCTATGGGGTACTCTGTCAAAGGCTTTACTGAAGTCCAAATAAACTATATCATACTCGTCCCCCTTATCTATGGTTTCAAATACTTTCCTATGGAAGGATAATAAATTTGTCAGGCAGGACTTCCCCTTGCTAAAACCATGTTGACTATGTCTAATTAGCTTGTGTTCATCTAAATGTTTTCTAAGATAGCTTCTAACATCTTGCCTACCACTGATGTTAAACTGATTGGGCGGTAGTTACTTTCTGCCTTATCTCCTTTCTTGAATATAGGAACTACATTTGCCTGCCTCCATAGCCTAGGAACTACTCCTGTGTCTAGGGATTTTCTAAAAATCATCGCAATGGGTTCAACGAGTTCTTCTCTACGTTCCCTAAGAATCCTCGGAAAAATGTCGTCCGGCCCGGGAGATTTAGTCTTTTTAAGTCTATCTATTTCCTTGCTAACTACTTCCCTACTTATGACTATTTCGCTTAATTTATCAACCTCTTGTCCCCTAAAGATCTGTACTGGCTCCAGTTCCCTACCCGACTCTTCCTGAGAAAATACGGACAAGAAGTATTTATTTAATTCCTTATTAATTTCCTCACCATTTTCTATCAAGCTGCCATCCATTCCTTTAAGAGGTCCTATTCTTTCCTTTGTTTTAGCCTTGTACAGTTGATAGAATCCCTTTAGATCCTTCTGGGCATCTCTAGCTATCCTAACCTCATAATTCCTCTTTGCGGTCCTTATATCCTTTTTAACTTTCCTAGCTAGGTCATTATACTGCCCTACTACCTCTACTTCTCTCCTTTTAATTCTCCTATAGAGTCCCCTTTTTAATCCAATTTCCCTTCTAATGCTGCTATTCATCCATTTTGGATCATTTCTATTTGACCTAATCCTCCTCTTAGGTATATACTGTTCCTGCCCTGTATGAATTTCCCTAACTATGCTATTATTATAATGCAATTCTACCTCAATGTTTTGATCCTCCTCTCTGCCTACTCCTATTCCCTCCCAATCTATACTCTGGAGGTGGTGTCTGAGGCCCTGGAAATTGGCTTTTCTAAAATCTGGTACTAAAGCAGTGTTTTGTTCTATCTCCCTCTTTGCATTAATCTTGAATCAAATTTCATGGTGGTCACTAACATCAAATCTAGCTCCTATCTTAATCTGACTGACCAAAGTTTCATTATTCGTGAAGACCAGATCTAAAATATTTCTCTGTCGCGTTGGTTCCCTTACAAGTTATATGAAAAAACCATCCTGGACGACATTAAAGAATTCCTCCGAGCTCCCGTCTCCTGTCATACTATCCCAGTCTATTCTCCTATAGTTAAAGTCCCCCACAATGCACACATTATTATACCTAGATGCCCTTGCAAACTCCTGCATCAGGGGTGCACTAGCTGCTTCGTCTAAATCCGGAGGCCTATATGTAATCCCTACAACAAACTTTTTCCCTCCTATACTAATGTCAATCCATAATGATTCCGTATTCCTATCTGTTTTTATTGTGGTATTGACATAGCTATTTAATCTGTTTCTAACGTACAGTGCCACACCTCCCCCTCTCCTCCCTACTCTATCCCTGTGAAAAAAAAGTGTACCCATCTATTCCTACTTCAGGTAAGAAATGTTTGCCTGCAATATCTAACCAAGTTTCTGTAATACCTATAATATCTAACTCTTCTACACATGCGGTAGCTCTAAGTGTGTCTATCTTATTTATTACACTTCTACTGTTTGTATGAAAGACACTAAGTTCATGTACCTCCCTCTCTTTACCCCGTCCTTTGTCACTATTACCCTTACCTCTATTAATATTTAGTTTCCCTAACTGGATTGCCTAACTGCTCTCTCAAGACACTCACTAAGCTCCTGCACCCCCTTCCTACTGAAGTGTACACCATCCCTGGCATACAGCTTCTGTCTCCCATAGAACCTGCTCCACATGCCAAGGGCATGTGAGAGCAACCAGCCTCTAACCCCCTTACTAGGGAACACCCCTGACACTATACACCTCCTACCACTCTCCTTTATCTCCCTCAGAAGCTCCCTATACCTATCCACTAGCTCCTCTGACCTTACCCTGCCTACATCGTTTACTCCCACGTGAACCACCACTAATGCCTCCTTCCCCGTCCCCTCCACTACCCTCCTGTATCTCTCTATCACGTCCTGCACTCCAGCCCCAGGAAGACAACACGTCATCCTCCTCTCCCTGTCGGCCTCACAGAAAGTCTCATCTAAATATCTAATCCTGGAGTCAGCCAGAACTAACACTTCCTGACTTCCTGTGACCCTTCTAACCTTTCCCTGTCCTTCCTCGCCTTCCCACCTTCCATCCTCTCCTTTCCATCTAACTTTCTCCTCACTATCTTCGCCTTGGGTGTCCTGTCCCCTTCTCCTGCTCCTACTTCTATCACGACCTCTTCCTCCTCCTGTGTAGCTAACAAACCAAACTTGTTGCTACACTCTACCTCACACAGGGGAGGAAATTCCACCTCACACAAGGGATGGCTCACCCTCCCTTTCCCTCCCCTATCCACAACCCTCCAACTATCCCCCCCTGTCTCTGACCTGACGCTCGTGACCTGACTCTAACTTCCCGCCTTACCTCTTGCAACTGTTGCCTCGTCTGTGCCAACAAAACTTTCACTTCCTTAACCTCCTCCTCTAAAGCTACATTTCTAGCTAACACTTCACATAACTTACATTCACTTACCATCCATTGTCTCTCCATTCCACAGGAACCACACCTCACTACTCCACCCTCCATACCTGTAACCCCCTCTCCTATATTGAGTACCACACACTCAGTCATCTAAATAATTTTGCCCCAAAATACACACAAAACACAAGAAAATACTTGTTATGGTAAAAATATAGCCTGGTATCCCTTGTGTTGACACACAAAAACACAATAAAATATCTGTTATGGATAAATACAACCTGGTATCCCTTGTTAGCGCGAGCAAGTAGCAGCACGTCCTCCTCTGAGCAGGTCAGGCTCACAACATGAGCAAGTCAGGCTCACAACATGAGCAGGTCAGGCTCACAACACTGTGACTAAACTAACCTTCAATTTCCGGATTTACATATTTGTTCCTAATCAAAATACATGATCAAAATAACACAATATCATTCCTAATTGTTCCTATAACTACCATGAAAACATCTAATGGGAGGGGAACGGGTGTGTGTGTGTGTGTGTGTGTGTGTGTGTGTGTGTGTGTGTGTGTGTGTGTGTGTGTGTGTGTGACGTGTGAGTGTATGTGCGTGTGGTTCCTCTGGAGGACCTAGGTCTTCCAGAGGAACCACATAAAGCGTTTCTATTCCATCCACAACAGCTGTTGTGGATGGAATAGAAACGCTTTCTGAGACAATATTCTTTCAACAAGTTTAAAGGGATGATGCTTTAACATAATAAAAAAATAAATAGAAGGGGAATACATTTTTAAACACTGAATATATATCTGAGGGAAAGGAGGAACATGTGGTTTGTGGCCGACGCCAACACGAAATAATAAAAAAGGGAGAAAACTGTTATTTTAAAAGCTTAATCAGGTCCTAAGGGACTTTCACTGATTATACACATTCAAGGGGAAGATTACTAGATATGTTATTACCCTGTATGCCTAAGGATTAAGGAGATTTTAAGAGATAAAGTGAGAACACTTCAACATCAACGACAACGTCGTTGACATATCCACCACTCTCCATCGGAAAACTGTATTGAGGGCAAACCATCCACAATCCCTCTCTACTACTATTCAAGTATTACACAAGACATTTTTTAAACATATTCCAGGACTCAAACTAGGTCCAGTGGGAAAAGTGTGATTGGTATGGATACCTTATCACATCTGCCGGTAACTTCACATCATTCCTACCGAGTTGATTATTGACACTTTATTCTGATACAAAAATGAAAAATAGTTACATTTACAATATATGGACACATTGTGGGGGACATTATTATCTACTATGGATTATCATTTTCTTAACCTGCGTGGGGGTCTACGCAGTCTGAGGGGAAACTGGGGCTGCTGCTTCTGCTACTACTGCTGTTACTGTTATTGCTGCTGCTGCTACTACTGTTGTTATTGCTGCTGCTGCTGCTACTACTGTTGTTACTGTTATTGCTGCTTCTGCTACTACTGTTGTTACTGCTGCTGCTGCTGCTACTACTACTGTTGTTCCTGTTGTTGCTGCTGCTGCTACTATTGTTGTTACTGTTATTGCTTCTGCTGCTGCTACTGCTGTTACTGTTATTGCTGCTGCTGCTCTACTGTTGTTACTGTTATTGCTCCTGCTGCTGCTACTGTTATTACTGTTATTGCTGCTGCTGCTGCTACTGATGTTACCGTTATTGCTGCTGCTGCTGCTGCTGCTGCTGCTACTGTTGTTGTTGTTGCTGCTGCTGCTGCTACTACTGTTGTTACTGTTATTGCTGCTGCTGCTACTACTGTTGTTACTGTTATTGCTGCTGGTGCTGCCACGGTTGTTACTGCTGCTGCTGCTGCTATCATTTTTGCTGCCGCTAACGGTCCGGGAAGAAGCATCTGTTGTGTCGGTGTTCCCTGGAGGTGTAGTGGTCTCTGTCTGTCTGTCTGTATGTCTGTCTCATTTAATTTTTTATCTTATTTATACAAGGTTACAATTTACGGAGGAGTTACAACTACATAACATAGATCATAGTAACTCTACAGGCTAAAGGTTACAGTTTTAGTGCATCTTATCTTAAAGCCTCACTCTGCTATAAAATTAAATACAATATTGATTATAAAGTACATACAAATTAAGTGATAGATAAATATCACCCATTTCCCAGTAGCCAGTCATTCACTGTATTTTTGAAACACTGCGCATTGTTTTTTCATCAAAGTTTACATCTGACGCAATCAGGGTGTTCCACAGTTTAATGTATTTGTGTGTGAACACACGTTACTGGTGCCACGTGCAACATCTTGTCTGCAACAGTTCACCAGGTGACTGAATGACGGCTCGCGTGGTGACCTGAGCCCGTCGTAATGGCTGTTGCAACTCTTGTAGGTGACTCACTTTCTCCACCTGCACTTTATACACCACCGTGAGTCCCGCAACGTCACGACGGTGTTGAAGGGTGTGCAAGCGTCTCTCTCTCTCTCTCTCTCTCTCTCTCTCTCTCTCTCTCTCTCTCTCTCTCTCTCTCTCTCTCTCTCTCTCTCTCTCTCTCTCTCTCTCAAGCTGTTCTCATCTCTCGGAGACAAGATATTGTTAATCGAGATCAACACACCATCCTGGTTAAAGGCAAACAATTTCACCTCCAGGAGTCAGTCAGCGTCTGTATCATCGGCCAAGAAATGGCCATGATGATATTTAGTTCGTTGGTTGACTTTATCAACTGTACATGGGTTTGGAGGGTTTGATTGTTGTGCAGTGTTTCGCATTTGTGTTTCGGCAGATTCGGTCCTGTAAACAGATGTACGAGTCCTGTGGCTTGGTCATGTTGGTTCACCTTTCATTTTTTGTTTTTATTTTAACTTTTTTTTCTTTTTTCTTTTATGAACCCGTCGACGAAAATTATAGCAAGTTTTTTTTCTCTCCGTCTTTCTTTTATATCTTCTTTTCCTTTTTACCCTTTTTTCAACTAACATCATTAGTAAGTTTGGTTTGCATTTATAATGACATTAATAATAATAGCTACTGTTGCTGCTGTAGTACTACAAAGCATTGTACAAGCATTTCGGAACAATTATTTAATTCAAATTCGTTAGACTTTCTATATTTTTGTTTTACCGAGTTTGAGTAAATGTATTTTTGTTTTTTTATTTACCTTTACTATTCAAACAATAAAAAAACTATTTTGCTTATTTTCAAAATCTAATTCTTTGTTGATTTCAGCCCACAGTTAATCAACATTTTCTATTTGCGTGAAGCTTATTACTCTTGTCCCACAATAGTGTTCTCTCATAAAGTTTTGTTTTCAATTACTCAATATCCATGTTATTGTTCTCCAGTCTCTACACGTCTACCCGTGCGGGTTGAGCAAGTAAGAATGGTATTTCTATAAATCATGAAAGCGGGCTGCCTACTCCAACCTGCTCAAGCCTGTTTCTTCTTCTATGCACGCCTACTTTTGTTTATATAGTTTGATTCTTGGCGCGGGTCGGCGCCTACCAGCGTGGGTAAACTTGCTTTCTTAGTGTACGCAGCCTTACTTTCACCAGCCACGTCAGAAAGGTTGCCAAGGATGCTGCCTGAAAGCTAAGCTGTATCCGAAGCATCGCTCATCTTCTGGACGCTCAGGGAGTTAACACACTCTTCAAATCACAAGTCTGTTCTCTGATGGAGTACTCAACCCCCGCATGGTCCTCATGCTCCCTGTTGTACATCGGTCTCCTGGACCTGGTTCAAGTCAAAGCCCAGCGGCTGGCCCGGTTGAAAGCTCCTGAGAGTACTACACAGGGGATATATACCTTTCCAGCAGTGGTGTTACATGGCAGCCATGTGCGTCATGTACATGGTGTATAGGATGGAACTCCCACAATTGGCAGCGCCAATTTTGTTGACAATAAAAAAGTTTTTTGTCATTATCACTTTTGTTTCAAAATGTTTCTGAGGTTAAAATTTGTCACCTCTCACAACAAGAGTTTAATATGACAAAGATAATTTCGTGTGTTTATAGAAAAGTATTGACGAGAATATGGATACAAGTGGTAATTTTACTAAAGCTTTATGGAATTACAGTCAAAAGTCCTGGCATACTTAGGTGTATATATTTTCTAAAAGGAGAGTCCCATACAAGTTACTTGAAATACAGTGTTTTTTTAAATAGTTAATTACTGTTCTATTCTGATATTATAATTCCTTATGGATTGGCCTCTTGCTGCTGCTCTTTTCACCTGAAAGAAATGAAAACAAGAAATGTTAAGTTCATGCCATGAATAAAGAAATATCAATATACAATTATAAAAAAAAAAAAAAATGTCCAGGAGTGTCAAGACACCCCTAATGTTAACTGGATCTCCACCCCTTGCTTCTATTCTCCTACTGTCCTCTTTACAGGGTCTGGCGACAAGCGGGATTATTTTTTTACTTATTTTTGTTTTCCCTTAGCCAGTACCCTTTTAACGTAAAATATGTATGTATATATATGTATGTATATATATGTATGTATATATATGTATGTATATATATATATATATATATATATATATATATATATATATATATGTATGTATATATATATATATATATATATATATATATATATATATATGTATGTATATATATATATATATATATATATATATATATATATATATATATATATATATATATGAATGTAAATATATATGTATGTAAATATATATGTATGTAAATATATATGTATGTAAATATATATGTATGTATATATATGTGTATGTATATATATATATATATATATATATATATATATATATATATATATATATATATATATATATATGTGTGTGTATATATATATATATATATATATATATATATATATATATATATATATATATGTATGTATATATATGTATGTATGTATATGTATGTATGTATATGTATGTATGTATATATGTATATATGTATGTATATATATGCATGTATATATATGTATGTATATATATATATATATATATATATATATATATATATATATATATATATATATATATGTATATGTATATATATGTATATGTATGTATATGTATATGTATATGTATGTATATGTATGTATGTGTGTATATGTATGTATGTGTGTATATGTATGTGTGTATATGTATGTGTGTATATGTATATGTATGCATGTATGTATGTATGTATATGTATGTATGTATATGTATGTATGTATGTATGTATGTATATGTATATGTCGGACTGCCCCTCTGCTGACGACCTCGGGTGTCTTGACACTTCCTCTAATACTTTTACTCTCGATTTCTGCAACATTCGTGGCCTTAGATCTAATTTCCAATCTGTGGAACACCATCTCTCCTCCACTAAACTTCATCTTCTCTTCCTAACTGAAACACAGTTGTCTGTGACTACTAACAGCAGCCCCTTCTCTGTTCCCTCCTACTTTCTCTATCCGCATTTTCAATCTAAAGCTGGCTGTTGCGTATATGTGCGTATGTGCATATGTGCTGTATATCTATCACCTAATTCCTCTGACTATGTAAAATTCTTTTACTATTTGACTTCCAAAGTGGAGTACATCCTATCTCACTTTCCTTATGCCTAGATCTCCATTTTAAGGGATTTCAATGTTCACCACCAGCTTTGGCTTTCATCTTCTTTCACTGACCAACCTGGTGAACAAACCTTCAACTTTGCTATCCTTCATGACCTAGAATAGCTAGTGCAGTTCCCTACTCGTATCCCTGACTGCCTTGGAGACACGCCCAACATTCTTGATCTTTTCTTAACTTCCAACCCTTCAGCTTACTCTGATCACAAACTTATTTCCGTTACCTGTCCTATCACTCCAGTGGAGCCACAGAACCCGCCTAAGCAGAGGTGCTTCTGGCATTTCAACTCTGCTAAGTGGGAGGACCTAAGGCAGTACTATTCTGATTTTCCTTGGGATGACTATTGCTTCCATGTCAGAGATCCTTCTCTTTGTGCCGAGCGCATAACAGAGGTGATTATCTCTGGCATAGAGCTATACATTCCTCATACTTTCTCTAATACTAAACTAAAAAGCCCTGGTTTAACTCTGCTAGTTCTCGTGTTGTCAAAGATAGAGAGGCGGCTCACAAACGGTACCGTAGCCATCCATCTGCTGAAACTCTAGAAAATGTCAGTCTTTCCAACTCTAACTCTTCTCATGATTTTTGGCATCTAGCCAATAATGTCTCTAACAATTTTACTTCTTCATCTTTCCCTCTTTTACTTCAACCAGATGGCCCCACAGCTGTCTCTTCTTTCTCTAAAACTTAACTCTTCGCTCAAACTTTTGCTACCAACTCTACTTTGGATGATACTGGGCATATTCCTCCTACTCCTACACCTTCTGACTACTTCATCCCTAAAATTAAAAATCTTTATTATGACGTTTTCCAGGCCCTCTCTGGCCTTGATTCTCGGAAGACTTACGGTCCGGATGGAGTCCCTCCTGTTGTTCTCAAAAACTGTGCTTCCGAACTCGCTCACTGCCTGGTCAAACTCTTTCGTCTGTGTCTCTCTACTTCTACCTATTCTTCTTCCTGGAAGTTTACTCACATTCAACCTGTCCCTAAAAAAGGTGACCGCTCCAATCCTTCTAATTACCGCCCTATAGCTAAAAAAAGTACCATATATCAATTCTATTAGTTGCTAAAAGTTTCATTTAAGGAGTGGCTGAATGAAATCAACTGAAATAAAATACATAACTTAAATACATAATTAAATTAATGCAATAAAAGATAGATACTTGTATAGAAAACTAAAACTAAAACTGAAAACGTAGCTGTGTAAAAATTATTATCCATGAAAATGGGTCTGTGTCTGACCTCTGTGGAGTGTGGACATAACCTTTGCTGCTATTCCAACTTGACACCACATAACTACCCATATTAAGACCAAGGGTACGTAATCTTTGCTATCCTTACACTCTAAACTCTTTGCACAGACATTAGTGATTTTAAATTGTAGAGATTATTAACTTTTTTGTGTGTTGAGATTTTATGTAGCCCTAAATACTTCCTCCTACAATTGCGTACATTATTGCTATTAATTTAATCTTACTATATATATTTGTTTGTTCTCTGTGTCAGTAATTACTCATTCTCTCTGTGTATTTTGTATTTTGTTGTAAAAGGCAAAATTTCTACTTACCACTCACTCAAAAATTTGACCATGAAAATATAGACCTGAATCACGATACCCAGACCTCACACACTATATTCTATAATCTCTACACTATGTAAGGAGGTGATGTTAGAAGCCCAGCCTTCTTTGGCCCCCTCACACTTGAAATTGGCTGCTAGGAGCAGTGTTAGTTTGGATTTTTTTTTGGTGATCAGTAAGGAGGCGGGTAGTAGGGCAGACTTGCTGATGGAGTCCCTCCTATTGTTCTCAAGAACTGTGCTTCCGTGCTCACACCTTGCCTGGTCAAACTATTCTGTCTCTGCCTACCAACTTCAAAGCTATCCTTCTTGCTGGAAGTATGCTTACATAAAACCTATTCCAAAGAAGGGTGATCGCTCCAATCCCTCAAACTATCGTTCTATTGCTTTGATTTCTTGCCTTTCTAAATTCTTTGAGTATCTCCTGAACAGGAAGATTCAGAGGCATCTATCCGCTCACAAACTTCTATCTGATTGTCAGTATAGTTTCCTATCTGGATGCTCTACTGGCTATCTTCTGGCTTTCCTTACTCACTCTTGGTCATCCTCTTTTAGGGATTTTGGCAAAACTTTTCATGTTGCATTAGACATATCAAAAGCTTTTGATAGAGTATGGCACAAAGCTTTGTTTTCTAAGCTACCCTCTTTCGATTTCTATCCTTCTCTCAGTTCCTTCATCTTTAATTTCCGTTCTGACCGTTATATTGCAGCTGTGGTAGATGGCCATATAAATGGCCTATAAATAGTGGTGTTCCACAGGGTTCTGTTCTATCACCAACTCTTTTTATATTATTCAGTGCCCTATCCACTCAAATGGTGATGACTCTACCTTGCACTTCTCCCCGTATTTCTCAAGACGCCCAAACCAGAAACAGGTAAATGACTCACGTGGAGATGCCACAGAGTGCCTAACTTCTGATCTTTCCGTAATTTCAGATTGGGGCAGAGAAAACCTTGTGTTGTTCAGTGCCTCAAAAATTAAATTCTTTCATCTATCCACTCGACAAAATCTTCCAGACAACTACTTTGATGACACACACCTGTCCCCCTCTTCTACACTGAACATCCTTGGCCTATCCTTTACTAAAAAACTCTTAGCTGGAAGTCTCATATCTCTTGATAAATAAGCTTCCAAGAAGTTAGGTGTCTTGTGTAGTCTCCACCAGTTTTTCTGCCCTTACCAGTTGCTGACTCTGTACATGGACCTTATGGAGTAAGCATCTCACGATTGGGGGGCTCCACGCACACAGAGTTGCTAGACAAGGTTGAGTCGAAAGCCTTTCGTCTTATTGAGCCCCCTCTTCTAACTGACTGTCTTCAACCTCTTACACTCCACTGCAATGTTGCATCTCTTGCTATCTTATACCGTTATTTTCATGCTAACTGCTCTTCTAAACTTGCCAATTGCATGCCTTACCACCTCCCGCGGCCTCGCCGCTCACGACTTTCTACTCACTCTCATCAATATTCTGTCCACCTCCCTAATGCAAGAGTTAACCAGTATCTTCACTATTTCTTCCTTTCTACTGGTAAACTCTGGAACTCTCTACATGAATCTGTATTTCCACCTTCCTACAACTTGAACTCATTTAATTAAGAGAAGAGTATCAAGACACCTGCAACCCTAATTTGGCATCCCTTCTTTTATTATATTTTATATATTTTATTGCCCTCGGCGGGTTTTCCATTTGCGCAAATAAAAAAAAATATTTACCATACTGTTCACAGCGTCTTAATCCATTCTCCCTTTATAACGTCAACGTCAACCTACAGCAAAGATGTCACCTAAATGTGATGTACCGTATATGTCAGCATATAAGACGACCCCCAAAATTTCTAGTGGTAGTGGCAGTATTATAAGTGGTATATAATATTGTAACTATATCTACCTCCAAGAACATGACAGTTAAGGATTCCTCTTGAAAAGATTAATTTATTATAGTTGTGCAATCATACCACATGTTACATAAGGTAAAAGTACTTTTATTACGCTACACTTTTATTATTTGATAAAAATAATGTGAATTACGGTAAGTGGTTTCAGTAGAAACTATTTGTGTTGTTACCAAGGCAGGGGTTACTAATATTTATCTCCTTCCTACAATTACCTTCATGAAGGTTGGTAGTAAGATCAGCCTCCATCTCCAGCACAAGATGATCTTCTGCATCATGATCTTGATCCTCTTGCATGAACCTCAGGTAGTCAAAGCCAGGTAAGCGCGGTTCCCACATCTTCCTTGGCAGCACCACTAAAAAATAGAGATTATGTACTCTCTCTCTCTCTCTCTCTCTCTCTCTCTCTCTCTCTCTCTCTCTCTCTCTCTCTCTCTCTCTCTCTCTCTCTCTCTCTCTCTCTCTCTCTCTCTCTCTCTCTCTCTCTCTCTCTCTCTTTTTTTCTTTTTTACTCTCTCTCTCTCTCTCTCTCTCTCTCTCTCTCTCTCTCTCTCTCTCTCTCTCTCTCTCTCTCTCTCTCTCTCTCTCTCTCTCTCTCTCTCGCTCGCTCTCTCTCTCTCTCTGAATATCTTCAATGAGCTTGATTTGTCGCCTCCCTCTATCTCTCACATGACACCTTATCCTTCATCTACATCTACATTTCATATGCATACTACTTTTCCGCTACTGTCACACTTAGTTTCAAATTACCCTTCATTACCTTTTTTCATCCATTCTCCCACTCTTCTCACACCGCACATTTTCTCTGCACACCCTATCACCGAACTCTTAAACAGCTACCATTCCTCTTTTATTTAATTTTCCTCGCACATTCCCATTACATTCCACTCATCTACAATAATTTGGTACTCTACCATTGTCTCCCTTTTTTCCAACTCACTCACTTTCAGAACCTTATTTGCCTTACCCATTCGCCAAGTCTTCATCCGCCTTATCCCTCCCTCTTCCCATATAAAAGGTTTCACATCCAAATACAGTCATATTATGTTCTTCGGCACAACTCTTCAGAGTGTAGTAGATGAAGGCAAAAAGAACTATGATAGAGGAGGAAGACATTTGTAAACTCCATATAGCAGCTTCCAGTCAATATTTATCAAAGAACAGCAATTTAAAATTGATCAAATCTTATAAGCAATAGCACACAAACAGTTAAACGCTTATCTTGACAAAAATTAATTGATGAAGAAATTAAGAATTTAAACAAATGGAACACAAATGTACCTGATGAAATATCCTATTGGGTGTTGAGACAATGTGCAGCAGAATAAAAAAAATCAATGCAAAGACTTAAAAAAAATCACGAAAAATAAGACAAATTACCAGAAATATATAAAAAATCAAACATACTGTAAGAAAAAGAGAGGAGTATGGTCAGATAGTGACAGAGATGCTAAGGGGCATTGCCATAGAACCTGTCAGGGTATGCTGTTTTGAAGATGCTTGTCGGGACTACGGGCACCATGATGATATCAGCGTTTAACATCAGACACTGGTAGAGTATATGGTGCATGCTGGTCAGACACTTTGATACGTGCAGAAGGAGATGGAGATAGATCATGGGCTCCCTTCTTAAATATGCATCTTCCAGCCTGATTGCATGGCTCTACCTCTTCATCAATGCCTGTATTTGTCATCAGCACATACCAAAACAGGTCTTGGCAGTGCTAATACAAATTTATACTTTGTAAGGTGGGGAAAATTATTCAAAAGAGAGATACACTACATTAACTAGGGTAGTTATGAAAAACACAAGAAAAGTGAAAAGAGAATACGAAATGTAGTAGTTAGAAATGGCAAAAGAGATTTTAAGGGATTTTTCCAAATTTACAAAACTAAAATTAAGGATAGAATAGGCTCACTAAACAAAGGATGATGAAATCATAGACACTAGTACAGATATGAGCGAAGCCTTAAACGATTTTCTATCAGTATTTCCGCATGAGAACTTAACAACGTTAGCTGGCACAGACCAAGCGTTCAGGGGGAGGGAAGATGAAAGATTAATGAACATTAACATAAGTCAGCAGGTAATCCAAGGGATAAATAAGCTTAGGCTTAATAAATCACCGGTAGTAGATTAAGCATTTTCTCATGCATTAAAGAAGTGTATAAACACATTTAGTGTAGCACTAACGGATATATTTAATAAGTCAATAGCCTCAAAAGACGCAACTAGTTTGTGGAGACAGGCGAACGTTATTCAATTTTTAAGAAGGGTGATAAAAGCGTGATGAGCAATTACCGGCCAATTAGTCTGACATGAATAATAGGTAAAATGTTAGAGTCTATTATTTCCAAGAAGGTACAGCAGCATCTAGAGCTACATTAATTAATTACTGCCTCTCAGCATGGGTTCACTAAGGATAAATAGTGTCTCATTAATCTTTTATCTTTTTATAGGGCAGTCTATGAGGCAGCAGATAAAGGCTTAAACTATGACGTAATATATCTAGATTTCAGCAAGGCATTTGACAAGCTGCCTCACCAGAGACTGTTGACAAAAGTAAAGGCAAACGGGATACATGGTAAGGTGTATGATTGGATTAAAGCATGGCTTAGTGGTAGGGAACATTGGGTTCAGATAAGCGGAAAGAAATCTAATTGGGGTACAGTAAATAGTGGTGTTTCCCAAGGAGCCGTACTTGGCCCATTACTTTATATATAACTGTCACCATAGCAGGGTAGGAAATCCACCCTCAAGTAACAGTACTGGCTTCCGCCCTCTTCCTGCCACTGCTGGGGCCAGAGAACGTTCCCTTAAAGGCGTTGCTCGTCCTACCTTGTCCGACACAAGCACTATTACTTAGTGTAAGGCGAGTGGATGTGTGTGTGTGTGTGTGTGTGTGTGTGTGTGTGTGTGTGTGTGTGTGTGTGTGTGTGTGTGTGTGTGTGTGTGTGTGAGTATTGTGGGTGGGACAATGTAGACGAGCTCGCGCAGGGCGCACGTCTCTGTACCAATACGTATCTTATCGCTTCAAGAACCACAACCACGACAAAGAAACACAACCTAAGCTAAGCAAACGCCAACAGGGTAGTGTGGCATGTATAGTTTAGCTAATATATACAGAAAATACAACGCCGAAACTCAAAACCAACTATAACCTCT
>JAPQNM010000019.1:83976-86476 GCA_029783475.1 Metacarcinus magister | reverse complement strand
GAATGAAAGCTTTGTAAAACGATATGAAACCTAGGAAACTCCGGAGTAACTTCTTGGTGGTAGGAGGAGTCATGAAGGCGATGGCAGTCAACTTGCCAACTTGCGGCACTTTTTAAGTTTGACAGTCAGACAGTTCTGTTGTAGTCTATCTAAAACAGACTTGAGGGCAGAGTTGTGAGTGGGCCAATCAGATGAATACAGAAAAATATTATCAAAATAAAATGAAACATTGGCCAAGCCAGCAAGCACAATCCTCATTAAGCGAATATAAGTGGCACAGACCGTAACGAGACCAAAAGGCATCCGAGTAAATTCCATCAGGCCCTTGTGAGTTGGAAACGCAGTGAAGCGTCGAGCTTTGGCAGAACGTGGAACCTGGTAATATGCCTTACTCAAATCTAGCTCTGAGAAAAACTCAGTACCAACGAACTTATGCAGCTCAGTCATAATATTGCAGGATGGTTCAGCATGGAAAACAGTAACGGAGTTGAGTAACCTGTAATCAATGGCCATTCGATACGTACCGTCGGACTTCCTGACCATGATAACCGGAGAGCAGTGTGGAGAGGTTGAAGGTTGGATGATTCCTTGATTCAACAGTTGCTCAACCTCTTCGTGGTAGTAGTGCTGGAGATGGATTGGCACCGGGTAGATCTTGGCTTGTATTCTCTCCGTTCTAATGAGGGTGATGTCGTGCTCAACAGTCTTGGTGCAGCCAGGTTGATCGGAAAAAGTAGACTGGTATGTGAGAAACAGGTCTTCAACCTGAGCAGACTGGTTCCAAGTGAGAGCAGGATTAATGACAGGTTCTTCAGTATTAGTTGGACCATCAGGTGTTAAAGCAAGCTCAGGTAAATCATCAATACCCTCATTCAAATAGGATGACTTACCCTTTTCCTCGGGCTCGCTTAAAGGTGAAATCTCGTCGAGGACTTGTAGCTGGTTAACTTGGTCCCGCCGGTGGTATTTCTTGAGGATATTGGCGTGGTAAAGTTTAGGTCCTCTTGGCATGTCGATCAAGTAGTCCACCTTACCCCGTTTTTCCAAAACTTTGTGAGGGCCACTCCAAGCAACCAACAACTTGCTGGAGTCACTAGGCAGTAGTAGCAATACTTCATCGCCTGGCTGGAATTGACGGTCTTGAGATCTTACGTCAAAGTAAGACTTATACCGGGCGATACTCACATCCGCGTGTTTGGCAGCAAACTGGACGCATTCGGTCAGTTTCTCCCGTAGCTCGATGACGTAACGGAAGGACGATCTCTCATCTTCTGGGATCCTACGGTTTTCCCATAGGTCACGGAGCACCGAGAGGGGACCCCGCACTGACCTGCCATAGAAGAGTTCAAAAGGAGAGAATCCAGTCCGGTCGTTAGGGATCTCTCTGAGGGCAAACAAGGTAGGGATTAAATATCGATGCCACTCCTTGGGCTTATCAGAGCACAACTTCCGAAGGGCAGACTTCAGGGTACCGTGTAGCCGCTCAACTCGCCCGTTTCCGCTGCGGTGGAAAGGCTTGGTGAAGATGGGTTTTACTCCCAGTAGTTTGTGTAGCTTTGCCATAAGCTGGGAAGTAAATTGAGTCCCACGGTCGGAAAGGATCTCCCTGGAGATTCCCACTCTGGCGAAGATGGTTAACAGAGCTTCATATACAGATATGGTGTCAATATCTTTAAGAGGCATGGCTTCTGGAAACCCAGTGGAAAAATCAATAAGAGTTACAATGTAACGGTGCCCTTCAGAAGACGGTGGAGACAAGGGACCTACCAAGTCAATGGCAACTCTGAAGAAGGGTTCAGTTACGACAGGTAACGGTTGAAGAGGTACTAGACGTACCCTTCCCTTAGCTGACATACGTTGACACTTGTCGCAGGAACGGCAGTAATCCCGGATGTCTGCACACATACCTGGCCAATAAAAGTCTTGCAATACCTTCATCTGGGTCTTCCGGTGGGAGAAATGTCCAGCCAAAGGACTTTCGTGAGCAACACGTGGGATGACGGGACGGCAATTCCTGGGAACAACAAAGGATAAACCATTAACTTTTGAGGGTGATCTGAGGAGAGACATTTTCGGTACAGGAGACCGTCTTCATGTATGAACTGGTATGTAGCACCATCCCGTGCCTTCTCAACGTCTTGAGTGGCATCCTTTGTTTGTAAACACGTCAAGGAAGGACATGATTCCTGAAGTTGACGAAACTCATCAGGGGTTGGTTACAGTCAAAGGATGGAGCTTAGGCAGAACTAGAGGGTGGACCCGTTTAGATCGACCGGCTCTGGTCTCCACAGCACACACTTGAGTAGTGGAGGACTCAACTGGCGGTAGATGCTGACATCCAGAAGAGAGGTTGTCCTTGTCTTGAGAGGAGAGGGAGGTTCCGGGCGAAGGCGAGTCATCAAGAGGCGACAGAGAATCTTGTAGGGAAGAAACGTCGGGGATGGCTTGGTCATGGTCACTATGGAGAAGATGGTTGTTATTACTGAGTTGAGAATCAGAA
>JAPQNM010000019.1:26476-78976 GCA_029783475.1 Metacarcinus magister | reverse complement strand
ATATATGTATATATATAGTATATATATATATATATATATATATATATATATATATATATATATATATATGTGACGGCTTCATAACACTACCCCCTTTTACAAGTCAGTCGCCCCGACTATCCCAACACAAACAAAACTAACTTAACTGGTCCCACAAAATAACATAAGCATTACACAAGTACCAAATAAGAAACATTACCAAAATACCAAAACATAACAACCATTACCCAAATAATATAAGCATAGCACAAGTACAAAAAATAACAATAAATAGTCTTCTTGGCAATGTACTCCTCCGCCGACGCTGCCACGACGTCAGTCAGCCATACTGTCCTCTCCCGACACCGTCACGCCAACAGCCAGTCACTGGTGCCGTCCCTGGCGTTTTCTCCCATGCCGTCTGCTCCTTCAGTCATCCCGGGCTTGCACCGGGCCTCTGGTTTCGCTCAAAGGGGCGAGATGTACTTGCTGGCCACAGCTCCTCCCTCCGCGGAGGCGACCTAGGAAGCAAGGGTGCCACTCGCAGGCCACCCTTCACAACTTCCCTCTCCAGGTTGCACGCCTCTCCCGCGGCCGGAAGGCGGGCCCAGCTCCTCCATTGGCCCCTAGAGTTGCTCACTGTGCCCAGTGACTCCACAGAACCACTGTGGTGCCACAGGAAGACCCTCTGAAGCAGCCACGTACTCTCTGCTACAGCGGCACGTCACCACCCGGCATGGTCTTCCCACCCACGGTCCTGTCCACCTCGACTGCCGTGGCTGAAGTGTGGCGACAGCTTAGGCTGCCTGGCGCTGCAGGAGTGTAGACTGGCGCATGTCGCTCTCGCCTTGCTCATGTGCGTCACCTGCCTGCCCCAAAGTCGCCGATGGGCAGCGGCCAGCAAAGTGACCATCCTAGCCACCACTGCTACTACCTGGGTCGAAAGGACACGGGCACAGCCGATCGAGGGAACGCGTCCTCCGCCTCTTCGCCTCTTGACTGCCGTGCCTGTGCCGCCCCCTCTCACGTCGACTTCGACAGGTACCACTGAACCAGTTTAGGCGAGGCCGCCCAGCAGTCGTCCAACTGCTGGAAGACACAAGATGAGGGCGCGGTGATGACGGAGGACTGAGAGAATACAGCGAGCTGTGGTTGGGGCGATGCGTGGTAGGCAAGCTGAGCGCCACACTCCGCGCACAACCACCCTTCACTCGTTGCTTGCCAGCCAGTTTCTCCCGCTCGTCGCCGCTCTTAAACTTGGCCATCACCACCTGGTGCAGGTATGCCTCAAAGGCCACCTTGCCGGCAAACTCAGGCGGCTTCCTCTTCTCATCCTGGCTGCTAGACACTGCAGCGTAAGGGCAAGGTGATGGTGGCGGGGTGAGAGGTTGGAGCGGGCCGTCACCGGGGAGAGGTGAAGCAGACAGACACGGGGTCACCTCCAGCGATGCGTCACCTCCACCACTTGCCTCCTGCCCAGCAACCAGTGCTTTCCGCCCATCGCAGCTCCCAACAGCAGCAGACTCGGACATGCTACTACCAAGCTATGACCTCACAGGCACAGGGTAGGTTACTGGTCCCGCAACAATAGGCACACCCGCCTCACACTTCATCCTACTTTCCCCCTCCACGGCCGACTGCAATGCACGGCACATATTCGCCTGTCCAGCCTGTATAGCTGCATGCAGTTCCGCCCGTCCAGCCTTCATCTCCGCCAATAGTTCAGCCAACAGTGACGGTACGGCACCAACTCCCTTCTGTTCTGGTGCCATCTTGCCCTTTTTCTTTCCTACAGACACCTAATCACCAGTCTGTTGCTAACCACCAGGCAACAGTCATCCCACTTCTGACACCAGTGTAACGAGGACCACCCCCCCTCTTCTACCTGGTGGTAATTACGGAAAGGAAACACAGGACAAAGGTGATCAACACTAGTTCACTATTGACCCTTCACACAGTACAACACAATGACCATTAACACGGCCAACAATCAGGCCCGGCGGCTTACTGCCCCGGCTCCCCACCCAGCTACTGTCACTCCAACACTGCAGCACAACGACAGTTCCTGCTCACTCGTAGTCATGGAGCTGGTGACACCACCACAGCTCCCACTCACTCGCTGACACAGAACTGGTGTTCTCCCGTAGTGGCAAGGCTCTCACAGGGCCTCACACAGGTGTTGTAGTAGTGAAGTAAATCCAGTGGGAGGGAGTGGAGCAGCCAGAGCCACCACCTGGTCGAGGTGAAAGCAGGGTTCCGTCTGTTCGTAGCGCCGCTTGGCCCCCACCACATCACCACCCCGTGCCACCTCCCCAACCCGTGTCGGTGGACTACGGGCTTCGTAACAATATATACATATGTATATATATATATATATATATATATATATATATATATATATATATATATATATATATATATACAGTCGGCCCCCCAAAGGGTGCTCCCCCTCTCTCTCTCTCTCTCTCTCTCTCTCTCTCTCTCTCTCTCTCTCTCTCTCTCTCTCTCTCTCTCTCTCTCTCTCTCTCTCTCTCTCTCTCCACCATTCGTCTTTCTCTCCCTCCACCATTCGTCTTTCTCTCCCTCCTTCCATCTCCTTTAAAGAACTCAACATCCTAAAGGTCAGGTGTAGGTCGGGAAGCTTTTGCCTTTATGTCGGCACTTCCCTGATGTTTCTTGTGTTCTTATGCTGTTGTGTCCATTAAGTTTTTCCGCTGGTTTTCTCTTTTCATCCACATCTTGTACACTATTTCTTTGGATTCTTGTATCATTTGTTCACTAAATAGTAACTGTCCTATAATGTTTTCTTCTTGTTCTATATATGGTCTTTGTAAAATGATTGTCTTTTTCCTTATGTCTTCATAACCTGGGCACCACAATAAAAAATGATTTAGGTCTTCAACATTCCAGTCACAAAATATGCATTTAGTGTCTCCACCAGTATGTCTGTTAGGTTATTTGTCCTGGCCTTAAATAATATTTGTGACGAAGGTCTATTATCATATATATTTTCTTCTGACATCTCCTTTTTCCAGTTTTTATATAATGATAAGCTTGATTTTTCTGCTACCTCCTTCTGCCAATTCTTACTATCCCATTCCCTGATTTTATTCTTTAACTTCTCTTTCTTTATTGTTCTTAAGTCAGACTGTTGTACATTTATTTCTCTCATAAAGTCCTTGGTTGTCTTTGTCCAGTAATCTTTCCTCATTGTGGTCTTTTCCTTAACAATCCTTCTCATCAACTCATTACTTTCATTTTCCTCCACATATTTCAAGTAATTTAGTTGGTTTTGCCTTATTCTAGTCTCCATGGCACTAGACCCTATAGCTCTTCTCAATGCTGGTACTTGTGTATAACTGGGTGCTCCCAGTATTGCCCTATACACAGAATTCTCTATCCTCTGGAGTTTTTGAATTTCATCTTTGGTGTAGGCTAAAATACTGGATGCATACAGGACTGTCGGCAGAACAATGCTTTTCCAAAAAGTTTTACCAATGATAATTTTATTACAGCTTTGGGCAATTACTGGGTATGTTAGATTGGCTAGTTTCTTGGCCTTCTGAATGGAGTATTCTTTTTGAGTTTTGAAGCAGTTTTTCTTATTTGTTATTGCTGTGCCTAAGTACTTTATTTCTTTTACTACTTTAATTCTTTTAATTTGTTCTGGCTGTTCCTTTTGGTTGAATATTACAATGTTGCTTTTATCTTCATTTATCCTGAGTCCTGTGTAGCTACTTAAATTAGTCAGTAAATCTATCATCCTGCACATTTCTTCTTCTGTCCTTGCCATCAATAGCCCGTCATCTGCGTAAAATAGAGCACTCAACTTGAAGTTTTCGTCACGGAAGCCTCCCTCTTTTTCTAAACTGTCTATGATTACATAAGTGAGTAACTTAAACAAGGTAGTTGAAGCTGTACATCCCTGCCTAATGCCACTTGACACAATCATCTTAATTTCTGTCTCTCCTCCTGTTACAATGCCAGTTGTGTCATCTGTATAAATGCCAGTCACTATGTCTATTAAGTTAGGGTGAATTTTGTAGTCCATTAGTGTTTTAATCAAACTGTCCCTTTTCACTGAATCATATGCGTTCGCAAAATCCACTGCCATCACATACAATATCTTCTTATCTTTGAATGTTTTGTCTATACAGAACTTTAATATCATTAAATTATTTTCTACTCTTCCTTTTGTTGTAAATCCACTCTGATTTTCCTTTACTAATTTGTTATTAATTAAGTGTTTTTCTATGTTTTCTTTCACTGTGACTGACATGAATAGCTTGTATGAGATATTTGTCACTGCAATTGGTCTCAACTCAAAAAATTTTGGTTTACTTTTCTTTGGTATCATCACTGTCCTTGACTCTTTCCATGACTCAGGAACCTTTCCTCTTTCAATAATTTGTCTAAAACTTTCTGTTAATAGTTTTATAAATTTCTCACTGTCTTGAAAGGTTTTATAAAATTCCACCCTCATTTTGTCCGGTCCCGCTGCCTTTTTGTTCTTTAATTTCCGTAAACTATCTTTTACTTCTTCTTCTTGGACTGTGGGGTACTCCATCTCCTTTATGACACGCGTCAGTGTACACACTGCGTCAAGATGTTCCAGTGTTCCTTCACCCCAGACAACCACATCCTCACCTTGCTCATTTTCTACTTGTATTCTTACATTATTTTCAGAGATCATGTTTTCCTCTCTTATTCTCAAATATTCTCTTTTTGTCTCTAAATTCCACACCTCCTTTATATTGTTTTCATGCATTCCATATATATTCTCCCAATAGCCTTTAATCACTTCTTTCTTTTCCTCTTTGGTTATCTCTGATCCATGCTCATCATACACTTTTAGTTCTCCCTCCTTTTTCTTGGTCTTTTTCCTTTGCTTGTCAATAAGTTCCCACAACTTTTTCTTATCTGTTTTCTTTTATTTCTCTGGATAATTTCTCTTCATACTCACACTGCTGATCTCACTGCCTTATGCGTCTCTGCTTTTGCTACTAAATACTTTTCTTTATAATTCGTCTCTTCTTGTGGTGTTGTTGCATTTCTCTTGGCTCGGTTGTATTCTTTCCTTCTTTTTATGTTCTGTTTGATTTCGTCGGTTATCCAGGTTTGTTCTAAGGTGTGTTCGTGTCCTCCATTTATTTTCCTCCTATATTTCCTCTTGAGTGTTTTATTTGCTTCTTCCCACAGTATTTTGTTTAAATTTTCAATAGTAATGGTGTCTTTGTTTCTTAAAATTTCTTCAACTTCCCGTCTATAAATCTTGAGTGATTCTGCGTCCATTTTAAAGTACTCGTATTCCTCCCATCTTCCTGTTTTTACCATCTTAGCTGCCTTGTCTTTCCTTTTCAACGTCACTGTGATAAGGTTGTGGTCTGAAAGGTCAAACTTTTGTTTTTCATATGTGGAATTCTTCTTCCTCCTCCTCCTCTTCTTGTGACCTGTTATGGTTTGTATCGCTTCGTCGGTCTCATCTTCCTTGGTTTTACGGCTCCTCTATCCTTCCAGAGACGTGAATAGGAAGAAAATGCAACACAAAGGGAAATTTTTTACCAATGTTACTAGTCCTTTCTTTTCAATTACGCTGATTTTCTTTGCATTCTTTTCACGTCTATATAAGACGGGAAATACGCAAAGAAATTCAGCTTTTGTCAGGCCGCCATGTTATGATGACGTCATCTCTCTCTCTCTCTCTCTCTCTCTCTCTCTCTCTCTCTCTCTCTCTCTCTCTCTCTCTCTCTCTCTCTCTCTCTCTCTCTCTCTCTCTCTCTCTCTCTCTCTCTCTCTCTCTCTCTCTCTCTCTCCTCTCTCCTCCTCTCTCTCCCTCCCTCCCTCCCTCCCTCTCCTCTCTCTCTCTCTCTCTCTCTCTCTCTCTCTCTCTCTCTCTCTCTCTCTCTCTCTCTCTCTCTCTCTCTCTCTCTCTCTCTCTCTCTCTCTCTCTCAGATGTGGGATTCCTCCTCCTCCATCCTAGATACTGTAATGGCTTCCGTCAGTACAGTATCTATCTATTATCAATCATATTTAATCACATGTGTATATGTACTGTATATTCTTTCATTATATCATGTATTTCGGGGGTTATTGGGCGAAAAAAGGGTAAGTCTTAAGAGTCCCGGACTACATTAGTGAATTTCCCATAGGTTATTAACTTCCAAGGGTGCGTTTTTCCAAGGGTGCTTAAGGGGTGCGGACTACATTAAGCGCACCCTTGGGGGGCCGACTGTATATATATATATATATATATATATATATATATATATATATATATATATACATGCATATATACATATATATATATATATATATATATATATATATATATATATATATATATATTTATATATATATATATATATATATATATATATTTATATATATATATATATATATATATATATATATATATATATATGCATATATACATATATATATATATATATATATATATATATAAATATATATATATATATATATATATATATATATATATATATATATATATATATATATATATATACTATATATATATATATATATATATATATATATATATATATATGTATATATATATATATATATATATATATATATGTATATATTATATATATATATATATATATATATATATATATATATATATATACATATATATATATATATATATATATATATATATATATACATATATATTTATACATATATATTTATACATATATATTTATACACATATATATATATATATATATATATATATATATATATATATATATATATATATATATACATACTATATATATATATATATATATATATATATATATTTATATATATATATATATATATATATATATATATATGTATATATATATATATATATATATATATATATATATATATATATATATGTATATATATATATATATATATATATATATATATATATATATATATGTATATATATATATATATATATATATATATATATATGTATATATATATATATATATATATATATATATATATATATATACATAAATATATATTTTTTCTTTTTTTTTCTTTTCTATCATAACTTTTCAATTTCATTTTCTAGTTAATTGCGATGAACGGAATGAGCCCAGGAGATTTACTAACCCATCGAGTTAGTGGGTACTACACTTCTAGTCAGTCTTCAGTTGCTGACCAAAAATTTGGTAAGTTTTCTTTTTCTTTCTTTTCCAAATGAATACAATTACCATGCATTAAAAACATGCACTCGTAGGCTTTTGAGTATTAGTAATCACTAATGTAAGATCATTGAAGGAAACGGATACCTTGTAGACACTGCCGCATTGTTATCTCAGTGGTATCATATAGAGACTTAATTCCTTACATTATTTCTAATACTGCTTTTCCTGCCAAAGATAGCAATGAAATAAGTCAGTCAACTATAGCATAGCATTGTGATATTAACACATTAGAGTGAGAGATAAATTGATGATGCTTATATATATATATATATATATATATATATATATATATATATATATATATAAATGTATATATGTATATATATATATATATATATATATATATATATATATATATATATATATATATATGTATATATATATATATATATATATATATATATATATATATATATATATATATATGTATATATTATATATATATATATATATATATATATATATATATATATATAAATGACTATTTATATATCTATATCATATTTATCCTTGTTTTGTGTTCTACCTCTATTCTCCGTAATATCACCAGAGTTTTGGCGATATCCATATCTTCTTGAGTAGAATCTTTGAATCCGAGCAATTGCAATGATTCTTCCGACTGTTGAATCTTTTTTGTTTCAACTATCACTTCACGCAATGGACTTTCCATGGTTATGGCATTTGCTAAATGACTTTTCCCTACCTCCTAGACAGGATCACTTCGACAAAGCTCAGACCCTATGTAATTTAAATATAAGCCTGTACTTAAGAGAGAATCATGATACCCCATCCATTGTGTGTGTGTGTGTGTGTGTGTGTGTGTGTGTGTGTGTGTGTGTGTGTGTGTGTGTGTGTGTGTGTGTACTGATATTTTGTATGTATGAAAATATAAATAAGAGAGCTCTTACCTAGCATGACTTTGGATTCACTAATGTGTACATTTTGAGAACAGCACTGTAATATTACAATGTCTACCAAGTTGTGACCTGCTATTGTAGCCAATACCACGTGAAAATTTGTGCATAAGTAGCAAGGCATTTCAATGGAGGGAAATATGAAGTTGAATACTTCCATAATGATAATGTATTGCTTTTGTAACAACATTTTTCTGCTGCACTGGTGTAGTTTTAATGATTTTGTCATTAAGGTTTGTGTTTTGGCTGCATTTTGATCATTATGTTTAATTTGACAATTGATTTTTGCCTAAAGAAAGTGAATTGCCAAGGAAATATTCCTCGTGTAATACTGTCTTTATTATAGTACCAACTGAGAGTTGCAGCTTAACTGTCAGATAGATGTTAGCAAAAGTACGCATATGCACAATTCATGTGTTTCATCGTATTTACCCAGAAATTATTAACTGATTTTACTAATTGGAGTTTGCAAATGCAGGAACATAATATTGGTTTGATTGGTTGTCTTATGGTATTGAAATTAATTGTAATAGGTAAGTATTCATTTGGTACTGAGGTAACATGTTTGAAAGGCTAATCTAAGTTACTAACTCCTAAGCCATCCTATATTTTTTGGATGATTTTGCACTTGTCATTTTTCTTAAAATTTTAGACACATTTATATGATTTTTTTTTTATTGAAACACTGTATGTAACTCTCAGAGTTGGGAAAAGTGTCAAATATTCTAGAATCAACTTATATTTCTGTATTGAGTTAATACTTCAGATCCCACAAAATTTTGTTAATGGCATCAATAAGGCATGAAACTTCAGGCTTTTTATAATGATAGACCATTCAATCCTGAGAACAGATTTTTGACAGTACCATATGACACTTCATAGATTCATAGTTTCCTGAAGTTATAATTGAAATATTTAAATTTTCTTAATCTCATGTAAAAACATATTTACAATTTGTTGTTTCTATATCCTGGTGCAGGAGAGACTGAAGAAGATAGCTGCAGGTTAGAGCCCAGCAGCACACCACTTAATGAGAGCCTCACTCGCTTTCATCAGCTGCGCAAGGAGTCCGATATTCAGTTGATTAAGTGTATCCAAAAGGACACTAATCATAGGCATATTGTGGCCTCGCCACTCTCTCCTGCCACCTTGTTCTTTGTGGACAAGGAGCTAGAGCGCCAGTACCGTCAGCAAGCCCACAAACCCCGTCAAGATACTCCACTCACCCTCGCCTCTTCACACTTCAACACCTATTTTGATATCCTGGTGAGTGCCCTCGTCTACATAGGAGTGAGCATCTCTTTGTTTGTCCTGTTTCCCTACACTTTGGGCTGGCTGCTACTGTGTCTCCTCTCAACCAGCTGGTACATGATCTTACTGGTATTATGCTGTCCACATTTGGTTCGTGGGGATGGCACCAGGGCAACCTCCCCGCTCATCTCACAAATCTACAAGTGCTTGACACACTGGCGACCATGGCATGTATGTGGAGCTTCTCTCATCTGCCTTCCTTTGGCAGTAGTCCTCTATAATTTTTCTTGTACCCTGTCTGATCATGATGAAAAAATAAGATTTTTCTGTTATCTCTCATTTGTTGCTTTGATACATTTATGCAACTTTACACAGCTGAACTGTTGGATGAAAAATATCCTAGCAACTCTAGGTACAGTGATTCTTTTGGTGCTAGCAGCCCCCAGTCTTTGTTTGAAAATGGATGAGGGAGGGCTAATAAGCAACACCACAAATGTGACCATGCCGGTCCCTGAGAGCGACACCATGGCTCAGTTTTCTTACCAAGAAATGGTAGTTGCAGCCACATTGTTGTTATTACTTGTATGGTTTCTTAACAGAGAATTTGAAATTAGCTATAGACTGAGTTTCCATGGGTCAGTGATGGCTATTAAGGACAAGGTTCATGTTCAGACCATGAAAAATCAGGCTGATTGGTTGCTGCACAACATCATCCCAAGGCATGTGGTTGACTCCATTAAGACTGTTGGTAAGTACTCTGAAAACCACCGTGATGTAGCCGTCATGTTTGCCTCCATCGTCAACTTCAATGAGCTGTATGATGAAGACTACCTAGGGGGCAAAGAGTATCTCCGTGTCCTCAATGAGCTTGTGGCTGATTTGGATGAGCTCCTTTCCCGCTCAGAGTTCAAGAATATTGAGAAGATCAAGACGATAGGTAGCACATACATGGCTGCATCGGGTCTAGATGCCAAGGTGCGACAGAACAACACAGATGCTCATCAACACATCTTTGAGTTGATGGAGTTTGCCCTTGCCACTCAGAAGGTCATTGATGATTTCAATCAAGATCTGATTGAATTCAATCTCATTGTGAGAATAGGCCTCAACTTTGGGGATGTCACTGCCGGTATCATTGGCACCACAAAACTCTACTTTGATATCTGGGGTGATGCAGTAAACATTGCATCCAGGATGGACTCCACAGGGGTACCTGGTCGCATCCAGGTGAGTAATAGGTGTGCAACTGTGCTAAATCGCAGATATGAGCTAGAGCGACGTGGACAAGTATTTGTTAAGGGGAAAGACAACATGGATGTGTACTTGCTCAAGGGCTGCAAAGAGGATGTATGAGGCAGTGGTGATATTGGTCATATGAACTATGTTCAGGAATCACAAATTAAGTAAAATACAAAGTGTGTCTTGGAGGCTCTGAATATGCATTCATTATGGGGTAATGTTTTGTTGTAAATAGTAGAAACAGGTTGATATTGAAAATTTGCATGTTAATATGTTTTTGATAATCTCCATGCAGTATAATTTTGTAAAATAACATTATTGTAATGAGAAGACCAAGCATATTCTGCATTTTTATACACGAAAAATATGCTTTTCAGTGCAGAATGTTGCAGCATATGTTTCATAAGACAATTTTTTTTTCTTGGCATTATTGGCTCTATACTTAATGGAGTTGACACCAACTTAATGGATCTTTATATTTAAGACCAGATGCCCTTCTTAATGTCAAGTGGTGTTACTGGTATTCATATTGGTGGATTTTGAAATCAGTGCCGCAAGAGAGGTAGTCTGAATTCCATTGATGGTGTGTGTCATCAGGAAGGGTGTCTGTTCTTAAATCCTGAAGTACACTATGTTCATGATAATCCATCAGTATGAGACTAATAAAGGCATGTAAAAAGGGGTTTTAATAAGACAAAGTAATTATATTTATAGTTACTGTATGTATGTTTTTGGTGTAGAAGATAAGAGAGCAAACCAAAAAGAGACAAGAGGAATCCACACTTTGGTGATGTACTCACATCATTGAATAGGGTTGTTACTTGTTCTCTGTCAGATCTTGAAGCAGACATCACAAGTTTGCCAGAAATGTTTTCACCTTTACTTTCTTCAAGAACTATTATGCAAACTAAACCCTAGTCACATACCACCTAAAAATCAAAACTGCTTCTCACTACAGAGCTTGTTTGTAATTCTCAGTAGAGTATAGAAATTTTTGAGCTTTAGTTCATGTGCTCTTGATTAATGAGTGCCATTTATAATGTGAGTCATAAGGATGCTTGTAACATGAGCAAGAAGTGTTGTGTTTCTGTAAATAGTAAAACAAGTTTAAAACCTTCCAAATTATCACATTTATTAATAATTGAAGCATGTTTCTTTGACATTCTAAAAGCTTTCAAGAATTTATTTTCTCATTACTGTCCAGCCACATTGTTTGGAGTGTTAAGTAAATGAACATTTGCTTTTCCTATGAAGTTTTACAAATGTTAAATAAATGGACTTTTAACATTTCTTACTGATATAGATCAATGCTGTTAAATTCAACTGTTGCTCGTAGTTCTTGTGCAAGTTACTGATAAGTCATCAGTGTAAGAGAGTGCTGTTAAGGGCTGTCATTTTTTCTATATGAGTCAGTGTTGCAATTATTGCTTGGCTTTGTTATTTTCCAGCAACCACACTCTTGTTTGGGATGGTCCTGACGCTGGTGGCCAGTGTTATTGGTATGTGTGTGATACAGATTGACTAATGTATGTTTTCAGGCTGTGTTCATTTTAAGATGAGTAAGTATTTTGAATAACAATTTAACAGATATGTTATGATTAAGGATTTTATTCAAAACATCTAATAATTGCAGTTCACATTACTTCCAATACTGCTTGCTCATTATGATTCCAAAGTCCTGCACAGTGGAATCATCAGTTTAATTTGACAAAACTATGAATACTTTATTGTGCAATTTCATTTAAGTATTTATAACTTTAACAGGCACACAAAAAAGAAAATATTATTGTAATAACAGGGAGATGACTTGTAAATTGATGATTAAATTGAAATGAAGCTGCAAGTAAGTGTTATAAATGCATACAATACATATTAATATTTAAGATTAAGGTTATTGTAAACTCATGGCTGAACATCATCACCCAATATTACATATATATATATATATATATATATATATATATATATAATATATATATATATATATATATATATATATATATATATACATATATATATATATATATATATATATATATATATATATATATATATATATATATGTATATATATATATATATATATATGTATATGTATCTATATATGTATATGTATCTATATATGTATATGTATCTATATATGTATATGTATCTATATATGTATATGTATATGTATCTATATATGTATATGTATATGTATCTATATATGTATATGTATATGTATCTATATATGTATATGTATATGTATCTATATATGTATATGTATATGTATCTATATATGTATATGTATATGTATCTATATATGTATATGTATCTATATATGTATATGTATCTATATATGTATATGTATCTATATCTGTATATGTATATGTATCTATATCTATATATGTATATGTATCTATATCTATATCTATATATGTATATGTATCTATATCTGTATATGTATATGTATCTATATCTGTATATGTATATGTATCTATATTTATATATGTATATGTATCTATATTTATATATGTATATGTATCTATATCTATATATGTATATGTATCTATATCTATATATGTATATGTATCTATATATGTATATATATATATATATATATATATATATATATATATATATATATATATATACATATATATATATATATATATATATATATATATATATATATATATATATATACATACATACATACATATATATATATATATATATATATATATATATATATATATATATATATATATATATATACATATATATATATATATATATATATATATATATATATATATATATATATATATATATATATATATACATATACATATATATATATATATATATATATATATATATATATATATATATATATACAATAATGATAATAATAATTTAGGTAAATACAATCACATTCAATGCTGTTGTCTTAAGGAACAAGATTAAAAAAATACAAATTGTTGTTAAAAAGGCAGTATCTGCATTTAGCATTTGAAGCTAAAGTTTTTATGGCTCCTCATAGAAGTTTTGGGTTTTAGTGACTTAAATGAATGATAGTTAGGTTGTGGCCATTATAGTCGTTAATTCGTCAAATGTTGGTATTGACTATTAGGAACTAAAAACATCTAAACAAGTTCCTGAGAATGTGTTGAAGTGCCTTATGTTAAGTAATATTATGATCAGATAAAAGATTTAGTATTACCTATGAAAGTTCAGTGACTTAGTATTCTGATATTTATTTTGATGTTAGGTTTACATGTTATCTTGTTTAGTAAAGGAAATAATTTTGACCAAACACATGTATAAATAGTGTGATATGGTAATTTTATTCCTAAATGATTACCATTGTTTTACAATAAAAAAAGATAAAGCTAAATGACGCATTAGAAAGCGAGTAATGCTGACAAACACTCATACTATGCACATTTAATGGTTCTGAAAGAAACTCCTGCTATTCCAAGGCTAGTAGTGCTGAAAAACTTCTGCTGTGCCAAAGCTAGTAGTGCTGACATATACACTTATGCTGTACCATAGTTAGTGATGCTGACAGACTAGTATGCTGTGCCACAGCTAGTGGTGGTGGCAAACTGGTAAACGTCAACAGTTCCAAGGAAAATTTGTGAAATTTTGTCAATGAAGAAAATAATGATGATATTTTTTTCACCTTTGCAGTATATTTGAGTGGGGACAATTACTTGATGGTATCTTATTCATATATTCATAGCTTCTTTAAATACAAAAGAATGATAGTAATACTTTGAATTTATCTCCACCTGTAATGCATTCAAGCTTTTGATAAAATGAGATGTAACATAAACTTTAACTATCCATTGCAGTTATTAGCATTTATTTGATTAACTTATGAATGTGGCAATATTACAATATTACACACATAAGCACACACGTGTATTTGTGCGTGTTATTCACCATGGTCTGAAAGATCACGCGCTGGACTCGTGATCGTCAGCCATTACCCTCCCCGAAGGAGCTCAGAGCTCATAGAGACAAATCTATGGATAGGACTGAGATCTCTCACACATCACACATCCACATCCCCTTGCTCAAGGGGGGAAGTAACTATTACCTGTCAGTGAAAAAGCATGCGGGGATGATAATCACTGACCCACGGGAGCTGGTGTGTGTGTGTATTTACCTAGTTGTAGTATACAGGGCCTGAGCTACACTTGTGTAGTTTTGTCTCCATATCTATATTTGTCCAATTTTTTCCTTCAGTTGATGTACATTCTTTGCCATTATCACCTCTTCCTTCACTCCATTCCAAGTATCTATACTTCTTTGGGGAAAACTGTACTTTTTTGTATCGTTCAAGCAAAATCCTTTTTGAAATTTTTTCTTGTGTCCCCTCAAATTCCTAACCTCTACTTTTTTACTCAATATTAGGTCTTTTCTATCTGTTTCCTCCAGGTTGTTCATCAATTCATATATTGTGATTAAGTCACCTCTTTCTCTTCTTTCTTTCAGTGTTGTTAGCTGTATTTCTTTTAATTTTTCCCCATATATTAGTTCTTCCAATTCTGGCACCATCTTAGTTGCAATTCTCTGTATTCTTTCTAATTACAACACATGTTTTTTCTTGTGAGGGGACCATATTACTTCTGCATATTCCAGTTTTGGTCTGATTATTGTCGTTATAATTTTTCTCATCATATCTTTATCTAGGAAATGAAAAGCCATCTGTATATTCCTTAGCATCCTGCTTCATCTCTTCTCTTGTTAGATCTTTCACACTTTCCGTTAAGGGGAGAGTTGGCCATGGTGTATTTTGATATTTTTAAAATTTTGAAATTGAGTTAAGTGCTCTGGCTACACTACCTAAGTGTAAGCTATCAAATGGCAGTTTTTTTTTCTTTTCCACAAATTTAAATGTCCCACTGAGCCAAAGTTTAAATGCCCAGTACATGGGCGTCAAGAGGGAAAAAAATCTTTAATCGCCGTTTTCTCAAAACAAGGGTTTTTACAACATAAAATTCATCTCCTCATTAATGTTTTGTTCGATTGCCTTAAAAAAATATGGGTAAAAATCTAAGTTAACATAAAACAAATTGTGTACAAAAAATTTTTGATAAGGATCATAGATTTTCCGTCCAGCACAAAAAGATTCTAGACTTCAAACTTTAAAAAAAAAAATTTGTTTTGACTAAACTCAAAGGATTTTCGAAGAAAAAAATTAACACAATTTGTTAGAATATTTATGAAATATTTTGTGTGCAAGTAACAAAACAAAATATGCAAAAATGACGAAGATAGATTTTGAAAAAAAAAAAAAAAAAAAAAAAAATGACATATATAAATATATATTGATACTATTTACTTGAAACTCGGATATGATAATGAAGCCAATATTATACGTAACACACTTTACTTCAGTACAATTAAAATCTCTCATCAGTGTTATTCTTTGACTGCTTTTAATCATCTTTTCTAAGCTCTCTAGGGTATCTTCTATTATTTCTCCATGTTTTTCCTTAGTCCAATTTTTTTGTTTTTTGGGGTACATATCTAACTATTATCTTTTGGCTTTCCCATATTTTGTCTTAATCTGTGCATTTATCAATTCTGCTTTCCCTTTCCATACTTTACACTTTTAACTTTCATCTTAAATTTTATCATTAGCATCACACCATCTTTTTTTTTGTTTTTTCCATCTGTAATGTATTTGTGTTAATTTGTGTGTGTGTGTGTAACAGGTGTTCACGTGTTTGTATGGAATGATAGTATTGACAAGGGCTGTGTGTGTGTGTGTGCGCGAGTACCTCTGCCCTTGTTATAACCAGGCAGTTGTGACATCAGTGTTTGGAAGAAAGGGGATCATGAGCAGGAGGTGAGGCTGGGCGACTGACGAGGTGGAGCAGCAGTGCACGTCCAACTCACTAGCAGTACAGTCGTCATCGGCACTTTTTTTGAACAGTCACAATTAAGGACACCGGCGAAAGTGCTTTTGTCATTGTCCACTACAAGTTATCTAGGCTCCATAGAGACGCTGATGACTCCGCCTGCTGCTACAAACCCTGCTGCCACTATCACTTCAGTATAGTTGGACGCCAGGTTGATCCCGGAGTACGATGGCAAGACGAACGTTGCGGGCGGAAATGCTGTGTCAGCTCCGCGGCGTTGCCATGGAGTTGATACTGCAGCTACGTCTGACTGGTGGGGCATTCGCTGTGTGGTCACAGATGCCGGCTACCAGCCGTTGTTTGCTGACAGCCATGCGCGACGCTCTGTATGCTGCGTTCGCCCTAGATCAGTACACAGCGTACGAGGCTTTTGCTGTGCGTCAGCTTCAGCCAAGTGAGTTTGCAGAAGTTACCTATCTTGACTGACCTCCGGAGGCTGTCGGCCTTGTTTGGAGGCATTCCTGAGCGTGTCCTGGCGTGTGTGTTTGTGGCTGGGCTGCCAGACAACGTTCGCTGCATCATACGAGCCAGATCCAGAGCCGAGGGACTCGACCTGATCAGTGTGTTGGCACGGGCTCGTGCTTTCCTTAGTGATGAGCGTGTGGCCGCTGCAGGAGCTTCAACATCACGGGCTTATGGACCGACGCCGCTTAAGAACCAGCCATCTGCACCATTACAAGACCAGCTACATGAACAACTGCTACGGGGAGTGTGCCGACCTCGTCATTGTTAGACCTGTGGCCAGCTGGGGAATTTTGCCGCGAGAAGAGAGAGGGAAATGATGTTGGAAACGAGTAGGTGGCGCTCTTCCTGTGGTGCACTGCTCGTCGACGGAAGGTGGTGCCAAGTGCTAGTTGATACTGGGTGTACAGACACCATCATCCACACTGTGTTGTGCGCAGTGGCAACAGCAGGCGACCAATATCATAATGGTTTGTGGAAACACTTTCCAGTGGGCTGGGGTTGGCAGCATGACGGTGGAGACTTCTACCGGCCAGCGTGCCCAGATGCAAGTGCTAGTGAAGAGTGAGCAGCCTCTGGGTGTGAACATTGTGCTTGGTATCACTGGCATCTCTGCATTTGGTAGTGTTGTTGTGAAGTAGTTGTCAGAAGTCCACTTGTGCGGCACTGGGTGCCGCTGGTAGTGGATGCACCCAACTACAGCATGCAGTTTGACGCAGCATGCCGGATATGGACAGTGACGTGGAAGTGGACCAATGGAGTGGCGCCTGACTACCTCCACTGGCTAGTACCTTGCAACGAACATCAGCACGGGGCACCGCTAAGACTCGTGCCGCTCATGGCAGTTTGTCAGAACCATGGAGGTAAGGTGTGGCCCGTGCTCGACTACCGTGAACTTAACAATCACGTGACTGCCTTCACTGCCGACAGCGACATGTATGCCGATCAGCTGCACAAGTGGCGCCATGAAGGTCGTCGTCAAAACCATCCTGGTTCAAGACCCAGAGATTGAGCAAGCAGTTCTGCCTTACATCGACAACTTGTTGGTGGACAAGAACCTACTTAGTGCGGAGAGGGTTGCTGCGCATTTCGCTACCTTTGGGCTAGAATGCAAATAGCCGGATTGTGCAGCTGACGGAGCACAGTTGCTGGGGCTGCATGTGTAGTCAACCGATGGCCAGCTCCGGTGGAGACGTGACACTCCGGTCATTTCACTGCCGACACGAGTGACACGCCGTACTGTGCTCGCATGGTGTGGATGAATGATCGCGCAGTTGCCGGTGGGTGGCTGGCTCCGACCAGCAGCTGCATGGTTGAAAAACCGGGCAAATGCAATGACACATAGTTAGGACGACTTCATGGAGGATGACTTTCTGTGTAAGCAGATGGAGTGAGTGGCAACGCAGCTGGCTAAGGAAGATCCATGTTATGGCCTCTGGTGCATGCCTTTGGCAACTGTGTGGACGGATGCCAGCGTCCTAGCTGGCGGGATTGTCATGATGACGCCGCAAGGTGACGCCATCGAGGATGCATGCTGGCTGCGGTTGGACAACACCTCGCATATCAACATGGCGGAGCTAGATGCAGTGGCCCGTGGCGTCAACCTGGTCATTGCATGGGGCATGTAGACCATTGAGCTGCGGACAGACTCTGCGACTGTCCATTGCTGGGTTGATGACGCATTCGAACCAATGCGCACGGAGGGATGTTGATCCGCCGCCATATCGACATCATCAGAGAGCTGGTGACTGAGCTGGGGTTGGTGTTGTCCGTAACATTCGTCTGCTCTACAGAAAACCTAGCTGACTTGCTTATGCGCGTCCCGGAGGAGTGGGTGCGGAGTGAGAGACAAGCAGTTGGAGCAGCACCAGTGGGAGAACGAGACACTGTCGTAACCAGTATTGCTGATGTCCACGTGCGTACTGGTCACCCAGCATTTGGCGCACATTGTTCTATAGTTTCATTTTCACTTGTTAATTTTTTAATCACCTTTACTCTCTCTTCATTTACTTTCTTGAGGTAGTCTATTTTATTTCTCAAATAACTTTTTCCTTATGCAATTCATTGAAATGTGACTCATATTCGTTAATCCTATCCAATAAATTCTCAAGTGATTTTTTACATCCACTCACCTCTTCCCTTATTCTCTTATTTTCACTCTTCAATTTTTCAATCTCCCTTACCCTCTCAGCATTTACCCTCTTGAGGTTATCTATTTCATTCTTCAAATCCTTTCTTTCAATGTGTCATTCATTGAAAGTTAACTCGGTGTCCTCACCAATAACTTATCAACTGAATTTTTACATCCACTCACCTCTAACTGTACAGTCGGCCCCCCAAGGGTGTGCACTCAGAGGGTGCGGGCAGTATCGGTGCGGCACTTATATTCAAAGGGTGCGGTGACGGAACTCTATGTGATTTTGTCGAGCAGCCATGCTGTGATGACGTCAGCTCACTTTCTCTCTCTCTCCCATTCGTCTTTCTCTACCTCCCCCTATCTCCTTTAAAGAACTCAACAACTAAGGCTTCAGATGTAAGATTCTTTTTCCTCCTCTTCTTCTTCTTGTGACCTGTTATGCTTTGTATCGCTTCGTAGGTCCCGTCTTCCTCGGTATTACGGTTCCTCTACCCTTCCACTAGACGTGAGTAGGAAGAAGGTGCAACACAAAGGGAGATTTTCACAGATGTTACTAGTCCTTTCTCTTAAATTACGCTGATTTTCTTTGCATTCTTCTCACGCCTGTATAAGACGTGGGAAATACGTAAAGAAATTCAGCTTTTGTCGAGCGGCCGTGTTGTGATGACGTCATCTCTCTCTCTCTCTCTCTCTCTCTCTCTCTCTCTCTCTCTCTCTCTCTCTCTCTCTCTCTCTCTCTCTCTCTCTCTCTCTTCCGCAGTACAGTATCTATCTATTATCTATCATATTTAATCACATGTGTATATGTACTGTATATTCTTTCATTATATCATGTATTTCAGGGGTTATTGGGCGGAAAAAGGGTAAGTCTTAGGAGTCCCGGAATACATTAGTGAATTTCCCATAGGTTATTAACTCCCAAGGAGGGTTTTTTCTTAGGGTGTGCAAAGAGCGTGGACTGCATTAACCGCACCCTTGGATGGCCGACTGTACTCCTCTCAATCCTTGTTCTGTCTTCTTCTGCCTCAATGTTATATAATCTCACCATGGATTTGGTGTTAATCACATTTTTCTGAGTGAATCCTTTAAATCTCGGATTTCATAACAGCCCTTTTGGCGGTTGGATCTTGGCTCCCTCAATTATCACTTCAGATAATGGACTTTCTATGCTTATGTCCTTACCCAAATCACCTTTCCTCCTACTAAAAACTGATCCCTATGATACTTCCCTTTTTACTTCCCGCCATTCTGATTTTTCATCCTCTACTACTGTTCTCATTTCCCTTCCTTTCAAGTAGTCTTCCATCCAGTTCTTTAATGTTCCTTTCAATCCTCTTATGTGTTCCAACTTTCATAGTAATCTCCTGTGTGGAACTTTATCAAATGCCTTTTAAGTCTAGATATATGCTATCCGACCATCCATCTCTTTCTTGTGTTATATCTATTACACTTGAATAAAAACTGAATAAGTTGGTGACACATGATCTTCCTGTTCTGAATCCAAATTGTCTATCGGATATTATTCCTTCTCTTTCTAAGTAATCAGTCCATTGTTTCTTGATGACCTCACATATCTTGCACACTATGCTGGTCAATGACACTGGTCTATGATTAAGTGGTGTTTCTTTGTTTCCATGTTTGTAAATAGGCATTATATCAGCTTTTTTCCATTTTTTAGGGACTTTTCCTGTCCTAATAGGACACTAAATTGGGCGTATTTACCTAGTTGTAATATTCAGGAAAAGAGCTGTCCCGTTTCCAAATCTACTATATAAACCAGTTTGCTTTTGAAATAATGAGTATTTCTTGCATTAATTACTTTTGCATCAAGTTTATTCCAGGTTTCTGAGCTTCTATATGGGAAGCTGTATTTTTTATGTCTCTTGCATGTAGTCTTTTTCAGTTTCTTTTCGTGTCCTTATGTAGCTCTGGCGTCCCACACAAACATATCATTTGTATCCATTTTTTCCAAGCCTTTTGAGGCTCTATACACTGCTATAAAGTCTCCCGCTCCTCTTATTTTCTCCAGAGTTCGTAGTTTCAGCCTAGAAAGTCTTTCTTCATAAGGTAAATTTCTCAGGCTTGGAGCCACATTTGTAGCTGTTCTTTGTAACCTCACAAGCTTCTTTATATCCTTCTTTTTATGTGGTGACCAAATCACTGCCGCATATTCTAACTCGGATTGAATCAATGATGTTATCAATTTGTTAATCATCGCCTATTTCCAGCACTTTACACTTTTTGGCATTAAACTCCATTTCCCAAAGTTTACTCCATCTATGAATCTTATTTAGATCCTTTTGTAAATGCTCACAGTTCTCCTTACTTTCAATTTTTCTTAGTAATTTGGCATTATCTGCAAATATTCATATAACTATTCACTCCATCTGCCATATCATTTACATAGACCAGGAACATCACTGGACCAATACTGATCCTTGAAGAACTCCACTTTTCACACTGCACCATTCTGACTTCTGATCTTTCATTACTGTTCTCATTTCTCTGTTGCTCAAAAAGTCTTCCATCCATTTCAACTAAACATCCTTCAATACTCTTACATTTTCTAGTTTCCAGAGCAGTCTCTTGTGAGGTACCTTGTCAAAAGCCTTTCTCGAGGTCCAGGTAGATGCAATTAACCCACCACTTTCTTTCCTGTGTCACATCAATCACTCGAGTAAAAGCTTAGTAAGTTCGTTATACAAGACTCTCCTTTGAATCAAAACTGATCCTCTGAGAGTATTTTTGTCTCTTCCAAAAACTTAAACCATATGTCCTTCACCATTTTTTCACAAATTCTTGCCACAACGCTTGTTAATGATACTGGTCTGTAATGCAATGGTTCTTTATCTCCTTTGTGAATTGGCACAATATTTGCTCTTTTCCAATTTAGCAGTACTCTGCTCTCCTTTATGGAAGTCAATTATACTATGTAACTTTCCTGCTAGCTGGTTACTGCATTCTTTCATTATCCAATTTGACACTTCATCTGGAACCGGCACGTTTCTTACATCTTGGCTTTCCATCAATTGTTTTACTTCTTTTTACGTCTACTTTTATGTTTTCCATTAAATTTTCCATTGCTATAATGTTATTCATTCTAAATTCAATTTATCTTGTAAATACAGTCTGAAACCACTTATTCATAACCTGTTGTAATGCGTCTTCGTACACTGTGCTGTCTACCTTCAGCTTAGCTATTCCCTCCCTGCTTTTAATTTTTCTATTTATATATCAATAGATAAGTATTGGTTCATTTTTACATTCTTCTATTATATTTCTCACAAAGTTGCTTTCTTCTTCTCTTCGTATTTTTACATTTTCATCTCTAGTTGTTTTGTATTTCTCCCATAAGTTTCTTCCTCCTTTTTTTCTCCACTTGTTCCATGTTTTTTCTCTTTCAAATCTTGCTAACTCACATCTTCTATTAAACCATTCATTCTTTTCCTTTTCTCTCATAACCATTTTTGAGACATATCTATCTATGCCCTCCGTGTATACTCGGATGAACTCATCCCATTTCTTCTGAGTGCTCCTTGTTGCATGAAAACTACTGCAGTCTGCCTCCTGTGTGTCTGTGTGTGTGTGTGTGTGTGTGTGTGTGTTGTAGTTTTTTGCAATCCTCTTGACTATTTACTTTTCTTATCAGCTTAGCATCATCAGTGAAAAGGCTTATGTAGCTGCTCAGTCCTTCCGGTAAGTCATTGACATATGTTATAAACATCAGTGGTCCTAATACAGAGCCTTGTGGTACCCCGCTCGTGACTTTCCTCCACTCTGATTTTGTGTCCCTTATGACTGTTCTCATCTCTCTTCCTCTCAGGTAATCCTCTATCCAGTTTAAAATATTTCCTTTCAGTCCTCCAATGTTCTCAAGTTTCCATAGTAACCTTTTATGTGGTACCTTATCAAATGCTTTCTTTAGATCCAAATATATACAGTCCACCCATCCTTCTCTTTCTTGTGTTATATCAATCACCCTTGAGTAGAAACTCAATAGGTTTGTTGCACATGACTTTCCTTCTCTAAATCCAAATTGTCTGTCCGTTATTCTCTTTTCTTTTTCTAAGTACCTAGTCCATTGCTTTTTTATTATCTTCTCACAGACCTTGCAAATTATGCTGGTCAGCGACACTGGTCTATAGTTCAAAGGTCCCTCTTTGTTACCACTTTTGTATATTGGTATTATTTCTGTTCTCTTCCACTCATTTGGCACTTTTCCTTGCTTCATTGAGCTCTCTATTATGTCACAAATTGGTTTAATAAGTTGTTCTCGACATTCTTTTAATACATGGCCTGACACCCCGTCTGGTCCTATAGCTTTACTTTCTTCTAGGTTCTTTAACAACTCCTTTATTTCATGTCTGCTTACCTTGATTTCCCACAACTCTGTGCTTTCTTTTCTTTCTTGTGGGTGTCTGAATTCTGTTTCACTTGTGAATACATTCTGGAAGTTTTTGTTTAGTATTTCACTCATCTCTTTTGGATCTTCAATTGTTTCATTATTTTCTTTCAACCTTGTTATTCTTTCTTTTTGTTTGATTTTTCCATTTATATACCTATAAAATAACTTAGGTTCCTCCTTACATTTGTTTACTATATCTTTTTCATATTTCTTTTCTTCTTCTCTTCTTGTGTGTGTGTGTGTGTGTGTGTGTGTGTGTGTGTGTGTGTGTGTGTGTGTGTGTGTGTGTTTATCTAGTTGTAGTTTACGGGAAATGAGCTCTCACTCGTGGGGTCCCGTCTCCATATCTTTCTCTATCAATTTTAGCTTTACAGTCATGCACACACCTCGCTTCCACTGTCTCACTATCCAGTCCATTCCAAGTATCAATGCATCTATGTAGAAAACTATAGTTTTTGATGTCTTGCAAGCACCTTGTCTTCTTCAGTCTCTTACTATGTCTCCTTGTCTTCTTCAGTCTCTTACCATGTCCCCTTGTATTTCTTGTGTCCCACACAAACAAATCATTCCTGTCAAGTTTATCCATTCCATTTATTGTTCTATACACCGCTATCAAGTCTCCCCTTTCTCTCCTTTTTCTAATGAGGTCAGTCCCAACTAATCCAATCTTTCCTCATAAGTTAGATTTAGACTTGGAGCCAGTCTTGTTGCTGTTCTTTGGATTCTCTCAATTCTTGTTATATCTTTCTTTTTGTGCATATTTTGTGCATATTCAAGTTGCAGACGAATCATAGACACAATCAGTTTCCTCAACATTTCCTCGTCCATATATGTAAAAGATATCTTGATCTTAGTAATAAGTCTGTATGTTCCCCCAACAACCTTGCTAATGTGTTTTCTAGGGGACAAATCATCCTGTACTATTACTCCTAGGTCTTTTTCATCACTTACTCCTTGGAGCACTGCATCTCCCATTTTATAATTCGCTTCTATTATCTTGGTACTCTTGCCGATTCTCAGAACTTTGCATTTCCTAGTATCAAATTCCATTTCCCAACGTTGACTCCTATCAAAGATCTTGTTCAGATCATCTTGTAACATCATGCAGTCTTCTCTTCGTTCTATCCTTTTCATGATCTTCACATCATCTGCAAATAGGCTTGCATAACTACCATCAACTAAGTTTTTTACATATATCAGAAATATTATTGGTGCCAGAACTGCTCTTTGCGGCACTCCACTGCTCACATCCCTCCAATCTGAGACACAATCCCTCATCACAGTCCTCATTTTCCTTCCTCTCAGAAAGTCCTCCATCCATGTTAGTAGAGTGCCATCCAGTCCTCCCTCATATTTCAGCTTCCACAAGGGTCTTGTGTGTGGCACCTTATCAAATGCTTTCTTCAAGTCCAGGTAAGCACAGTCAACCCACCCATCTCTTTCCTGCATTATGTCTATCAATCTTGAGAGTAGAAGCATAATAAGTTGAAAACACATGAGCTTCCACTTCTAAATCCGAATTGTCTCTCAGAAACTATCTCATTCCTTTCCAAATATACCACCCATCTTTCTCTGATGATTTTTTCACAGAGCTTGCCCACAAGACTGGTTAGAGACACCGGTCTATAATTCAGGGGATCTTCTTTACTACCTCCCTTGTATATAGCTACAATGGTTGCTTGTTTCCATTCCCTGGGTATTTTTCCTTTCCTTACAGAGCACATTATCATATCATGCAATTTATCTATGAGTTGATTACGGCATTCCTTCAGTATCCAGTTGGAGACTCCATCTGATCCCACTGCTTTTCTAACATTGAGGCTTTCTAGCATTCTCAGGATTTCTTGCTCATTCGTTACTATATTTCTCAAAGTTGTTTGCCTTTTTACTCCTTCAATGTCATTGAATTCCTTTCCTTTCGTAAAGACTCCTTGAAAACACTTGTTCATGATTTCAGCTTGCATCTTTGGATCCTCACACACAGTATCTGACACTTTTATTTTATCAATTCCTTCTCTTTGTTTCAGTTTTCCATTACTAAATCTATAAAATAGCTTAGGTTCCTCAATACATTTATCTTTATTTCTACATCAGAAACCATTGGCGCTAGTAGGCTTTTATGAAGGCGAAGATGGACTGCCTTTGCTCGTTATTTGGCGTAGGTTTAAATTTCTATAGTGACGCCTCAAATGTTTACGTTCTCTCTTAAATATGTTGAGAACGAGAGGCATATTGCTTCTACAGCCTCAAATGCATATAACATTGTAAGTCCCGTCTGAGGACAGTATGGCAGCAATTTGGGTAATCTTTGGCCACTCGGCGATAATACCAAAGAAAGAAAATGGCCAGTGGATATCGGGGGATCGAACCCGAGACCCTAGGTTCACATGCCCGAACGCTAACCACTCTACTATCGCCTATTATGGATTCCTCAAAATTTCTTTCTTCTTCTTTCCCGATCTTTACGAAGTCGTTCCTAGATCTTCAATATTCTTGAAAAATTATCCATTCTCTTTCTATACTTCCTCCATGCGTCGTCTCTTTTATTTTTCACACTCCCACATCTTTTGTTAAACCAGTCTTTCCTCCATTTCTCTTTAACTCTGAATTTGGGTATAAAATTCTCTATAACCTCCCTATAAATGTCCAAAAAACAGTCATATTTCTTTTGTATATTTTCGTCCTTCCTAAATGGTCTTCAATCAGCTTCGGTAAAAAAAAGTCTGCAGGTTCGTAAAGTTTGATTTTTCATAGTTCGGCCTTTTTTCCTTATATTTTTCATCTCTCCGGGACTGGACTCCTCCCAATATCTCAAATTGCAACACGTACCACATGGTCACTTTTGCCTAAGTTTCACGTATATGTCAAGTTTTCAATTGTGTCAGTTCTTTTTGTGAATATGAGGTCCAGTTTTGATGGTGTGGTATCTCCTCTGAATCTTGTCTCTTGTCCTACTCACTGAGTCATTGCATTTTCCATTGTGAAATTTACAATTTGTTACCACATGAGTTTTCACTCCCTTCTGTATACCAATCTTCCCATTGCACCTTTCCGCAGTTAAGGTCACCCATCAAAGTTAAGTTATAGCTATTTTCTAGTATCGCCTTAAGTTGTGTCTCTGTATCATTTATCATTTGTTGGTATTCATCAGTCTTCAGGAACTCGTTTTTTGGTGGTAGCTACATACACAACAGCAATTTCACATCTTCCATCATCCTTGGTTTTTAAGTGCACGTTTACAATTTCAGCCAGTCCCCTTCCTATCAGAACTTTGCTTACTTCTAATTCTTTCTTCACTGCAATCAGTATTCCACCTCCTTTTTTATTTGTTCGGTCTCTTTTCCATATATTATATTTTTCATTGTCTATGGGGTTGACAATTGCATCATTTAACTTTGTCTACCAAACACAAGATATCCGTGTCATTGGTTTTTCAAAAGTCCTTAACCTCTAACTTAGTTGACAATAATCCATCTACATTTGTATACATTACTTTTAGTTTACCCGATCTGTCTCTTGAACTTCTTCTATTTGACTTTCCCTTTTCCTGTACCACTTTATTATTCGCATATCTTTCACTCTCCAATAAAACTTGTTCTTCTCCTCTTCCAACCGCATTTCGTTTTTTTTCTTTGGCTTCTTGCAACAATTCCCTAATCTTCATTCTTTCCTCCTCATTGTGGTCCTTTCTAATGTACACAGTTATAAAATCGTTACTTGATGCTAGTTTCCATGATCTGTTCAACATCTCTGCAACAGTTATCTGTGATCTAAACTTAACTTTCAAGTGCCTTGCTCCTCCCTCTTCTTACTTCCCCAGTCTATAAACTTCTTCTATTTCATGTTGGGCCCCGCTATCCTCTCCCAAAACTTCATAAATTACACTTTTTACTACTGTCATTTCCTGATTCTCTCTCATTTTGATCTGGCTGCTTCTTTTCTTTTATTCGTTACTACTATGCATTTTTTCCCCTCAGTACATCCCTTACTAAGCCTTCTTTTGATTTAATCACCGTTATTATATTTTCCTCCAAATTTTTTTCCTTTTCCTCTTCTTGCTGTTTCAGTATTTCCACAAAGCTCATGTTTTCTTTCTCATGACGTTTTTCCCAAATTGTACGTTCCTTCCTAAATCTCTCGTATCTCCTTCTGTTGGTTAATTGCCATATTTACATTGCTTTCCACTTTTTCTTTTTCAACATGTCCCTTTCCACATTGAGTTGCCAATAGGCGACTCCAACATCTTCCCGCAAACCCAAACTGCCAACTGGAGATCCCCTAATTTTCGCTCGGGGTGTGAACAAGCCTCAAAAATACGCACACTTCTATGGTGTTATACTTCTATTCAACACACTGTCATACGTTGCTATGTTCTTTATCATATTGGTTGGTGAATTCTTAACACATTTTAACTAGATTTCATCCGTATATTGATGCATTTTTTAAAAATATTGAATTTATTCATGTTTTGCTTAAAGCCCAATTACAAATTACAGTAATATACCAGCATGATATGTGGAAAAAGAAAACTGGTTGCCTTCTTTGTGGGTTACTATATGATACAAGAAATATTGCAGCAGTTACAAATACTTGTATTTTACAGTATCAGATAAATAATGCATTTCGTGTTCAGGCCACCCCGCTGCCAGACGAAAGACTATGGTGGTGCAGTAAACTGTAAACATTGCTCATGTCCATTGTCGATGTCTTATGGGCCGCATAGATGTTAGTAGATGCTAATCTTGGGCGATTCCTACGTAAATAATCTTTGTTTACGTTGCCGCAATGTTATCGTACTTGTCCTTGGACGGAGCGTGTTTACACCTACGTTAAATTCTGTGAGAAATTAGGGGATCTCGAGTTGGCAATTTGGATTGGCGGCGGTATGTTGGAGCCGCCTATTTCAGTTCTTAGGTGATTATCCTCTCTGTCTGACGACTCTTTTTCTCTTCTGAGTTCACCCAACTCACCGTTAATTATTGCATTCTCCTCCTTGACTGCACTCACCTCCAGTCTCCAGTCTAAGACTATAGCCACTTCGTTCATCACATCATTCATTGTTTCTCTACATGAACTAATCTTTTCATGTTCCTACCAATTTGAATGTCATCATTAGTGAAGCCCGCAAAAGGGGATTCAATAATTAGTCCGTATTTACGTAGAGTGGGGACAGGGGTACCCCCTCCCACTGCCATAGCGTCGGAAGGTAAACAAACCCCTACTCACGTCAATTAGCCACTTCTACACTCTTTCCACACTCCACTTCTCAACAAAATTGGGACCCAAGAGGTTCGCTCACACCTTTCACTGACAATAGGTAAGAGTATCCTTGCAATGATGTATTAGAGGCAATATTGGTAGAGCTGCTCTCTCTGCTTACTGTCAGGCGCCATCTTGTGTGTATTGTGTGTGTGTGTGTGTATTTTTCTAATTGTATTTACCTATAGGAAAATAGCTAAGCTCGTAGTTTTCCGTTGTCGCGTGCTCGGAGGTCTGTGTAGGTATATGTTGAGAAGTCCGCTCCAAACTGCGCATGCTCAACAGTAATATTTGTAAGCAAAGGTTTGTTGATAAACTAACCTAACCTAACCTAAAAACAGACCTCCGATTTTTAGGTTAGGCTAGATTAGGTTAGTTTAGTTTATCAACAAATCTTTGTTTACAAACATTATAGCTGAGCATGTGCAGTTAGGGGACAGACTCAAACGTAAGCCTAACCTGCTCACTTGTGAGCCTGACCTGCTCAGAGAAGGACGTGCTGCTCGCTCGCGCTAACACAAGGAATACCAGGTTGCATTCATCCATAACAGATATTTTATTGTGTTTTCGTGTGTTAACACAAGGAATACCAGGTTACATTTTTACCATAACAAGTATTTTATTGTGTTTTTGTGTTATTTTTGGGCAAATTTATTTAGATGGCGGAGTGTGTGTTTCTGAGAATAGAGGAGGAGTTTACAGGTATGGAGGGTGGAGTTGTGAGGTGTGGTTCCTGTGGTTTGGAGAGGCAAAGGAAGGTAAGTGATTGTAAGTTGTGTGAAGTGTTAGCTAGAAATGTAGCTTTAGAGGAGGAGGTTAAAGAAGTGAGAGTTTTGTTGGCAGAGACAAGGCAGCAGATGCAGGAGTTTAGGGCGGAAGTTAGCGTCAGGTCACGAGCGTCAGGTCAGTCTCGGGGGACAGGAGGGGGACAAGTGGAGGGTTGTGGGTAGGGGAGGGAAAGGGAGGGTGAGCCCTCCCTAGTGTGAGGTGGAATTTCCTCCCCTGTGTGAGATAGCCTAGAATGTAGTAACAAGTTTAGCTTAGCTACACAGGAGGAATAAATAACAATAGAGATAGGTGCAGGGGACGGGGACAGGACCCCCAAGACGAAGGTAGTGAAGAGGAAGTTAGATAGGAAGGAGAGGAAGGACAGGGAAAGGTTAGAAGGGTCGCTGGAAGTGTTAGTTCTGGGTGACTCTAGGATTAGGTATTTAAATGGGATTTTTTGAGGCCGACAGGGAGAGGAGGATGACGTGTTGTCTTCCCTGTATGTTAGAAACACATTAAATAGTTATGACAATACCACAATAAAAAACAGATAGGAATACGGAATCATTATGGATTGACATTATTATAGGAGGGAAAAAGTTTGTTGTAGGAATTATATATAGGCCTCCGGATTTAGACGAAGAAGCTAGTGCACCCCTGATGCAGGAGCTTGCAAGGGCATCTAGGTATAATAATGTGTACATTATGGGAGACTTTAATTATAGGAGAATAGACTGGGATAGTATGACAGGAGACGGGAGCTCGGAGGAATTCTTAAATGTTGTCCAGGATGTTTTTTTCCCACAACTTGTAAGGGAACCAACGAGACAGGGAAATATTTTAGATCTGGTCTTCACGAATAATGAAACTTTAGTCAGTCAGGTTGAGATATGAGCTAGATTTGATGTTAGTAACCACCATGAAATTAGATTCAAGATTAATGCAAAGAGGAAGGTAGAACAAAACACTGCTTTAGTACCAGATTTTAGAAAAGACAAATACCAGGGCCTTAGACACCACCTGCATTCTTAAGGAATGTAGAGAAGAACTCGTTGAATCCAGGGCGATGATTTTTAGAAAATCCCTAAACACAGGAGTAGTTCCCATGTTATGGAGGCAGGCACATGTAGTTCCTATATTCAAGAGAGGAGATAAAGCAGAAAGTAGTAACTACCGCCCAATTAGTTTAACATCAGTGGTAGGCAAGATGTTAGAAGCTATTATAGCAAGGGCAATTAGAAAACATTTAGATGAACACAAGCAAATTAGGCATAGTCAACATGGTTTTAGCAGGGTTAGGTTATCCTTTAGCCATTTTTCTATACGCTGGCCAACCATTATTATTCCATTTAATGTACTAGGTCCCAGAGTTCTATACCTTTGTTTCCAATCAGACATGTCCGACTGTACTGCCCTTTGTTACGACGGGAGATTCTCAGTCTCTGTCGTAAATCATGCCACCTTCGTGATGTAGGTGGCCACCCCGATACGGTCCACCGAATCATCTACCCTTGGCAGGGGATAGGTGTCCGTCTTTGACAAATCGTTCACCTTACGAAAATCTACGCAGAAGCGTACACGGCCGTCAGGCTTTGGCTGAAGGGTGACAAGGGAGCTCCACTCACTAAAGGTCCTCTTAACAAGACCTAAGCCTAACATATAGTCAAGCTCCTCCTTCAGTGCCTCCTGCTTCTGCGGATTCACACGGTACGGGGGAAGCTTAACTGGCTTAGCATCCCCCACATCTATATCATGCACCGCCAGGTGGGTCCTCCCTGGGGTGCTACTGAAGACCGCTGGATACTTACGCAGGCGGTCTATCATCTCCCGCTGGCACACCGGCGCCAGGTGGCTCAGCTTCTCCTCCAGAAGCTGGGCACTGTTTCTCTCCCAGTGCTCCGTGGGCACCACAGGCTCAGTGCCCCACTCCTCTGGTACTACTCCCTCACTGCCGAAAAATAAAACTAAAGGTGCCTCTTCCTCGGCGGAAACTAAACTGCCCTTCTGGCCATCCCTACGAAAGTAAGGCTTTAACATATTTACATGGCACAGCTGTGCCTTCTTGCGCCGATCAGGAGTAGTCACCAGGTAGTCGAGGTCGCCCACACGACTCTCAACCACATAGGGGCCGCTGTAGCGTGCAGCCAGCGGCTGTCCCTGAAGGGGAAGAAGAACCAACACTTCATCCCCGGGGGCGAAACAGCGGTACTTGGCCTTACGGTCATAGTACGCCTTCATCTCCTTCTGCGCCTGCCCCAGGTGCTGCTTGGCCACCTCCAGAGCCTTCAACACCCTCTCTCGTGCCACCAGCACCGTACTCAACAGGGACTCTGGGGGTCTGTCCTGGGCATCACACCAGGCGTCCCTCACAACATCTAAAGGGCCCCGCACTCGGTGCCCGAACACCAGCTGATTGGGAGAGAACCCCAAGGACTCAGTGGGGGCCTCCCTCACAGCAAACAACACATACGGGACTGCCTCATCCCAGTCCCTCTCCTGCTCAAGACAAAATGACCTCAACATCGTCTTGAGTGTCTGATGGTGCCTTTCCAAGGCGCCCTGTGACTGAGGGTGATAGGCACTGGACAGCACGTGCCTGACACCCCAGTCCTTCATAGACTGTTCAAACACCTTAGAGGTAAAGTTGGCACCTCTGTCAGACTGAATCTCCTGCGGCAGTCCGAAGTGAGTGAAGTACTTGAGCAGTTCCTTCACCACTACTCTCGCATGAGTACTCCTGAGGGGGATGGCCTCAGGGTACCTGGTGGTGACATCCATCACCGTCAGCAGGTACTTGTGTCCTGCGCTAGTGGGAGGCAGTGGGCCCACTATATCAATCATTACCCGGGTGAAGGGGGGAGCGACAGCGGGGATAGGATGGAGGGGTGCTACTGGCGGCACTTGGTTAGGCTTGCCAACCACCTGACAGACGTGACAGCACTTCACCGTAGCCGCCACGCTGCTAGCCATACTCGGCCACCAAAAGTTCCGTCGCAACCTCTCGACGGTCTTCCTCACACCGAGGTGCCCCGCCATCGGGCCCTCGTGTGCCAGCAGCACCAATGCCTCCCTAAACCTGGAGGGCACTACGACCTGGAGCAACTCGCCTCCGTCGTCCTCAGTCCAGCGTCTATACAAGACCTGGCGGCGCAGGATAAACTCTTCCTGCCCTCCTGCCACCTCACTGCCCTCACCCACCTTCGCAAAGCACGGCGCCAGCTCACCATCCCCTTGCTGCTCCTCCACCAGCTCAAGGGGCTTGAGCTCCTGCAGGTCCCTCTGAACTACAGGGTCTGGCGGCACTGGCAGGGCTGACACCTCTGCCCTCCTACGGCGCCGTCTCTGCACTACTGAGCCCGCAGGCTCCCTGGGAGGAACTCTCTCCTCCTGAGATACTGCCTTGGGCGTCAACTCCTCGGCTGACGCGGGTGGCCCTTGGGACTGGACCACACCCCTCGAGTCCACACCTGGCAAGGGAGCAGCGCGCTCCCTTCCTCCGATACACTCCGCAGGGCAGAGAACTCCCGTCTCCCCCGCAGAGTCGGGAAGTCCCCTGCCCCCGGCAGCGACTCCCAACGGACTCGAGGACCCAAGCTGGGGCGCAGGGTGAACCTTAACACCCTCAGCCTCAGCACCAGGTGGCAACTGCGCCTGAGTGCCACCTCCGGGAAGCTCTGCAAGGTGAGGTGATCCGTCAAAAAGGCTGTCCAAGCCAAACACTCCCTCCTCACCCTCAGCAGCATCCCCTACCAAGTCCAGTGCAACCTGCGGTGGCGAAGCCTCGTGGCTGTCGGCACCTGCACTATGACTTCCTGGTGAGTCCACTCCTGGCTCACCCAGAACACCGCTAGCAGGGGGGCAGGCCTCAGGGCACACTACCCCTCCTGCTGCGTCACCCCCTCTGCACTTCTCCTGTGCAGGGGGTTTCTCCCGCCTTGCCATCGAGCGGGTCACGGCGCCCACTGCGCCAGACGCCTCAGCCGTCACGAGTGGCGGCTCGTGCTCCCACACTCTACCTCCTGCCAAGTCGTTCCCCAGCAGGAAGTCAACACCAGGCACTGGCAAGTCATCAGCAACTGCCACCACTGCCTTAGTGGTCACAAGGGGGCATGTCAACTTCACACGGGTCGTGGCAAACCTGTCCACCGCATTTATCCCGCGGCACATAACCATCCGCCCCGCCACCTCCCTGCCAGTCATGTTCTTACATAACGACTGCTGGGCTGCCGTGTCACGCAGTACTGTGACCGGGTATTTCTTTCCTTCAATCTCCACCGTCCCTTTACACAGGAAAGGGCGGCACCACTCTAACTCAGAACTAACTACCACAGAGGGGGTGGCAGCATTCACACCCGAGGGAGTCTGTTTCACCTCCTCACGGACCGACTGGCTTGCCAATGACACTTTCTCATTCCTCTCCTCATCAGGCCACACAAGGAGAGCAACAGGCTTCTGAGGGGGAGGTTTAAGAGTAGCAGGTGGGGGCGCTAGCTTTGGACAGTTGTACTTAACGTGCCCCGCCGCCCCACAGTAGTAACACGTCACACTCCTCCCGGGCGTCTTCGGAGTGCTGCTCACACCAGCACCCTGAGACTTCCGCCGCGGATCAAACGGTGGTCTACTATGACCCGGGCTACCATGCTTAGGCCTGGCACCAGCCCCAATGCTGTAACGGGGCTTACCAGGGGGAGGATGTCCTCCACCACCACCACTACTTACTACTGCCGGTCCTCTCTCCTGCATCCTCACTCCTCCTCCTCCCGGCTGAGGGACTTGACAGTGGGCTAACACATGGTCGTCAGCCCACGTCGCCGCCTCCTTTAAACTCTTAAACCGCTTCTCCCTCAACAGCGGCACTATCTCCTTCTCTGCAATGTTATTAAATTGCTCCATCACCATGAGCTCCTTCAGCTCACGGAGAGAAGTGGCCTGCTCACTCACTATCCACTTCTCGAAAGCCCCCTCGAGGTGCCTCGCACACTCGAGGTAAGACTCACTAGGCCTCTTCTTGGCCCCACGGAACTGGAGCCTGTACGCCTCCGGCCTAAGTTCGTAAGCACGGAGGAGGTCAGCTTTGAACTCGTTATAGTCCTGCAAGTCCTCAACTGACATTTTATCATACACCTCCAAGGCCTTCCCTCTCAGTACATTTGCCACCAGGCCTACCCATCTCTCCTGCGGCCACGCAAACTCAGAGGCCTTTTTCTCGAACCTCTTGAACCACTCATTCACCTTCTCCTCATCAAACTCAGGGATGAGCTTCATGCTTCTCACCATTTGACTCTCAACTGAGTCCTCTCTCCCTCCTTCTCCTCCTCTCACTGATCCCTGAGGAGAATTAAGTCCCAAACGAACCTTCTCTAACGCGTATTCCCTCTCTTTCGCCCTCTCCTCGGCCTCCAGCCTCCTAGTCTCTCTCTCCTCCTGAGCCTCAAGTCTCTTGGCCTCCAGCTCCATTTTCTTCAGTTCGAGCTGGAATCTCATCTCCTCAGACCATCCTCCTGTCTGGGAGAAACCAGAAAAACTAGGGACAGGACTCACACGAGCTTGTGAGCCCTCCACTGGACTATCTACTCTGACACCATACTGTGTCAAGTCCACACTGCCACTACCGACAGATACACGGGACGCTGGCCTTGAGCCTCCAACGCTATTTCCTTCGTCCCCCATTATGATTCACTGTGTAATATACTCAGGGGGTTAAACAACAATGAAATACACTTCAGAACTCCCACACTCACACTGAACTGTCTCTCTCGAACGTACACTTAAACTCCCAACTATCCTGGCGAGGTCGCCAATTTATGTTACGACGGGAGATTCTCAGTCTCTGTCGTAAGTCATGCACCCAGGCTATAAGCAGCCTCACACAACCCACCACGGTTCCAATCACGCCGTGGGTAGTACCGTGGCTATACACACCCTCCCGATACTACCAATCTAGGGTCTCAAGCCACTAGGTATCTGTGAAACACCAAGATAAAACCCCCTCAAGGTGTTCAGGGCCACAAAGCCTATAATAATATATCGCCCATTATGACACCTTATCCACACTTGCTCTGCCGCCCTTGATTCCTCTGTAGAAGGATCAACAAAGATTTCCTTAAATGATCTAACTTTTGCACACCTCATTAGTCTACTGGTAACTTTGAGCAACTGGTGATAATCTCTGAAATGATCTAATCTGACATCACTCAATAATTTCTCCTCAGTTACATTTGAAAGAGTAACAGCCTTCCTATCAGGCAATTCATTTCCAATGCCCTGACTGATAGGCCATTCACTAATACCCCTTTCACATACACGGGTTCTTCTTACGAGTCCTTACGGATCGCCAACTCGTAGTCAATCGCAAGCATCCGTAAATAACTCGCTGGTATCCGTAAATAACTCGTAACAATTCGTAACAACTCGTAGACACTCATAAGGATCTGTGAAAGGAGAGGCAAATTTTTTGACATGTCAAAAATCTTCGCATGATTGTCCACGGATATATTTTTCCGTAAATAGCTCGTAACAATCCGTAAGCGATCGTAAACCGCTCGCAACAACACGTAACCATCCGTAGACTGCTCGCAAGAATCCGTAAATGACTCGTAACAATTTGTAACAAATTTTTTTTTATTATTTGCGACGGTTATTTTACGATTTGTTTACGGATTATTGTTTACGGATTGTTACGAGTTATTACGAGCACTTTACGTGTAATTACGAGTACTTTACGAATAGATTTAGATTTGAATATTCAAACTGTTTTAAGATCCCATGTTCTATATCCGGCTTGAAGTCCGGGTTATGAGGGAGGGAGAGAGAGAGAGAGAGAGAGAGAGAGAGAGAGAGAGAGAGAGAGAGAGAGAGAGAGAGAGAGAGAGAGAGAGAGAGAGAGAGAGAGAGAGAGAGAGAGAGAGAGAGAGATAGTGTGTGTGTGTACGTCCCAAAAATGTAGCCAGGAAGAATCTATGCTTCCTGGTGTGGGAGTGTTTTATAACAGGAATTAATGCATCCCCGAATTGAAGGGGTAATTAACCAAGCTTTAACTACATCTGTTTCAGAAGAATAGCTGCTATATTGTAGATTTTTAGTATGTAAATGTGGTAGGGTCTGTGTCTGTACGTAGTACTTGTGTGCGTGTGACTCAGATTCGGGTAGTGGACGTGAATCAGGTTAGGAGGCTGGATTGGCTCTTTTCTGGCGGCCTATCACAGACGTCCCAGCCATATGTGTTAGTTTGTTCGTGTGTGTGTGTCAACTACACGTATCTGACGGTACTCGGGACAGATAACATAAGAACATAAGAATTGAGGAGACAGCAAGAGGCCAGTTGATAACCTACACGAGGTAGTTCCTTGTCCCCCACCCTTAGAATAATGCAATATTTATCCATCCCACCTGTTATCCCTGTCCATACTCTCATCCATCCGTCTTTTAAAGCTACCTATTGACTCACCACTTACTACGTGTCTACCCAGCTTATTCCAATCATTCACCACTCTGTTACTGAACCAATATCTACCTAGGTCTGTCCTGAATCTAAGTTTTTCTAGCTTGTATCCATTTTCACGTGTCCTATCTTGACAACTAATTTATAAAACCTGATTAATGTTTCCCTTATTGATTCCTTTTACCCATTTGAAAACCTCAATCATATCCCCTCTTGCCCTCCTCTCTAGGGAGTGGAGATTAAGGCGTTTTAATCTATCTTTGTAGGGTAAATTTCTCACCCCCTGAATCATCTAGGTCATTCTTCTCTGGACTGTCTCCAAGGAGCCTATATCCTTCCTATAATAAGGGGACCAAAATTGAGCTGCATAATCTCCTCAATCTCCAGAAGTGATGCTTCGGACGATGGTGCAGCTACAGCTACTGCTCCGATTTATATAGTTTTTGGCAAAAAATCGTAGACTCGTAAATACTCGTAACTAACTCGTAACTGTTCGTAACAACACGTAAACAGGTCGTAACTTACACGTAAAAGCTTGAATAGTAACATTCCATAATATACACGTAACAATACGTAAAAAACTCGTAAAATGCCCGTAAGTTGCTCGTAGTTATCCGTGACAACTCGTAACAAATCGTGGAATTTTTCCGTAAATACATCGTAATAATCTGTAATAAACCGTAAATAGCTCGTAATAACTCGTAACAACTCTTAAATCGGTCGTAAAAGTGGCCAGATCGTAAGGATCCGTGAATTTGTGGGATCCGTAAGGACTTGTAAGAAAAATCCGTGTATGTGAAGGGGGTATAAAGGGCTTGTACAAGAACCGGGGTCCCCTTTGCCACACAAAGTCTCTGTCCAACATGTTAGGCTCACACGGCTTTGTTGCCAAATCAGCCGCATTAAATTTAGACTCAACCCACCACCAGTCAGTGGGCAAGAATTTATCCTGAATTTCTGCTATTCTGGATGCAAAAAATGTTTTGAAGCCATGAGACTCCTTTTGAATTTGTGACCGCACTATAGTTGAATCTATAATGTGTATCACTGTTTGAAACTGATACTGCAGTTTCCTTTCAATGGTCTCCCTCAACCTACAAGACAACACTGTCCCGCAAAGTTCCATTCTGGGTATCGTAATCTGCCGAGAAGATGCGATCCGATTTTTTGCTGCCATGATATTCATAACCTCCAGTGCTTAACTCCCATCTCACATAAGCACAACACCCATATGCCATCATTGATCCATCTGAGAATATTATAAGCGTCAGTTGGCCCACTGCATTTCCAGGTTTAATGCATCTTGTAAATGACATTTTCAAACTCGAACAAACTAATAAAAAATCACGCCATTCCCTGACACTTTCATCATCTAAGGGTTCATCCCAAGTAATCAATCCATTCTTGCCAGATTTAATCTCCTTTGTTACTAAGGATCTCGTCAACAATTTAGCCTTCAAAGTGAGAGGAAGTAGGAGTCCAAGGGAATCATAAATAGATGCCACTTGTCTAAGCACCATTCTGCGGGTGAGATGTTCTGGAAACTCGGTAGCACACTGAGTTTTAGTCACTCATTTAGAGAGCCACACCCCTTTGCGTTTTCTTGAAAAATTGACAGTGACTGTGCATACAAAATCATCTCTTGAAGGAAGCCATTGCAAACTTAGCACCTTTGCATTGTTTAAGTCCAGTATGTTTATACAGTCGGCCCCCCAAAGGGTGCGAAATTCCAAGGGTGCGAAAAATTCAAAGGGTGTGGTGACGGAACTCTGTGCTTTTGTCGAGCGGCCATGTTGTGATGACATCAACTCTCTCTCTCTCTCTCTCTCTCTCTCTCTCTCTCTCTCTCTCTCTCTCTCTCTCTCTCTCTCTCTCTCTCTCTCTCTCTCCACAGGGTTCCTGACAAAAGTTCGTATAGAAAAACTTTGTATGGCAATAATTCCTAGGATAAAGTTTGTTTGCCTAAAGTACGTAGGGTATAAAGTTCGTCATGTCAAAAGTTCGTAATGGAAAAAAATTGTAAGGTTAAATGTTCGTCGTGCAAATGTTTGTTAGAAAAATTTTCGTACGCGTAAAAGTTTGTATGGAAAAAGTTTGTATGCAAATGTTCGTACGCAAATATTCGTCAGGACAGAAGTTCGTATAGAAAAAGTTTGTATGGAAAAATTTCGTATGAAATTGTTCGTGAGCAAAAAGTTTGTACGCAAATGTTCGTCAGGGATAACATTTTTCTAGGTAAAGTAGTACGTGCGGAAAAGTTCGTAAGCATGTTTGTATGGTAATAAGTCGCTATGGATAGTTACTATTCAAAGTTTTTCTATACAAACCTTTGTCCGAAACTCATGAGAAATGGAGGTGTGTCGCTGAGAGCCGACCCTGCTGAGAGAGAGAGTGTGTGTGTGTGTGTGTGTTAAGGTGGTGGTTGTGATGGTGGTGTAATTGTTGTAGTTGTAGTAGTAGTTGTAGTTGTAGTTGTAGTAGTAGTAGTAGTAGTAGTAGTAGTAGTAGTAGTATATAAAGAGTAGTAGTATATGGCGAGTAAAAATAGTAGTAGTAGTAGCATATGGAGGAGGGTAGTAGTAGTAGTAGTATGTGGATGAGGGAAGTAGTAGTAGTAGTAGTAGTAGTAGTAGTAGTAGTATATGGAGGGTAGTAGTAGAAGTAGTAGTACTGTCAATCCTCGATTTAACGGACTAATACGGAGGGAGCCCTGTCCGTTAGTGTAAAAAGTCCGTTGTTTGATTAAAAGCCATACTATGGCAATCCGGAAAACAAATCTAAGGTGAAACGCATAACATTTGTGAAATATATATAAAAATCTTATATAACCGAACCTAACCGAGCCAAACCTAACATAACCTAATCTAACCATAACCTAACATAACCTAACCATAACCTAACATAACATAATTAACCTAACATAACTTTAAAGATGTTTTGCCAGGTAAATAATGGTGAGCACCGCCTGAAACCTTCACAGATGTGTTGAGTACATTATGTATAGTATGTACGACTTCATATTCATATCGATATCGTCCGAGCAGTAGTTATGCAGATTTACCCAAATACTTTTTGACTTACCTTAACCTAAGTTGTATATACAGTATTTACAGTTGCACTCAATGGTTACTCCGAGTCAAAGGCAAGCGTCTGGGTGCAGCCATTAATCTTTATGCTCCGCCCACAATCAGCTGATGTATACCTAGGCTCCGCCTCCCTCCTCCTTCTGGGCATCAGTGTTGAAACCATCATGGAGTCTAATAGGTGTGTAGCATCTTCTCCCGTGGTTAATACTTACTTATGAGATAGAATTAAGTTTGCAGAATATCATGCAATGTATATCAACTTCTGGAAACTATTAAAAACATTTGTTTTAATTTTTGTATACCCACCGCCTCAGTAGTTACAGCCCCGCAATGTTAGGTTAGGTTGGGATGGGGTTAGGGTTTGGTTGGGGTTAGGGTTAGAGTTAGGTTAGGTTTCTCGAAATGAAAAAGCATCATACTTTGCCCAGAAATAAATAGTCCGTGCCTAAAAATTAGTAGGCTAACCTTATCTAACCTAACCTAGCTACGCACACTTATTAGATGCCATGGGGGTTTCAACACTGATGCCTAGAAGGAGGGAGGCGGAGCCTAGGTACATCAGCTGATTGTGGGCGGAGCATAATGATTAATGGCTGCACCCAGACGCTTCCCTTTGACTCGGAGTAACCATTGAGTGCAACTGTAAATACTGTACATACAACTTAGGTTAAGGTAAGCCAAAAAGTATTCGGGTAAATCTGCATAACTACTGCTCGGACGATATCGATATGAATTTGAAGTCATACATACTATACATAGTGTACTCAACACATCTATGAAGGTTTCAGTCGATGCTCACCTGGCAAAAAACTTTCAAGTTATGTTAGGTAAATTATGTTATGTTAGGTTATGGTTAGGTTACGTTAGGTTATGGTTAGATTAGGTTATGTTAGGTTTGGTTCGGTTAGGTTTGGTTATATAAGGTTTTTATATTTCATTACCCTAAAGTTGGGCGTTTCACCCTAGATTTTAACGGATTCTGTTACCAACGCAACTGCCACCTACCGGACTTTCTTTTACACTAACAGACTTTAGTCCGGATCTGGGTGGCAGACAGAGTCCGAATCCGAAGTCTGTTAAATCGGGATCCGTTAAATCGAGGGTCGACAGTAGTAGTAGTAGTTGTTATATATGGAGGATAGCAGTAGTAGTAGTGGTGGTTGTCAGCAGGGTCGGCTCTCAGCGACACCTCCCCATTTCTCATGGATTTTGGACAAAAGTTCGTATAGAAAAACTTTGTATAGTAACTATTCATAGCGACTTATTACCATACAAACATGCTTACGAACTTTTCCATACGTACTACTTTACCCAGAAGAATCTTATTCCTGACGAACATTTGCGTACAAACTTTTTGCTTATGAACAATTTCATACAAAATTTTTCCATACAAAGTTTTTCTATACGAACTTCTGTCCTGACGAACTTTTGTCGTTATGAATATTTTACATACGTACTTTATACCATACGAACTTTAGCGTACAAACTTTTTGCGTACCTACTTTTTTTCAAACGAACTTAATCCCTTACGAACAATTGCGTACAAACTTTATGCATACGAACTATTTCCATACGTACTTTCTCTCCCTCTTTCCATATGTGGAATTCTTCTTCCTCCTCCTCCTTCTCTTCTTTTACTTCTTGTGACCTGTTATGGTTTGTATCGCTTTGTAGGTCCCGTCTATCTTGGTGTTACGGTTCTTCTATCCTTCCATAGACGTGAATAGGAAGAAAGTGCAAAACAAAGGGAGATTTTTACCGATGTTACTAATCCTTTCTTTTCAATTACGCTGATTTTCTTTGCATTCTTCTCACGCCTGTATAAGACGTGAGAAATACGTAAAGAAATTCAGCTTTTGTCGAGCGGCAATGTTGTGATGACGTCATCTCTCTCTCTCTCTCTCTCTCTCTCTCTCTCTCTCTCTCTCTCTCTCTCTCTCTCTCTCTCTCTCTCTCTCTCTGATGTGGGATTCCTCCTCCTCCATCCTAGATACTGTAATGGCTTCCGCCAGTACAATATCTATCTATTATCTATCATATCTAATCACACGTGCCTTCACAATTGCCTTCATGTAATACAGTTTCAGTATCTGCAATCAGTGTGAATGCTTCTGACAAAGTGTCCACAGATTTAATCACATCATCCATGTAGGTATTCTCCTCAATCAATATAGCAACATGGGGAAATGTCTCTTTATTCATTTCAGCCGTATACCTTAGAGCCATGGTAGCAATGGCACCGCTGGGACGGTCGCCAAAAGTGACTTAAGTTAACATGAAGTGATCAGGTTCCCTAGAGATGTCCATATCTCTCCAAAGAAATCTATGTACGTGTTGATCAAACTCACTCATTTCTATTGAATGGTACATCTTATTAATATCACCAATGAAACCTATAGGGTTTTCTCTGAACCGGAGTAATACACCAATAATACTGTTTAACATGTTTGAACCCTTCGCCCAATAATCATTTAATCTGTGTCCAAAATACTGAGTAGATGAATAAAAAACTATTCTTAAGGGAGTGGAAATTGACTCTGGTTTCAAGATCTCATGATGGGGAATGTAGTATGAGGGACCATCGTATTTCTCAATGTCCCGTTTCGTCAACTTAACGGCTACTCCTCTGTTAATCATATCTTCAATCACCCTTTGATATTCCTTAGAATACTCATCCCCCAATCTGTGCAAACGCTTCTCCATCGATTTAAGGCGTGCCAGAGCAGTCTTCACTTTGTTGGGCAACTTAAAGGGGTCTTTAATCCACGGATATGCCACAACTAATTTCTTTCCCTCATCATCATAGCTCAAACCTCTCTCGATCAGGTTAAGCTCTCTTTGTTCAATAAACAAGGAACTGTGTTCTAAGTTCACTGTAGCCTTGCTCACAACAGCCGTTAAGTGACCTATTTCATTATTATTATTGGTGTATATCAATGGATGTCCTCCTCATAGGCAATATCCAAAACTATTTTGCAATAGCTGGAGTTTCCCATCTGTCCTGACCACTTGAGGCAGTAATTCACAATAATCTGCCTCAATTAGCATGTCAATTTGTCCAGAGGGCCTGAACATGTTACCTATCTCTACATCTGGGAAGATGAGCTGTACTTTAGACACATCTACATCAGATGCCCTAGATGATATAGCATCCATCCCGACAGCCTTTAAATCATGAACCTAAATCATTGGCTCTCCATCACTCTTGTCATGGGTTCCATAGTCCGCTGCGCACAACCCCAATGTATCACAACAATACGGGCAGTGGATTCGGAATGGTCCGCCGCTCCCAGCTCTCCACAATACCCCTTTGCCGCCTAAATGCTACCAACTTGCTCACCTAATTCCACATTCCGCAGCACATGGATCAGCACATAACACTAAGTAAAGGGGTCCACACTAAGTGAAGAGCGCAGCAGGACTGAACGAAACTCTATCCGTGATTGCCATAAGTGCCATTACGGCCCCTGTAGCAGGATGAAGTGTCCACCCAGGATAGAGTCAAGGACTCTACATCAAGAGGACGGTCCACTCCTATGGGCGAGCTGGTCGCCGCGCGAAAGTAGCACCGCCAAGCGGCCAGAGGGATAAAACACTCAGCTGTCGCACTGAAACGCGTGGAGAGGTGGAAATTATTCATGCACGCCCCAGTGGTGAAATTGACATCACAGCGAGGTCACTGTGAGCTCACACTTGTGAGCCTGTGACATCATACTGTGAGCCTGGTGTGAGCTCACCATGACCTCAAATTGAAGCCTCACCACAAGCTCACAGTGACATCATACTATGACATCATCGTATGATGTCACTGTGAGCTTGTGGTGAGGCTTCAATTTGAGGTCATGGTGAGCTCACATCAGGCTCACAGTATGATGTCACAGGCTCACAAGTGTGAGCTCACAGTGACCTCGCTGTGATGTCAATTTCCCCACTATTAGTGGTGAAATTGATATTTTTCAGTTTATAAAATTAAATTCAAGCTAAAATTCATGTAGATGAAAAATGCAGGTTCATTACAGACAACAAAATACTGTAAATTTGGAACCCCATAACAAATATTGGCTTTACTGCAAACAGATCTTCTATAAAACTACATTTTCATGAAATATATCCAGAAATTCTACTGCAGAGAAATTTACTTGCTACTGACATTCCTGTTTAAGATTGAATACCGTACGTGGTACAACCAGCAAGTATAGTACTATTTCATATTATACACAATAGTGGTGAGAAAAACATAAACAAACTTTGAATGATGTAATATTCCTTTGTCAATTTTACTTATTTGCATTGGTTTAAAAATTAGTGAAGTCTGTCTGTGGGCAGAACTGTGGCATTTTTAGAACTTCTATTAACCCTGTTGTTTTGGCATTTGCCAAAAATGTCTCAATCTGTTTTGCTACTTCGTTTTTTACTGTAGCTGTCATGGTGGCTCCATTCCTTATAACCTGTACTGTATTTTCTTTGTGGAAGGTTTTTGCTGCAGCTGGAACAAATATAGGTTTTGTAAGTTTTCGAGAAAATCCCAATCAACCTATATTCAAACACTTAATAAAATGTACTTTCAAAACTATGCAAGATATATTTTATATCATAAATGTTGTAGACTTTAAAAGGATGATCTCACTAATTAACTACTCTGCTGTATTTTTCAAGGTGATCCCAAACACCCAGTTAGGTTTAGAAAAGCAAAAGAATTTACCATGGATGCAGTGTTCTAATGACTGTGGGAAGACAAACTTATTGTTCGCCCCAGTCCGGTTGTAGGACAGCATCATATGGTCTGTCATCATGGATCGCAGAACACTTCTCACTGTCTCCCCAATATTCCGCTCCCCAAATCGACATGCGAGGTATCTAATCTGAAATATATGAATGGTTGCTGTATTAAAATAATGCTTCGCCATTATATCATACAAAGAGATATAGTGATATATGAATATTGTAACTGTGGAATCTATATGTGACCTTTTCACATTAATTGAAAGGTATCATGCAGTTCCAAACCTAGCTAGCAGGCATTAAGTGGGCCTTATACTTAAGTATACATGTATGTAGGCATATACAAATTATATTGGTACATTTATTCTTTTATTTATTTATTTAATTTATTGCGTTTATTTAGTTCTTCATTTCTCCAGGTTAAATACATGTAAAATTATTAAAAACCATGTGGATTAAAGTAATATTTACTTAAAATTGGGCTGTGATACCAATAAAATTAGGTCCTGTTCAGTCCAATAATTATATGTATAATGCTCTTAATATACCAATGCTTTGCTCTTTGAGCTATCCGTGAGTTTACCACAAAACTCTTCAAATTCTTCTTTGGTCTTGTGCAGTTTGACTTCATCAGTCCTTTGCTCAGCCACATCTTCTGGGAATGTACGGGAAACCTTCAGTTTTTTTGACAATTTCTTCCCGAAGGAGCCTGACTTCCTCTCGGAGTTCTGTCACTGCCTTGTTAGTATTCTGGCATAAATCTACAAGCAGAAGAAAAGTTCATGCGTGTTAAAACTTGTAGAAGAATAAAAAGCATTCCTTCTTACTTCTCAAATTCACTCACTCACACAAGGTACGAGTGTGTAATGTTATATATGACAGTATATCTACTGAATATTCAAGGTACATGCAACTCCAAACAGAAAGATATTTCCAAGTACATGTTTACATAGTTTCTATTATAAACAATCATGATTTTCCACTAGCAAGAACATGTAATAACAAGAGATAAGAAGCCTAAAAACTTACAGAACAGTTTGTTTGAAGTCAGTAAGTGGTACTGTAACAGGACATTGTGATACCGACATTGATGCCGATGTGGATGGTGGATGGTGGTTGGTGACCTCGGAATAGGAGGCAAGCTTGACTGTTCCTGCTCATCTCCATTTTCATCAATTTCATCGCTACTGCTCTGGTTGAAAATGGATCCAAATCTAGGAGGGGAACATGCTGCACTTGTACCACCATACCCAGGAGGCTTTGGTGGCATTTTCGTCGCAGAAACATCGCCATCACTCAGATGGTAATGATTTGCCACTGCAGCAGAAGACTTCACACAAGGAGGCTTGCTTTTGCTTGGCTTCTTGCCCTTCTCTTTGTAGCCCTTCCTACGTCTCTCTAAAATAAAGTTCAAATATTTGTATACTCAAAACTATCTAGTGATATCCATACAAACAGGCCACAGACACACACACACACACACACACACAAACACACACACACACACACACACACACACACACACACACACACACACACACACACACACACACACACAAGACTAGATCTTTTATTTACTAAAGGAATAAATCTAGAAACAGATATTAATTTTGAATGGCCTTTTGGAAGGAGTGACCATGTGGTCCTGGAAATTGAGATTAAGGGAGATATAAAAGACAAACAGGAGGAATCATACAAAAAGAAAAGAATAAATTATGCAAAGGCAAACTATACTGCAATGAAGAGGTTTTTCAATGAAATTGACTGGATGAAAATGAAGGAATTAAAGGACGTACAAGAGAAATATGATCTCTTCCCGATGATATACGAGCAAGGAGTAAAGGAATACATTCCATTTTATAAAGTAAAAGAAAAAAATAAAAAAGATTGGTTTAACGGAAAATGTGAAAGAGCTAAAAAGAGAAGAAATGAAGCATGGAGGAGGATGAAAAGAAAACCGGTCCAGGAAAGGAAAGAAGAATATAAACTAGAAAGGAATGAATATGTAAGGGTAAGAAGAGAAGAGAGAGATATGAAAAAGATATAGTTGACAAATGCAAGGAAGAACCAAAGCTGTTTTATAGATTTATTAATGGAAAAATAAAACACAAAGAAATTATAACCAGATTGAAGGAAAATAATGAAGTATATGAGGACCCGAAACAAATGAGTGAAGTGCTAAATAAGTATTTTCAGAAAGTATTTACAACTGAATCTGACTTTAAAAAGCCACAAGGACAAGTGAGGAAAAACGAGATGTGGGAAATGAAGATAAGTCAAAAAGAGATAGAAAAAATGATGAAGGAATTGGATGAAAGAAAAGTTCTAGGACCAGATGGAGTATCAGGATACATATTGAAGGAGTGTAGACAAGAAATGGCTGAACCAATTCATGATATAATTGAGTGTTCTATTAAAACAAGAAAAGTCCCTAAAGAATTGAAAAGATCTGATATAATGCCTATTTACAAGAATGGAAACAAAGAAGAACCACTTCATTATAGAGCAGTGTCATTGACCAGCATAGTGTGCAAGATATGTGAGAAGGTCATCAAGAAACAATGGACTGATTACTTAGAAAGAGAAGGAATAATATCAGATAGACAATTTGGATTCAGAACAGGAAGATCGTGTGTCACCAATGTCATGCCGGGGAGGGGGGGGGGCGTATGCGATTGTGTTTATTTTGATTATTATTATTTCTTCTTATGTTATGATGATTACCATTTATTACCACCTCCCGGTCATGCTCTGGGGTTTATATATGATGTTATTAAGCGGGTCGGTATTTCGCTGCCACCACCTAGTATGAGGGAAGTAGGAATCCTTTCGAAAGTTGGCCACTGGTCAATGTTGTTGTAATTTTGGTAGCAATAAACCTTAGCCACAAGGAGTCACTCTGGTTACCACTGGGGGAGACATATGTCACGAATGAAATAACTTCTAATTTTCTTTGCATAATTACTATTTGCCAAAAAAATTAAAAAAACTACGAACTTTTCACATCCTTTTCCACAAGTTGGCATAGAGTGTAATTATTCAGTTATCGGGTACAAAATACCTCAATACGAACTGGTGGTCACTCCACAGGTTACCTTCACTTTGATTAATACACAAAATAAATTCAATCACAAATTTTTCCTAGTTTTAACACTGTCCAACTTAATCTTCACTTTCCAGACTTATTTCTTAAACAAAACATATGATCCAAAATAAGACAAACATCTAATGGGGAAACCAATGTGAGTGTGTGTGTGTGTGTGTGTGTGTGTGTGTGTGTGTGTGTGTGTGTGTGTGTGTGTGTGTGTGTGTGTGTGTGTGTGTGTGAATATGTGTTTGTGTGGCACTGAGGTGGAACCTGATCGTCGGGAAGAATGTACGCGACTGAGTTAAACAATACGCTCCCAACACACTCAAAGGGGATAATACTTGAACAATATTACATAAATATTAAGGTGAAAGGGATATATAATGACCAATGAAACATATTTAAGGGTGGAAAGAGAACCATGCGGTCTCAGATGCAGCCCCATAATAAAATGGAAGAATTGCTATTATTAATTAATAATCAGCCTTAAAAGGGCTTTAAATGACTTTACATATTCAAAGGGAAGATTATTGAATACATGAGAACACTGAATGATTAAGGATTAAGGAAATATTAAGAGATGTTTAGGTAACACTCAATACACCGACCTGATCGTGGGGGAGAATGTACGCGACTGAGCTTAAACAATGCATGCCCCGCGGAGGCAGGATAGCGTCTATAAGGGTGACTCATTAAGAATTTTCTTACATTTGATTTCTATAATTACAGATCATTGAGATATGAAATTATTACTAACATATACAGAATTAATTTTGGTGTAGAAAAAGTGTTACTATTTAAGCTAATAAACTTGATTTCAAATAATACATGAGAGAAATCGAAATCCCTTGATAACTCATTGGGATTTGGCGCGAAAGACTCTAGGTTTGAATAAACTTGCTTATATAATGCATCGTCTTTCTTAATAGCGACTTGTGACAGGAAATCTAGTTAAGTCAATTACTTTAAGATATAGAGTTTGATTTTAATTGGAAATGAATGTTATTAAAGCTAATATAAGGAAATACTTTTCTTTTCATAGAAAACTGATTTAAAGAACGGTAGGGGGGTACTGTACAAGACATAAAGATTTCGGGCATTACACCAACTTATTAAGTTTTTATTGAAGAGTAATAGATATAACACAAGAAAGAGATTGCATATAGTTAGACTTAAAAAAGGCATTTGATAAGATTCCGCACAGGAGATTACTATGGAAGTTGGAACACATTGGAGGATTGAAAGGAACATTAAAGAACTTGATGGAAGACTACCTGAAAGGAAGGGAAATGAGAACAGTAGTAAAGGATGAAAAATCTGAATGGAGAGAAATGAAAAGTGGAGTACCACAGGGATCAGTTTTGGCACCAATAATGTTTTTAATATATGTAAATGACATGACAGAAGGAGTAAGCAGTTACATAAGTCTGTTTGCAGATGATGCAACATTACTAAGAAAGATAAGAAACCACAAGGATTGTGAGGAGCTACAGAATGATTTAAACAAGATATATGAATGGTGCAAGACATGGGAAATGGAATTTAATGCAAAAAAAATGTCATATATTGGAAATGGGAAAAAGTGTAATGAGACCCTCATGGACGTATAAGTTAGGGGAAAATATTATATCAATAACAAAAGAAGAGAAAGATTTGGGAGTGGTAATACAGGACAACTTATCACCAGAGAAACATATAAATAGAATATTTGGTGACACTTTCATGATGCTAAGGAATATACGAATGGCTTTTCTTTTCCTAGATAAAGATATGATGAGAAAAATTATAACTACAATGATCAGACCAAAACTGGAATATGCAGAAGTAATATGGTCCCCGCACAAGAAAAAGCATGTGTTGAAATTAGAAAGAATACAGAGAATTGCAACTAAGATGGTGCCAGAATTGGAAGACCTACCATATGAGGAAAGATTAGAAGAAATGCATTTAACAATATTGAAAGAAAGAAGAGAAAGAGGTGACTTTATCACAATATATAAATTGATGAACAACCTGGAGGAAACAGATAAAAAAAATTTAATATTAAGAAAAGGAGAGGCTAAAAATTTGAGGGGACACAAGAAAATACTGCTTAAAGAAATTTGCTTGAAAGATACAAAAAAGTACAGTTTTCCCCAAAGAAGTATAGGTACTTGGAATGGACTGAAGGAAGAGGTGATAATGGCAAAGAATGTACATCAACTGAAGGAAAAACTAGACACACATAGATACGGAGACAGGACCACAAGAGTGTAGCTCAGGCCCTGTATACTACAACTAGGTAAATAAACACACACAATTTTACTAGAAAATACAGTTTTGCATTTGTTAATATGATTACCTTCGTCACTACTCAAGGAACTGTCTGAGGTCGACCATCTCTTCCGTCTCTCTCTCTTCTTTGGTAGAGGCCTCTTGACTGGGTCTTCTTTCCCAATATCATCCTCTAAGACTGCTGCCGAGTCTGACTTCAAGTCAGAAAGATGTGCATCAGCAGCTTCATATGTCTTTAAAATTCCAGAATATATATGGATTTATATATTTATTTTTTATTAATGTACCTAGTAAATTTATCCATTTGTTTGTTCAATATTTATATGCCGACATGGGTGAAAGAACACAGAATATGAGACAGTAATTAACATGCAACTGCACAGAAGCCTTCAGTAAATGATAGCTTTTCTATCCAAGGCACATGGCCTCTGAATCCTACATGTAAGTACATACATTCTAAACAAAACCACGGGGACCCTTTGGTGTTTTGGGTGCTCCATTAAACATGGACTTAAATTGTTAAAAGTCCCTGTGGAAATTATTTTTAAGTATACATAGCCCTCTTGCCCTTTAACTTCAAGATCCTATATGTTTGCCAGTTCGGGTTTGGAATGGATGCTCGCTTTATTTTCTCTAGGGAGGAAGCCCATCAACACTGCAGTTGCCCATCTGCTTTGAATATCCATCCCTCTGCCACTACAGATAACTCCCCACCAGGGAATTCACAGATATAGAATTGCTGCTGAAATAAATAAAAAATATACATATATAAACACATAATATTTATTACATTATAATACATTGTAAGCAATATATAATAGTCATAGAATCCAACTTGTAGAATGTAATGCTGTAGTATTTTTTACTTTGATATTGGCATTGCCATTAAATTATGTAGCTGTTGTTGTTAGTAACAATTATTTTTTAGTGTTATTTGTTGAGACTACCATCAATACATACATAGCTACATATATTATATGTATGTATGTACCACGCATGATTTGAAAACTCACTAGTGTAGTACTAAAACATCATGCAGACTTTATATAGTACTAACAAATCATGCGGACTTTAAAGTTAGAAAGTAGCCGGACTAGACTGCAAATATCAATGATACCTACTCACGAGGAATGCATTAGTTGCACAATAACTGCTGTGTTTGTCTGGTCCTTGTCAAACAAAGAAAGAGGAATGAATATGGCATAGCTGTCAAGGTCAGAAAAGCCACAATACCTCATATTCGAGTTTGTTTTCTTAATTTTATGTATTCCTAGTATCCTCGAACCACAAGGTGAGCAGTAAAACTTTTTTGTTCCTTCGTACACCTCACACAGTACTTGCTGACTTGATTGATTTACTTCATGCACGCTACAAAACTTTCCACTTTTCATTTTGTAACAGAAGCCTCTTTTTGGACTGCTTGTAAGAGGTACAGTTTGCTCCATTTCAGTCAATCTGTGAGCTACTTGAACAGTAGGGTTGCTTGTTCCTCTAACACACCTTTTGATTTTGGACATATTATTTTCAAAAACGTAAGCTGTGCAGTTTTCTAAGCATGTGTATCTTTCTACAATATCAGCAATGTGGCACAAGTAATGTACATTATACGTAATGAACTTATCTCTATATATTTTCCTTGCAGTTTCAATGAATTGCAGCAAAAGTTTGTGTGCATTTATTTTATGCTCAGCAACAAGCTTTCTATTATAAAGTATACACACCGCAACACTAAGGCACATGAAATGCTGATACATATCACTGTTTAAGATGTACTTTAACACAACAGGTCCTGTATACATGAGGAAAGTTCTAAATTCTATTGCCTGCTACATCTTAACTTCCTCCAGTCCTCTGGGTTTCCTGTTGAATGTTGGTGGCAGAAATGTTCTCATGGAACGCAGGTTTGTACTATTAATATTTATCTGTCCCGCTGACAATCTTGTTTTAAGAGGTCTTGTCCACATTAATATAAGTTTTCTTGTTATCCCAAGATCAATGGCGTGCATAGGATCTATGGAGAGATTTTGGATCATATCAATATCCGATTCCTCCAATGGGCTGTAGCATTTGTGATGCTTGGGATTCTGTCTTTCTCGAAAGCTTGTGTCTGTTCTCTGATTTCCAACTTACAAAAACATCATCCTTCCATCATAGTCTCCACGAACATCACAGTAATCACACCCGTACCTCCCATTGAACTGCACATTTCCTTTCACCAAGGCCTTTGCTGGGGCATCACATACAAAATGACTGAGCACCACTGGTTTGGTTGAGTGATCCTTAATAATCACACCTCTTTCGAGAAGAAATTTTAGTTCA
>JAPQNM010000019.1:18796-22436 GCA_029783475.1 Metacarcinus magister | reverse complement strand
AGGATCGGCTTGGAAATTGTATAAGGAAGCACGAACCACATTCGGCAGAAATTCTGACCAAGCATCACTGTCGCTTGCGAACTTCCAGAGACTAAACCAACAGTACAGGAATTTTATCCTAAAGTCTCAAATTGATTATGAAATTTCACTCATCGGAGAAATGCAGTCACATCCCAAATTATTCCACTCTTATTTCCTCTTGTAAATTTTTTTAAATACGAAATTGATTTGAGTTTACGCGCAAATCTCGACACGTGGCACCGCTGTCACACGGGTATTCCCCACGATGGTCACACCCTGACCAAGGCCTTAGGCCGGTTTGACTATAGTACATGCAGAAGGGTACTGAGCGGGGTCCCTCAAGGTTCAGTCTTAGGCCCTGTATTTTTTCTAATTTATATAAACCATTTGGCTGCATCTTTACACTGTCAATACAAAAAATTTTTGCAGATGACCTAAAAATTTATATGAAGGTCCAGGCTTGTAACTCATCCTTATTACTCTCTAACATTGCAATTTTCCAGCAGGATATTGATGTTCTGAATGGAGTTGCCAAGTCATGGGGTCTTTTCCTGCATCCAGATAAGTGTTTTCCTGAGATTTGGTAAAGGTCTAACTCTGCCTGAACCATACAATCACTATTATATTGGCAACAATCCTATACCATTTACTGATCTGAGCAAAGACTTGGGATTTCTGGTCGATACTAAGCTGAGGTTCCATGACCATATACGGTCTGTGGCTGCTAAAGCAGGTGGAGTCTCTTCTAATTTGCTCAAGTCAGTAGTTTGCCGCTCTCAGGACTTCATGAAATCTTTATATATTTCACATATTCGATCCTTGTTAGAATACAGTTCAGTAGTGTGGAACACTGGCTACATTGGGGACACCAAGCTGCTGGAGTCGATCCAACGAAGGTGGACAAGAAATATAGAGGGCTTGGAGAATCTTTCCTATGGAGAAAGGCTCAAAGCTTTGGACTTATTCTCTGTGTATGGTAGGCTATTGAGGGCTGATCTCATTGATTGTTGGAAGATCTTGCATGGCACTGTCCCCTTTGTCCCAACTAGATTGTTCCATCAAGCACCAGCAGTGGGTACAAGGGGCCATGCTTATAAACTTGCTCATTGTACGCTTTGTGGGTGTATGGAACTCTCTTCCTTCATCAGTTGTCGAGCTAAACAATCTTGGCCCTTTTAAAGCAGCTCTCAAAGACTTTCTCGGTGATAGATTGTATGAATATCATCCTTGATTTATTCTTAAGTTGAATACAATGCACTTTCCAGCCTATTTTTGGAGGTTATATACTCTCGACTGATGGATATTGATAGACTGGCGCATTGTTTTATACTGACCTTTCAGTACTCAACTTGATCATTTAACAGCGTATGGGTCATAGGGAAAGGTCACCCAGGTAAGATACCCAGGTAAGACTAAGAACTGGGGAAAGCTGCTGTGTTGGTGGGCAAATTAGAACTCATCCTCGGGCGAGTTCTAATTTTCACAAGGACTCCAGAAGGTACGTAAGGAAGGTTAGGGATATCTAAAGTTAGTAAATGTAATAGGATTTTTAAAATAACTTAAATATACAGAATTTGGTCAGTAACGTAGTGCATGTATGTATTTCCTTTTCCATCCTTTAAGTCTGTGGTCATGGCTAGCACAAGTTGTAACTATTATCTCTAGTGGTCTGAGTTTGCCGTATGTATTGAATAGGCCGTATTTAACCATAATCCAAGGTGCTTGTACCTAACTTGTCTAGCTCTTAATTATTTAGGTAGACATGGACTCATCTCTTTGGCATACTGGTTATATACAGGATTTGAAACTATTCGAGTAGGACAAGGGCTGTGGCTGGATTATAGAAGACAAATTATGCAACTGTATTATGTTAAAGGAAGGTTCTTGTTTGACCCAAAGTTTCATAAAAAATTGTTCCTTTGAGTATATTGTACTAACTTTTAAGAAAAGTATTTGATTAAAGTTACACTAAATTGACAATATGACATTAACATATTTAGTATTTTGCCAGCAATTTTAGTAGCGATTAAAACAACAATTTAAGGGAGCTGTAAAAGGCCAGCAGGCCCACACGAGGCAGTCCCTGTATACTATATATAAATTTAATTGATGTCCACCTATCATCCTTATCCATTATCTTGTGTAATCATCCCTTAAAGCTCTATTAAATCTTCTCTAACTACCCACTCACAAAGTCTATTCCATTCCTCCACCACTCTATTGGAGAACCAGTTTCTTCCTATCTCCTTTTGGAATTAGTTTTGTGCAGCTTAAGACCATTATCTTCCTTTGTTTGATTAGCCGGGGTTCTAAAATAGTCGTTACATTACAGATGAAAGCAGTGCAGTGGCTACACACACCGTACATCTGAGACAGAGATACAAGTCCTCTCCAGGGACCACTTGGAGTCTAGATGGCACGGCACCTATTTTCCACGTCCTGTTGGTATGTGTGTTGAGTGAGTCCTTTAACAATGTACTTTATATATACTGCCTAGTCTAGTATATGCTGATCCCTGATTCTTGAAGGTTGTTCAATTATAGCAACACATTAGATCAGGTGGAGAATATGCTGTAGGTAAATTGTAAGCATTAATCAATAGAACATGAATGGATATATACTTTCAGCTTCATCTAATGTTACGTTAACAATTACAGATTGTGATTGGTTCCCAGCCTGGCACACACAGGAACTATTGAGACTCGTGCTATATAGTTGATGTGAGAAGGCAGACTTTATGGTTGAGCAGCCAGTCTGACTACATCAAGTGCCTTACAACACACACTACTGCCAGGTTGGTTGCCTAAGTTCATGTGTCTATTCTGTATTGACAACATTCATTACAATCATGCTTTCTCAAAAACCACCATGTTACTCTTTCTTACATTTATTTTCCATTTGTACCTCAGACAAACAGTGCCAAATGTACAACCACAATTTCTCCAAATGTTTTTGATTTTCTGTTTCTTTATTTTTTTTTATTATTATTATTCCATTCCTACATCTCTGTTATAAGTGTCAGTGTTAGCATGTGTATGTCTTCATGCAATTATTTATTAATTTGTTTTATTTATTATTTGCCTTGTCTTTGGCTACCTACTTTTAATGACAATATAAGACAGGTGTGTGTGTGTGTGTATATATATATATATATATATATATATACACACATATATATAAACACACAAACATACCTATATATATCTAGCTATCTACCTACCCACCTATATATAACAGTCATTTTCTTCCTTAAGGGGGATATCCGAGACACACACCCGTTCATACATGTCCATACACTCCTCTCACTTAGCTCCTAGGCTATATGATTATAGTTACATAGTATAGGTATAAAAAGAAAATGAATTAAAAAGGTTAACCGTGCTACTGTGCATCACATGAAATATATTTTTCCCAGCTAATGTGGTACAAATATTTACAGACTGCAATGCAACCAGATTTGACATCCTTTTGGTGATCAAGCATGATGGATCTTGTATCCAGACTTCAAGTGTTGAGGAGGACACCTTGCACACAGACTTTGGTGGAGGTAAGGATTCACTCAGCACTCCTTTCACTTGGATGCATACACTGCCTCCTAGTCTACTCTGATATTTGCCTT
>JAPQNM010000019.1:8796-13796 GCA_029783475.1 Metacarcinus magister | reverse complement strand
GCCATATTTAGTATTTCTTTTGGAATCATTTAGTTTGAAATATTTGTTAGCTTCCTTTGTACTTGCTTTCCATAACAAAATGCAACGCCAATTGTGACAGTAACACTGCACTTATGAAATCCTCTAAGGTGCAATGCTTTTACATTTTGCTTTGTTGTGGTTAACCATACTTCCATCTGCCTGGTTATTTGGTATTAACATGTAATGGAAAGCAGCTTTATTGTATTTGTTCCATTATTTATTTGTATTACTGTACGGTACAGTGGTGAGCCTGACCTGCTCAGAGGAGGACGTGCTGCTACTTGCTCGCGCTAACAAGGGATACCAGGTTGTATTTATCCATAACAGATATTTTATTGTGTTTTAGTGCGTCAACACAAGGGACACCAGGCTATATTGTTACCATAACAAGTATTTTATTGTGTTTTGTGTGTATTTTGGGGCAAAATTATTTAGATGACTGAGTGTGTTGTACTCAATATAGGCGAGGGGATTACAGGTATGGAGGGTGGAGTAGTGAGGTGTGGTTCCTGTGGAATGGAGAGACAATGGATGGTAAGTGAATGTAAGTTGTGTGAAGTGTTAGCTAGAAATGTAGCTTTAGAGGAGGAGGTTAAGGAAGTGAAAGTTTTGTTGGCACAGACGAGGCAACAGATGCAAGAGGTAAGGCGGGAAGTTAGCGTCAGGTCACGAGCGTCAGGTCAGAGACAGGGGGGGGGATAGTTGGAGGGTTGTGGATAGGGGAGGGAAAGGGAGGGTGAGCCCTCCCTTGTGTGAGGTGGAATTTCCTCCCTTGTGTGAAGTGGAATTTCCTCCACTATGTGAGGTGGAGTGTAGCAACAAGTTTGGGTTGTTAGCTACACAGGAGGAGGAAGAGGTCGTGATAGAAGTAGGAGCAGGAGAAGGGGACAGGACACCCAAGGCGAAGATAGTGAGGAGGAAGTTAGATGGGAAGGAGAGGAAGGACAGAGAAAGGTTAGAAGGGTTGCAGGAAGTGTTAGTTCTGGGTGACTCCAGGATTAGATATTTAGATGAAACTTTCTGTGAGTCCGACAGGGAGAGGAGGATGACGTGTTGTCTTCCTGGGGCTGGAGTGCAGGACGTGATAGAGAGATACAGGAGGGTAGTGGAGGGGACGGGGAAGGAGGCGTTAGTGGTGGTTCACGTGGGAGTGAACGATGTAGGCAGGGTAAGGTCAGAAGAGCTAGTGGATAGGTATAGGGAGCTTCTGAGGAAGATAAAGGAGAGTGGTAGGAGGTGTATAGTGTCAGGAGTGCTCCCTAGACAGGGGGCTAGAGGCTGGTGGCTCTCACATGCCCTTGGCCTCAACGAGAGGTTGATGAGGATGTGTGGGGAGGATGGGGTAGGTTTTATGGATGAGTGGAGCAGGTTCTATGGGAGACAGGAGCTGTATGCCATGGATGGTGTACACTTCAGTAGGAAGGGGGTGCAGGAGCTTAGTGAGTGTCTTGAGAGGGCAGTTAGGCAGTCCAGTCAAGGAAACTAAATATTAATAGAGGTAAGGATAATAGTGACAAAGGACTGGGTAAAGAGAGGGAGGTAAATGAACTTAGTGTCTTTTATACAAACAGTAGAAGTGTAATAAATAAGATACACACACTTAGAGGTATCACATGTGTAGAAGAGTTAGATATTATAGGTATTACAGAAACTTGGTTAGATATTGCAGGCAAACATTTCTTACCTGAAGTAGGAATAGATGGGTACACTTTTTTTCACAGGGATAGAGTAGGTTGGAGAGGGGGAGGTGTGGCACTGTACGTTAGAAACACATTAAATAGCTATGTCAACACCACAATAAAAACAGATAGCAATACAGAATCATTATGGATTGACATTATTATAGGAGGGAAAAAGTTTGTTGTAGGGATTATATATAGGCCTCCGGATTTAGACGAAGCAGCTAGTGCACCCCTGATGCAGGAGCTTGCAAGGGCATCTAGGTATAATAATGTGTGCATTATGGGGGACTTTAATTATAGGAGAATAGACTGGGATATTATGACAGGAGACGGGTGCTTGGAGGAATTCTTAAATGTCGTCCAGGATGGTTTTTTCACACAACTTGTAAGGGAACCAACGCGACAGGGAAATATTTTAGATCTGATCTTCACGAATAATGAAACTTTTGTCAGTCAGGTTGAGATAGGAGCTAGATTTGATGGTAGTAACCACCACGAAATTAGATTCAAGATTAATGCAAAGAGGGAGATAGAACAAAACACTGCTTTAGTACCAGATTTTAGAAAAGCCAATTACCAGGGTCTCAGATACCACCTCCAGAGTATAGATTGGGAGGGAATAGGAGTAGGCAGAGAGGAGGATCAAAACATTGAGGTAGAATTACATTATAATAGCATAGTTAGGGAAATTCATACAGGGCAGGAACAGTATATACCTAAGAGGAGGATTAGGTCAAATAGAAATGATCCAAAATGGATGAATAGCAGCATTAAAAGGGAAATTGGATTAAAAAGGGGACTCTATAGGAGAATTAAAAGTTTATAAGTACAGTTAGTAGGGCAGTATAATGACCTAGCTAGGAAAGTTAAAAAGGATATCAGGACCGCAAAGAGGAATTATGAGGTTAGGATAGCTAGAGATGCCCAGAAGGATCCAAAGGGATTCTATCAGCTGTACAAGGCTAAAACAAAGGAAAGAATAGGACCTCTTAAAGGAATGGATGGCAGCTTGATAGAAAATGGTGAGGAAATTAGTAAGGAATTAAATAAATACTTGTTGTCCGTATTTTCTCAGGAAGAGTCGGTAGGGAACTGGAGCCAGTACAGATCTTTAGGGGACAAGAGGTTGATAAATTAAGCGAAATAGTCATAAGTAGGGAAGTAGTTAGCAAGGAAATAGATAGACTTAAAAAGACTAAATCTCCCGGGCTGGACGACATTTTTCCGAGGATTCTTAGGGAACGTAGAGAAGAACTCGTTGAACCCATTGCGATGATTTTTAGAAAATCCCTAGACACAGGAGTAGTTCCTAGGCTATGGAGGCAGGCAAATGTAGTTCCTATATTCAAGAAAGGAGATAAGGCAGAAAGTAGTAACTACCGCCCAATTAGTTTAACATCAGTGGTAGGCAAGATGTTAGAAGCTATCATAGCAAGGGCAATTAGAAAACATTTAGATGAACACAAGCTAATTAGACATAGTCAACATGGTTTTAGCAAGGGGAAGTCCTGTCTGACAAATTTATTAACCTTCTATAGGAAAGTATTTGAAACCATAGATAAGGGGGACGAGTATGATATAGTTTATTTGGACTTCAGTAAAGCCTTTGACATAGTACCCCATAGGAGACTGTTAAGTAAAGTCAAGGCTCATGGCATAGGTGGGAAGATACTAGAGTGGATTAGGGGATGGCTTACTAGTAGGGAACAGAGGGTACAGATTAATGGGAAGAAATCAGAATGGGGTAATGTCACTAGTGGGGTACCACAGGGATCAGTACTAGGACCATTGTTATTCATAATCTATATAAATGACTTAGAGACAGGAATAAACAGTGATATCAGTAAATTTGCCGATGACACAAAGATAGGAAGACCGGTAAAGAATTTAGATGATGCTAGGATGCTGCAGGATGACTTAAATAGGCTGTACGACTGGTCAGAGAAATGGCAGATGCAGTTTAATGTTAACAAGTGTAGCATTATGAGTGTAGGTAAAGGTAATAGGCCTGTAGACTACACATTAAATGACAATACCTTAGGAAAGTCATATAGTGTGAGGGACTTAGGAGTTCAAATAAGCAGTGACTTGCGCCCCAGGGAACAGTGTATTATAGCTAGAAATAGAGCCAACAAGATAATGGGAATTATTAGTAGGTGTGTGACAAATAGGAGTTCTGAGGTCATTCTGAGGTTGTATTTAGCGCTAGTAAGACCCCACTTAGATTATGCAGCTCAGTTTTGGTCTCCTTATTATAGGAAAGATATAGGCTCCTTGGAAGCAGTCCAGAAAAGAATGACCAAGATGATTCAGGGGCTAAGAAATTTACCCTACAAAGATAGGTTAAAACGTCTTAATCTCCACTCCCTAGAGAGAAGGAGGGCAAGAGGGGATTTGATTGAGGTTTTCAAATGGGTAAAAGGAATTAATAAGGGAAACATTGATCAGGTTTTAGAATTTAGTAGTCAGGATAGGACACGTGGAAATGGGTACAAGCTAGAAAAACTTAGATTCAGGACAGACATAGGTAGATATTGGTTCACTAACAGAGTGGTGAACCATTGGAATAGGCTGGGTAGACACATAGTAAGTGCTGAGTCAATAGATAACTTTAAAAGACGGTTGGATCAGAGTATGGATAGGGATGACAGGTGGGATGGCTAAATATTGGATTATTCCAAGGGTGGGGGGCAAGGAGCTGCCTCGTGTAGGTCATTAACTGGCCTCTTGCAGTCTCTTCATTTCTTATGTTCTTAAAACCTATCATAAGAGTGAAAATTATTGCCTCACTGCCAGGGTGTTTATTATATGCCAATTGGTATACTAAACCTCATTATTAGGTTACTAATGCAATATATGTATATTATGTCTGCTTTGTGAAAATGATTCGAACAATTATTTCTGCCACATTATCATTCTTATTTGTAAAATTTTCAAAAATTTTGTTTTTAGTGCTTCCATTACTTCAGTAGTTTGCATGCATGGTATACAAATTATATGGTTGTAATCTATAATGAAAATAAAAAATAAAATATATATATTGTTATTCTAACCTTGTAAAATCCACAGATTAGTAAGGGAGGGAAAAAAAACTGAATAATTAAAAATATCTAAGAAACCCCTAAAAAGAAATTAGTTACTACTACATCCTGTCATATGGCGCCACCGTCGACTGTCATCCAAATGTAGTGCCGTGGGCCAGGTTTGAATCAAATCCCACCGCTCAGACACCAGTGTGGTGCCGTCGACCATGTTTCTGCGGTCTGGAGATAAGAACTCATTTAAGTTTCTTCAATA
>JAPQNM010000018.1:27866413-27868913 GCA_029783475.1 Metacarcinus magister | reverse complement strand
TCCTGGAAGTCTGCTATAGTCATCCCAATCCCCAAGCCTGGAAAGGACGCCTCACTCCCCCTTAACTATAGACCCATTGCCCCTTACCGTTTGCATGATTAAAGTTTTTGAGAAGATGGTTAACACTCGTCTAGTCTGGTTCCTTGAGAAGGGTGGCCATCTTTCGGCAGTACAGTGTGGTTTTCGTCGATCTCGCTCTACTTTAGACGCTCTTCTGTGATTAGAAAACACTATCTGCCAAGCTTTTGCTTGCAGGCAGCGGGTTGTGAGCGTCTTTTACGACCTTGAAAAGGCATACGACACCACCTGGAGGTATGGCATTCTACGAGCTCTCCATAGGGTTGGACTCAGGGGTCACTTCCCTCTGTTCCTCCGGTCTTTTTTACAGGACCGTACTTTTAGGGTGAGGGTGGGCACTGCTCTTTCTAACTCTTTTGAGCAAGAAGAAGGAGTCCCCCAAGTTAGTCTCCTCAGTGTCACTCTATTCAGTGTTGCCATCAATAGCATCACCGAGTGCGTCCACCGGGACTTTCGATGCACGCTATACGCTGATGACTTTTCCCTCTCCTACGCTTCCTCTCGTCTCGATGTGGCCGAGCGACACATCCAGTTGGCTCTTGGCCGGGTCACCCGTTGGGCCGATAGTCATGGTTTTAACTTTTCCCCCACAAAGACGGTTGCTATGCTTTTCTCTCGAAGCAGAGGTGAGTTTAGGGATCCAGACCTATACCTCTATGGCAGGAGACTGCCAGTAGTTGAAACGACTCGATTCTTGGGCTTAATACTTGACAGACGCCTTACATGGTTGCCACACCTGCGGGACCTGAAAGCTGCTTGCCAGCGGCGGATGTCCCTGCTCCGTTTTCTTTCCCATGTGTCTTGGGGAGCTGACCGCACCATTCTCCTCCGTTTATATCACTGTTTCGTTCTTTCGAAGTTAGATTACGGTTCCCAAGTCTACGCTTCAGCCACATCCCCTCGCCTTCGTACTCTCGACTCTGTACATCACGGTGGAATCAGACTGGCGACGGGCGCCTTTCGGTCTTGCCCAATCCCCAGTCTACTCGTAGATGCAGGAGTGTTACCCCTCGACCTTCACCGTCAGACTCAGAGAGCACGTTTGTGGTTCAGATGCCAAAGTCTCTATGGTGATCCCACTTACAGTGCTGTGACGGACACTTCACGGGACGCCACTTTCACCCAGCACCCGCACTTCCCACAGCCTTTTGGCTTTCGGGCTCGTGGCGTGATTGAAGAGTTGTCCCTTCCTCGCCCTGCCATAGCTGTCCCACGATTATTGCATGTCCCGCCGTGGAAGCGGCTGGCAGTATCGTATTGCCGTTACATGCCGGCTAACAAGAGTGCTATGTCGGAGCATGCTGCGAGGACTTTGTTCACCGATCATGCCTCCGTACATGAGGGTTGCACGCCCATTTTTACTGACGGCTCCAAATCCGATGCAGGCGTCGGATTTAGAGCTGTCTTCCCTGATTTTACCCGGTGCGGCAGTCAATTTTTACCGCAGAGCTGTGGGCCATTTTAGTAGCGATAAAATCTCTTTTTACCTTGAATGTTGGAGGTTTTTTTATTTTTTCAGACTCCAGAGCAGCTTTGTCAGCCCTTGAGGATTTTAATAACGCACATCCAATAGTCTCAGAAATTTTCAACTGGCTCGTACTAGCAGCCCGTCGTGGGCACAGAATTTCTTTTTGTTGGGTACAAGCCCATGTCTCTGTTAAAGGGAACGAGAAGGCAGATGAGCTAGCTAAGACTGGCGCCTCACGTCAAGTCACTACCTGCCCCGTCCCTCACAGTGACCTGTTTCCCACAATTCGAGCTGCTATTGTTCTAGTTTGGCAAGAGAGATGGAATGCCAATAGAGCCACCTCCAAGATGGGTGCAATTACCGCAAGGGCTGTGAGCCCCTGGTCTTATGCGCACGTCCGAGGCCGCTGCCGTGAGACAGCATTGGCCCGTCTACGGACGGGCCATACCCGCCTCACCCACGGTTTCCTCATGTCCCGGGGAGTTCAGCCCTATTGTGATGATTGCTTAGTTCCCCTGACTGTGCGGCACTTGCTGGTCGAGTGCCCCAGTCTGAGGGAATTGCGAGAGCAGTACCTCGCCCAGTGTCGGGGCAGAGATGGGAGTTTCTCTCTCTCTCTGGTGCTGGGGGAGGAGGCACTCTCCCCGGGACATGAAGTGTTAAAATTCCTACAGGAAAGTGGCTTTCTCCACCTCCTGTAGATTTATTTTTCTTTTTATGTAGTATTTAAGTAGCTTTTTAATTTTTAGTGTTTTTAGTACGGTGCCAAATGACCTCGATGTTGCGGCACCATGATCTATTGTCACCAATCAATCAATCAATCAATTCTCTCTCTCTCTCTCTCTCTCTCTCTCTCTCTCTCTCTCTCTCTCTCTCTCTCTCTCTCTCTCTCTCTCTCTCTCTCTCTCTCCCTCTCCCTCTCCCTCTCTCTCGCTCTCGCTCTCGCCCTCGCCC
>JAPQNM010000018.1:27848913-27861413 GCA_029783475.1 Metacarcinus magister | reverse complement strand
CTCTCTCTCTCTCTCTCTCTCTCTCTCTCTCTCTCTCTCTCTCTCTCTCTCTCTCTCTCTGAAGCTTCTACTTGGCAATACCATCAAAAGTTTTCGCCTTTAATGCCTTGACCGCTTAATTCCATTTGGCTTCTGTGTTGCCTGAATTCTTTATCCTCTACCGCGCACTCCACAGGAAGAGAAAGAGAGAGAGAGAGAGAGAGAGAGAGAGAGAGAGAGAGAGAGAGAGAGAGAGAGAGAGAGAGAGAGAAAGAGAGAGAGCGAGAGAATATGCAGGCCAGTGTAATCTTCTTTTGTGAGCACGAAAAGTGAAGTAAAACCTTGCTTTGGCTTCAATCCTCTCAGCTGCCATAAAAGAAACCTCATAATGAGACCAGTACCACCACTGCCTACAGCACGTGTGGCCATTCCAGGAAAGAGGAAATATTTCTGTCGAATCCCTGTCCATCAGAAACGCTACGAAGGGAGGAGGAAGAGGAAAGGAAGAGGAAAGACAGAAACAACGCCACAAATTACAACAATAAAAAGAGGACCACCACCACCATCACCACCACCACCACCACCACCACCACCACCACCACCACCACCACCACCACCATTATCAACAACAACAACAACAACAATAACAGAAGCAAAAGCATGACCAAAGTAAATCATTTCAGACATCGATTGGGGATTATATAAAAGCTACTAAAAAAACAAGAAAGTACAGTACGGTCATGAAAATATATAATAAATATTTGTAAGTTGCGATATCAGAAAACAAACCACTTGCGATTTGGATTACGTATAGCATCGACGGCCATGCATTATATCTACCAGCCTTCCAAGTGCATATAACACACCGCGTTGGATAGGCTGCAGGTATCACATGCATGCAAGGAGATGGTGTGTGGTGTGTGTGGTGAGGGATGCCCAAGCATACCTGCATCATTCCTGTACCCAACCCACGTCTCGCCTCACACTCGCCCCGCCTCCTCGTCCCGTTGTCCTCCTTGTCTTCCTCCTCCTCCTCCTCCTCCTCCTCCTCCTCCTCCTCCTCCTCCTCCTCCTCCTCCTCCCATCCCTTACCGACGGTGCTATTAAGGCCCGGAGATCCAGACTGTTATCGTCGCCAAATTACAAATACCTCGCGGGCGAAAGTGGCCGACTAGCTCTGGACGGGTAATGTCGTAGGCGCGTGCTAGTAATTACAGCGTCCAACACAGTCAGCCTTTGCTGGCCGCCCGTGCCTGGCTCGATCGCTAGTCTTTATTGGCCATTGTTATTACCACTATTACTATCAATGATATTATGATTACTACTGTAATAATTATGAAAAAATAGTAATGGCAATAACAACAATAATAATAATGATAATAATAAAAATGGTAAAAATTATATTATAATAATATGATTGTGATAATATAATAATAATAATAATAATAATAACGATGATATCAATAAAAATAATAATAATAATGACAATGATAATTATAATAACCATGTTGTTATCCCCTTAAAGGGAGTGGTAGCCAAGACAAGAAACAGATACACACACTGATGCATACATATATCTCATAATAATAATAACAATAATAATAATAATAATGGGATAATACTAAAATAATAATAATAATAACAATAACAATAACAAAAAAATTAATAATAATAACTATGATAATAATATACAAATATTAATAACGATAATAATGATAATAACAATAATAAAATTGATAATGATATTAATGATACTGGTAATACTAATAATGATAATGATAACAATAATAATAATTATGATAATAATAATAATAATAATAATAATAATAGTAATATTTATAATTACTATTATTATTTTTATTATTATTATTATTATTATTACTATTATTATTATTTCATTATTAATAATAAAATTATCATTATTATCAAAATTTTAATAATGATAAGGATAATGATAATAATTATGACTTTCATTATTATTATTATTATTATTATTATTATTATTATTACTATCATAGTATTAGTATTATTAATGATAATAATGATAATGATGATAGTAATAATATTAATAATAATAATAATACTTTTTGCGGATACTGTAATAATGGTAACAATTGTTTCTTCCTTCTAATACACCTCCTCTTTCTCCCTCTCCTCCTCTTCAACCTCCTCCTCCTCTTCCTCCTTCTCGTCCACCTCCTACTTCTCTTCCTCCTCCTCATCCTCCTCCTTCTCTCCTTCCACCTCCTCCTCCTCCTCCTCCTCTTCCTCCTCCTCTTCCTCCTTCTCGTCCACCTCCTACTTCTCTTCCTCCTCCTCATCCTCCTCCTTCTCTTCTTCCACCTCCTCCTCCTTTTTATCCTCCGTCTCCTCCTCCTCGTCCTCCTTACTTTTCTTTACTGTTTACGTTTTTAGAGTTCTTCTCTTAAGGAGGAGACGTGAAGGGAACAAACTGAGAGAAAAAAAAAATCTCACTTTCCCAGCAGCTCCTTAGGAAGTAAAACAAACGTGTAGTTCCAAAAGTGAAAGGAATGAGTTTTGGTGACGGTATGATTCTCCTGTTTTGAAGATGCTGAAGTTGCAGAGGAAGAAAGAAAGATGCATGTTGGGAAAGGTAATTGTTAGTGAAAAGATCCCAGTTATGGTGGTGGTAATAGTAGTAGTAGTAGTAATAGTAGTAATGGTAGTAATGGTAGAAATAATAGAAGTAGTAGTAGTAGTAGTAGTAGTAGTAGTAGTAGTAGTAGTAGTAGTAGTAGTAGTAGTAGTAGTAGTAGTAGTAGTAATAGTAATAGTAATAGTAATAGTAATGGTAATAGTAATGGTAATAGTAATCGTAGTAGTAGTCAATCAATCAATCAATCAACCTTTATTTCATAATATACAACAGCATGTATATTACATATTTTAGCCTCAAAATCAGTATAAGTTTGTCAAAGTGTAAACACATATATACGATCCTCTACTAGGTTCATGAATTTGCACCCAAAAAATTTTTGCTAAAATAATATCCATACAATAATCTAAAACATCTATATGATATGTCTTTTTAAAAAAAACTTTAAAAATTATCTAAAACAACGTCCATTTAAAAATAAGTTCTTATTAAGAATAAATATGGCAGAATTCTTTCTAAAAACAGGCTTAAAATATCTAGTTTCTATTAAAGCTATATGGTGTTATAATACTTAAAAGTAAATTACAATGATTAGCGACATCATGGTTACTGGCATGAAAAGGAAATTTTTTTTATCCTTTTCATGGCCCTTGTATATGCTGTTTCAAATGTCTTGAAGATATGACTAGAAAAGATAGTTTCATTATCCCACAGCTGTAACCCATAATAAGGTACACAATAAGCCTTAAACAAGTAGAGCATCGTTTCAGTATTAAGACACTTTATTCGACAGAATTAAACTTACTATAAAAAGTATTTAACCGAATTTCAACATCTTTTTTATCACCAAAATCATAGGTCACCCAATATCCTAAATATTTCTGGCAGTTCACTGTTTCAAATTGTCTTATAAAGCTGCTCTCACTTGCTGCAGATTTAACCTTTCTGTGGAAAATTATGCATTTTGTCTTTGAAGCATTAATATTCAATCTTATGGCTTGTACTTTGTTTTCAAACATTTCCAATAAGCATTTCAGATTACTGCGAGTCTCAGACAAAATTACTATATCATCAGCATATGCAATTATATTCATTCTCAATGTACCCAATCGGCATCCAACATTCATTTGGGGAGGCGGTGGTCTAGTGGCTAGCGGTCGGGCATACCAGCTCAGGGTCCCGCGTTCGAGCCTCGGCACGTGCTGGCCACTTTTCTACGTTACTACCGCCGAGTGGCCTAAGATCACCCACATGCTGCCATAACACCATCCTCGCCGGGACTGCAACGTTATATGCGCGAGGAGCTTCCGCTGGCAGCATGAGCCTATCAATAAGAAGAAACAAGGCGTCACTTAAAAAATCTAACCCGCGCTATTAACGGGCGGAGGCCAACCATCTAAGGTCTCCCTGAAGCCTACCGGCGCCATGGGTAAAAAGAAAAAAAAAAAAATACTGGAAATGGTTTTAATTACATCATCAATATATAATTTAAAAAGAATCGGAAACAGAATTCCTCCTTGCCGTACACCCGAATTGATATAGTGATAATTACCATTTTGCTTAGTCCATACAATTCTTGCCTTTTGATTCCTCAGGTAAGTCATGAGAGTAAATACAATATCATGAGGAATATATCTTTCTAATAACATGTTACCTAATATATTATGATTGATCTTGTCAAAAGCTCTAGAGAGATCTATAAAAGCAGTATAAAATATGCATCATTTGTTGACATATGCTTGCTAAAACTTAGCTGCCTAAAATCAAAGAATAAATTTTCCTCTAAAATATCTAAAATATGCATTTCAAAAATCTTCAACAAACAAGAAGACAACATCACTGGTCTATAATTGGCTGAGTCTGTGGAATTACCCTTGGCATCTTTAATAATAGGGTTAATATCACCTTTCAATAACTCCACTGGAATGTAGCAATGATTAAAGCAAGCATTCATAAAAAGACTCAATTGCACTAAAAATTCATATGTTGCATGCCTCAGCAACTGAGAGTGGAGACCATCATGGCCCACCCCATTGTTAAGTTTGCCAATATACCTTTTTAATGTTTCGGGTGAAGTTGTCATCGGAAACTTTTTCTTTTGATGCCACACCTCTTTCAATTTATGTAGAAGATTTTCTTCCTCTCACTTATCTATATTACAATCATTGTTATCACCATTTAAAAACCTATGGCCGACAGGTGGCCATAAAGTCAGGATAAGGAGAGACAAGCACCACTCCCGTTTGGTTCTTGTATTTTGCAGCCCTTGATACAGTCCAAAAACCTGCAAGCATTGCAGTTCCAATAGTATTGTATAAAAAGTATCAAAATAAATACTTCCCTATAAACACCATTGATAATGGTGTCACCGTCCACCAAACAATCCCAAACAACCTTGTTATAATTACCGCTAGTTATACTAATGACTTCAATTAGATTGCAACAGATAAACAAGTCCCCTTCAAGTGCAATATGTAAATGTGAGTAACATATACTAATACATCCTAATATTATCACTTTGGGAAATAATATCACATTGATAACAAAATAAACATGAGTGATGGACACACCAACAAATGTTTACATCAGCACTCTTCATCACAATTAAAGTCCACTGAACTAACATTCCATCACACAACGTCCTAACTGAAATAATGTTATACATATTATAAACTCACCTCATAGAGGTTATCGCCCAGCCTACAGCAACCACAGAGGCACTAACACAACCTCATGTCACTAAGTGTTGATGTGCTCTGGGACTGGGAAATACACCTTTCTAATCTTTACCAATCTACTTGATCTTGATCTTGACTACTGATTTTATACTTACATATATAACAATGATAATATGAAGTGATAACAATAAATGATAACAAAAATATATAACATTAATACATTACTTTTAGAATCACCACAAACCTTTTGCAAAAAATTTCATTAATCTTTTCAGTATCATTTTCTCCATCAATAACGCTAGACCACTGTAGTAATAAACAGCTTTTACCAGAAGTGTGGTTTTATTGAATAAACAATTGCATTATACATCTGCAACGGAGGCATTCAAATCAGTTCCAGCAATTTAACACAAGAACATTATTTATCCCAGACTGTGGCGGGAAGCTAAGGTTTCACTTGTGTTTGTTGCCATGCGGTGAGGGTGGGCACACCTTGTTGAGGTTGCCCTCAGTTCCCTTGTTCCAAGAGAGAGAAAGGAGTATAGTGGTGCCGGAACCAGTAGCGACGACGCTGGGGCCCTGACGTCACAAGGGAGGAGGAGCCTATGGGGGCCAGAGGTACCGGTCCCAATCGTGATCTGGCTTGACCCCGACGTCACAGAAAAGGGCGGAGTCTCCAGGTTCGCGCCAAAAACTCAGCCAGTCAGCGAGAGTGACGCCGCCAGTGAACCCGGGCTGGCCCGTGACGTCACGAAGACGGAGGTCGAGGCGAGGGCAGAGAGAGACAGACGCGGGACACTCTCTGTTACAGTCTGGTGTAGGACGTGGGACCAGGACGGACTCCTGGACCAGAACCACGTGTGGCATCGAAACTTCCTGCTGCAGCCAAGGAAGTGGCCACGGGAGAGGAGCAGCTAAAGGAGGATCCCACGCGGCACCACAGCTCCTACAGATTGTCGAGCAGTCGAAGGGCCGAATCGTCTCCAAACTCTCAGGAGTACAAGGTTGGTTACGTCGTGGTAGGCTGTAACACGCGCCGAGTCGCGTCTCCGTAAACTCACGTTAACCTCCGTTACCTCACAATAGCTAGGCCTTTCAGATAGGTTGTATGTTTCCTGTATTTAATTAGTAAAATAACGTAAGCTTTTTACTGTGTCTCTCTTAAGAAGTCCAACCTTAGTACCTTAGGTGGTGGAAACTGAAAGTGGTTGTGTGTGAGAAGTGTTAAGCCTTGTGTCCAGGAGCTATTTCACACTAGGTTACACACTAGTTATTTACACGATCGAGTGTTTTAGGAGTTGTAGTGTATAAAAACACACCCTCTACCTACAATGAAACACCTTACATTACACCCCCCAGTTTCCCCGTGACACAGACCAACATAATACATGATACATAGATACATTGCATACAAGCATTCAAACATACAAAAGCATGTTCATATAGCTAATACCACCATATATACTTAACATAATAGACAACTCGATCACATACCTCCGCTTAGGATGGCTGACATCACTACCATAACAATCAGGGCAGCCAGGGACTACGAGTACAAATTGAGATCCCTAGATTAGAGACTACGAGTATAAACACAAGAGATCCCTAAAGATTCCAAATCTACTACATTCTCCCATCCTTAGAAAATTTCAGAGATAATAATCCCGAAGATGTACAGGTAAACGCCGGGACCTCTCTGATCGTCGGGGTGCAGGAAGTGCGCTGAAGGCTCTGGTGGCTCCGGAGATGGTCCATCCATAGGTAGTGCTGATTCTATGTTATGACTCTGAGATGTCTTACCTGGATGAGGCCAGAGCCCCATCTAGAAGGAGATGAAACCTCCAACCAGGACTACATTTGAAGACATCTAGTTGGATGGCGTAACGTTTGGCTAGTGTGGTTTCATCCAGACTCCAAGAAACACTTCACACAAACTCATATAGAACATTACCCAGAGATAAATCGAGTTGGCGTTTGAATGCAACGACGGAAACTGCAGTGACAACATGTTCAGGCAGCTCATTCCAAACAGGCAACACCCTAATCGAAAAGAAACGAACCCTGACTTCTGTGTCCCAGCGAGGAATAGCCAGCTTGTAGGAGTAACCTCTCGTTCCAACATTAATGTTCCTGACAAACAAGTGATCCATATCAGGGCACAAGCCATGCAAAATCTTATAAACCATGATAAGATCAGGTCTAAGCAAACGGCCTTTAATTGAGTACAACTTAAGTGTAGAGAGACGCTCAGAGTAACTCAAGTCTCTGAAACCAGATATCATCTTTGTCCATTTCCGCTGTACTCCCTCCAACAATCTAAGATCACCAAGATAGCCTGTGTTCCACACCACAGACTAGTAGTCCAAGATTGGTCGTATATGGGTAATAAATACAGCTCTTATAAATTCAGGGGAGCGACACACCGTACCCTTAAGAATGCCAAACCCCACACCACTTGCCTTCGTTGCAGTTTCTCTTACATGTAGATGGAACTTAAGTTCATGGTCTACCCATACACCCAGATCCTTATGCATTTGCTTAACAGGAATTTGTTGATTACCAATAAAATATGTAAGTGAATCGGGTGCATTATGGAACCGTCTACAGAATCTAACTGTAACACATTTCTCAACAGAAAACGACAAGCCCCATGAAAGACTGGTCTCATGGAGTTTGTTTACATCTCTCTGCATCAAGTAATGGCTTAGTTCAAAGTCGGCTTTAGAGATTGGGGCAGCTAGGTATAATTTAAGATCATCAGCAAAAAAGCAATATTTGTAGTGGAACCCAGCCAACACCACAGTAATACACTGAGCAGAGAAGTCCTTCTTTATGTTTGTAACATCTCTCATGCACGTCAAAACTGTAAAGAATTACTTAGTCACAAAATATCCCCAGTCACTAAATATCACTTTATAACGCTCCAAATGCACAATTTAAAGACAAATAATAACATCGTTGAACACGTAGTAAATAAATAATCACTGCACTTACTACATCGAAAATAACCTCTAAACTTCATTAAATAGATTTTACCTACACTAACAAAAACACACACATATATATACCTTATGGCTCCTTGTAAGGGCTGGTCCACGTAGCTAAGTATGTAAATCCGTCTTCAGGCAGAGTCACGAGTGGAGGACTGATCGCCTCGCCGTTTGTCTCGTAACTGACGGCAGTGTTCATGATCACCACTTTGCCTCCGAAATCCATTAAATGCTTTACAAACTAGGCAGGTAACCAGCCCTTAACGCCGCCTCGTTACCCATACCAAACAATCCCTGAGGGCGGTTACAACTATCAGCCGCTAATTCAACTCGGATGTTATATACGTGCGTGACTACCGCTACAATATTTACCAGACAAATTAGAAACAACGTGGTTGATGTAGACCAGAAAGAGAAGAGGCCCAATCACAGAACCTTGAGGAACTCCACTTTCAACATGTACACTGCAACTTATGGAACCCTGGACAATAACTTTCATTGTTCTTCCAGATAAATAATCATGAAGCCATTCCAAAAAAGCACCTCTGATACCAATACTATGTAACATACTAATGAGCAGTTGATGGTTGACTACATCAAAAGTTTTCTTATAGTCAAAAAATACAATATCAACTGAGAAACCACGATCGTAATAGTCAGTGACATAGTTATAGGTGTACAGAAGTTGATCGGAAACAGATTTACCAGACCTAAAGCCAAACTGATGAGGAGAGAGCAGGTGGTTACTTTCCAAATAAGTAGACAAGTGAGAAACAATAATTCTTTCAAAGGACTTACAGCAAACAGACGTCAGGCTAATGGGTCTATAGTTGAGGGGATTAGAGTGAATACCGCCTTTGAATAATGGTGTAACATTTGCATCCTTTCAATCCAAAGGAACACGCTTGGAAGACAAAGATTTACGACATATGAGTAAAACAGGATAACTTAAAGAAGGTGCACATCCTCTCAGCAGTACTGGTGGCAGTAGGTCTGGGCCAGAACAACAACTTGGCTTAAGTTTAGACAGTATAGATTCAATGCTAAAGACGTCAAACATGTAACCATCAAACTCAAGTACAGTCTTGCAAGTCTGAAATGGGGAAGGATTGTCTAGGACAGCATTTGAGAACACTCCGGAGAAGGCTTCGCCAAAACATTCGGTCATGTCAGCTTCCTCCGTGAGCTATTCACCATCTCTTTCTAGAGGGCCAGTAGTCGGTCTGTTAACTTTTTTATGACGAATGTATTTATGGAAACGCTTGGAGTCACCATCGCCACCACGGACCAGAGACAATTCATACTTGCTTACTGCATTATGTACTGATTCACTACACTGTAATGATGCATTCTTAAAAGAGAACCATAGTCTAGAGGCCACAAGAGAAGATCTGCCAAACCTTTGACGGGCATCTTTGTACTCAAGCCAACATTGTCGCTTCAGAAGTTTGGCAGCTCCCGAGACACTCCTAGACCAAGGTGGTCTTCTGGTAAGAGAGCAAGTCTTTTTAGGAATAAACCACTGGAAGGCTTCCTGTAGTATACTCTTAAATTTAACATACATCTGGTCAATATTGAGCCCAAGGAATTCAAAATCCCAAATGATGCTACTTAAATAAGTATTGAACAAGTTATAATTTCCTTTGAAAAAGTCATATTCATTGAGATTGTCATTTAGGATAGGCAGTGTAAAAGTGTACTTGAACATGATAAGGAAATGGTCACAGCCAGGTAAAGGATCAAATAAAGTAACATAGGATATTCTGTCAGCATCAGTGGTAAAGACAAGGTCGAGGATATTGTCGGAACGAACAAAGGTTGGTACATTTATCCACTGAATACGTCCAAGGAGTGTAAATACATCCAAAAACCTATTATCTACTGTGGAATGACCCACAGGAATATCAGAGGACCAATCAATAGTAGGAAGGTTAAAATTACCAGTCAAAATTAACTCCCTGATAACACAAAATATCTCAAGAAAGGAAATAAGTGCAATATTATCAAGTGTGGAGTTGCTAGGTGGTCTATAAACAACCAATGTCGTTAGGTTGAAATCAGAAGATACAATCCAATAGTGTTGGCATGGTCATAAAAAAAATGTACCTATTTTTATGCTATCTTTAATATATATACCCACACCATGTTTTCTTATATTAGTCGGGGAGTCGTGTCTAAAAAATTTGTATCCTGGGATGTTAACAGCAGAGGTGGGAATAAAGGGACACAACCAAGTTTCAGTAACACAACACATATCAATGGAATTATCTATAAGCATATCATCCAAAACATGTAACTTATTTGTGAGACTATTAATATTCAACACAACTATAGTGAAAAATAAGTTATAAACAGACCTATTTACAGACATGTAATCAATGGGAATGGCAGAATTTACTCTGAGTTTTTGTGAGCCATCTGAGGCCCACTCATGGCTGAGTCGCCAGTGGCTCCCTGAGAAGCGACGGGCGGCCCAGAGCGGACAGAAGGTTCATCTTGACGGGGAGCACTCCCTGAGCTGCTAGGAGCCTGCCCTCTTGAACGCTTGGCCCGTAGTTCCTGCCTTTGAAGGAAAGTAAGGTCCCGAGATACATAAATACTAGAAAAGTGACTCCCATGAAGATTCTTGCATCTAGATAGCAATTCATTCTTAACATTGATGTTCTTTATTTTTGCTCTAGTTAAAAAATTATTGATGGGAACAACATCCACTAAGGTTATTTGTTCTGTCCGCTCAGGCCACAAGAAGGTAACAACTGAATTAAATTTCTGTAGGAAATCATCACCATAAGGAATACCTTTAACAATGATACTGTCCTTCCTCTTTTCTCTTTCTGAGAGCTCTCTCACTTCCTCTCTAATAGCAGCTTTAACATCTTGAGTGTTGCTGCCAACACAACATTGCCAGACAGTTTTTCCTCTAGAGTGGAACAAAGACTAGTAATGGTATTGAACATTTGAGACATACACTCTTTAGGCGATAAGCCCTACATTGAGGCCTTGGTCACCAGAATCTGTGACCATAGGCACAGAAATAAGGCGGCACTTTGTACAAGAAAACCTTGTCTTTACCTTGATGTTTCAAAACTTCCTTTACAAAGTCAGCCAGCAAACCGGTACACAAATATGGCCCGTGGCACCACTGGTTACAATCATCACATGCAGTGCCCCCCTCATCATCATGGAGAACAGGAAACCGACAGGTAACACAGGGGTAGTCCATCTCACCTGGGGTTGCGACACCTGAGGCATGAGGTTGGGGCTGTGGCAACCCAGCAGCCCCTGACACCCCACCAGCCACACCCATTCCACTCTCTTGCCCTCCTTGGGGCAACCCGACAGCCCCTAACACATCACCACCAACACCTACTCCGCGGACCTGCCCTCTCATGGGGGCCTGACCACGGTCTCTTCCCCTGAACTGGCTGCGCATCATCATTGGCTCACAATACTAATACAGAGGGGCTTCACATTCCGCAAGTGGAGGTTTTGTTATTTTTTCGGACTCCAGAGCAGCTTTGTCAGCCCTTGAGGATTTTAATAACGCACATCCAATAGTCTCAGAAATTTTCAACTGGCTCGTACTAGCAGCCCGTCGTGGGCACAGAATTTCTTTTTGTTGGGTACCAGCCCATGTCTCTGTTAAAGGGAACGAGAATGCAGATGAGCTAGCTAAGACTGGCGCCTCACGTCAAGTCACTACCTGCCCTGTCCCTCACAGAGACCTGTTTCCCACAATTCGAGCTGCTATTCTTGTAGTTTGGCAAGAGAGATGGAATGCCAATAGAGCCACCTCCAAGATGGGTGCAATTACCGCAAGGGCTGTGAGCCCCTGGTCTTATGCGCACGTCCGAGGCCGCTGCCGTGAGACAGCATTGGCCCGTCTACGGACGGGCCATACCCGCCTCACCCACGGTTTCCTCATGTCCCGGGGAGTTGAGCCCTATTGTGATGATTGCTTAGTTCCCCTGACTGTGCGGTACTTGCTGGTCGAGTGCCCCAGTCTGAGGGAATTGCGAGAGCAGTACCTCGCCCAGTGTCGGGGCAGAGATGGGAGTTTCTCTCTCTCTCTGGTGCTGGGGGAGGAGGCACTCTCCCCGGGACATGAAGTGTTAAAATTCCTACAGGAAAGTGGCTTTCTCCACCTCCTGTAGATTTATTTTTCTTTGTATGTAGTATTTATGTAGCTTTTTAATTTTTAGTGTTTTTAGTACGGTGCCAAATGACCTCGATGTT
>JAPQNM010000018.1:27826413-27828913 GCA_029783475.1 Metacarcinus magister | reverse complement strand
TAGTAGTAGTAGTATTAGTAGTAGTAGTAGTAGTAGTAGTAGTAGTAGTAGTAGTAGTAGTAGTAGTAGTAGAAGTAGTAGTAGTATTGGTAGTAGTAGTAGTAGTAGTAGTAGTAGTAGTAGAAGTAGTAGTAGTAGTAGTAGTACTAGTAGAAGTAGTAGTAGTAGTAGTAGTAATAGAAGTAGTACAACTATTATGATAGTAATAATTATTATTGCTATTATTATTATAATTATTATTACTATTACTATTATAATTATCATCATTTTCATTTACCACTGCTGCCACTTGCTGCTGTTGAACTCCGATTGATTAAGGTGTTACAACAATGCGTCTACCTTCTGCTGTCACTCAGGCGAGTCATGGAAGTCTGAAATAGAGGTTGTGACACTTATAAATTTTACTTCATTACCAGGGCTGTGAGGCTTTTATTAAGAAATCAATCTCAAAGTTACTCGCGGAACACAGCTTTTTCTGTCCAGGTGCTCATGATATGACTTGTTGAAAGCCTTCCTCGATAGCTACTGTAGGAGTTAACAGGCAGTTTTGGCTTCCACCCTTGCACTTCCAGCAAAGAGGTTTAAACCTTTAAAAGAGAATTTTCGTGACAGAAAAATGGAGTAGAAATGGTCGTATCCTGCTCAGCCTTGACAGGGCAAAGTGGAGGTGAAGAGGCCCTAGTCAGGCTTTCCAAACATGAATTACTACGTAAGAGGATGCCTGGATGCAGGTGTTTGCTTCGCCATTCTTTTCTAGCCACACAGGCTTTGGTCCTGCTCTGCCGCGCCTCCAAAACCTCACGTGGCCTTGCCACCTAACAATGAAGAACAGGGACGTAACACTGTTCTCCCAAGAACTATTCTAGGTGGCATCCAGGGTCCTTCCGAAGCACTCCGACGGAAAGGCAAGCCAGTATTAGCACGCAGCATGTATATAATTGTTTTGCTTTCTAAAGTCTTTAAACCAAGAGGGCGAGACATAATTGGAATCCACTTAAACCTTCTTTGATGACAAAACTTAGTATTTCAACTGTTATCAAACTTCAGGCATGAGAATACCGACATTGCTCATGTGCAAAGTTTGATTCTTAGTTCATTATCAGCCTTTGCATCCGCTTACAACTTGCCTTGAAACCTGATGTAATGGTAATTAGAAACACATAATTGATTTATAAATAGAAAAAACATGTTATTGGCAACAAACAAATCCACATCAGTGCAACATGTAAATGCGTGTGGCGGGATATATGCAATAACAATACTCATTTAAAGAAAAAATTTGCAATGTAGGTCTCTCCCGCCGATGCTGACGCCGCCGCCACCCTGACAACCAATCAAACACTCGCATCAATACTCCGTTTAGACTTGGCTCTCTCCCTCCATTTATCACCGACTCGCTCACTAGAAAAAGAGAGAAAAAGAGAGAGAGAGAGAGAGAGAGAGAGAGAGAGAGAGAGAGAGAGAGAGAGAGAGAGAGAGAGAGAGAGAGAGAGAGAGAGAGAGAGAGAGAGAGAGAGAGAGAGAGAGAGAGAGAGAGAGAGAGAGAGAGAGAGAGTAAAAAAAAAGTTCGACATAGTTTGTTTTCCATTAAATTTCCTCCAAAACTACAAGTCTCTCCCCTTAAAAGAGAGGATAGCGGGTATTTGGAATGGAAATTTTACGGTCCTGGCCATGACAAGACTGTTTAGTTAAAGGGAGTGTTTCTACTTTCTCGGTGTGCGAGGGAAGAAGGGAGGAAGGAAAGGAGGAAGGATGAGACAAGGTAAGAGAACTACCATCCCATCCGCCAACCAAGAAACTGCTCCATGAAAATTACGTAGAAGGAAAACAAATAAACAAGGGACTTCCGCAAACAGATGAATAACTACATAAAAAAACAAAGTCTAGAAAACCGATCAGAGATGAAATTGAAGAAATACCTTCCGTCGATAGAAAGTTGGATGACTAAGTAAACTCGAAGTGTATTAAAGAACAAACAAAATTTCTTATTTGTTTACAAAATATGAAACAATTAAAATTCCCTTTTGAAATGTTGATTCTGACGTCGACTTTATCATGCACACTCCTAATATCTTACAAATAAGTCGCCCTCTCTCTCTTTTCCTCTGATCAGTTAATATTACAAGTCTGCTCTGAGGTGTCACTTAAAACTCCCGTTGTCATGGTGATTTCATCTTCATCCCTTCTTTTGTCACTCCAGACCTGTCAGTGACGGAATGACTTCCTTCCTCTATTACAAACTTAAGTTTATTGGACTAGGTGGCCTTCCTCACGTGGCTGAAAGAATCGTGTGTAATCAACAGGCGCTCTGCTCCCCCAACCTTATTAATGGACAGGGGGATCAATGTTTCAAAATTGCATTCGTGTATCCACAGGCACCTTCCTTTTGGCGTTCATGTATACTCTGCTTTCTTATAATGATTTAGGAAAGCTACACCATGTTTTTATGTACGTTTTCTTTGTTTTCATTTTGGACTTGAATTAAGGCACACACTGAAGT
>JAPQNM010000018.1:27791413-27813913 GCA_029783475.1 Metacarcinus magister | reverse complement strand
TTTAGAACGGTGTTTTGTGTTTATTTACTTAAGTTTAGTTTCTTTATTAGTTACCCTGGAAATGTCACTACACTATACCGTTTTCTTTATACTCCCTAAGTTCCAGTAATATTTCAGTGGTTTGATTATACCCTCCTATTGCTTATATTTGAAGTGACTAAGAATATAAATATGCTTTGATAGGTTGCATTAATAGGTGGTAATGTTTATTGTTTCTATTGGTGGGTATTTCAAGTCATGTATGTGTTGTTATTTCGTTCACTTAAGATGTAAGTTCCTTTTAATAAATTAGAGGCCAAAGGTGACTAATGGTGTTTGATTCTACCGGTGGACCTCTCCCTTCTACATTTTACTTGCTGCACAATGTGGGCTTAAGAAACCCCCACATTTTGGTGCCCAGACCAGGGAAGACTCCCCTAAGAAGATAAGTTAGATGTGCAGTGAAGATAAAATGGAGAAGCTTAAGAAGACAAGAAGTACATGTCGAGGGTGGGTGACGAGAGCTTCTAAGACGCTGAGTGATGTTCTAGAAGCTTCCACCACCACCATTAGTCAAGTTGAGTACGCCATCAAGGAATACGATAGAAGACTAGCTAAGTTAGATGAAGTGCAAGAAGAAATAGAAGTTGAAGTGGACGAAGAAGAACTTGACCAAGTTTTGGACGAAGCACATGAGTTTAGAACAAAAAGTGCTAAGCCCAGGATACTAGCTGAAGATAAGATAAGGGAGTTAGCAGCAGCAGCAGCAGCTGGTCTTCAAGCTGGTAGTAGAAGTGGATCTCAAGAATCCGAAGTCACCAATGTCAAGTTACCCAAGTTGGAATTGCCAAAGTTTAGTGGAGAAGTTACCCAGTGGCAGTCCTTCTGGGATCAATATTCCTCCCACATTGATGCAACAGATCTTCCAGTGATCAGTAAGTTTACTTATTTGATGGCTTTGTTGGAGGGAGATGCCATGAATGTGGTAAAGGGACTAGCTCATACCAGTGCTAATTACCCTGTCGCCTGTGACCTGCTGAAGGAACGCTACGACAAGCCGGAAAGGATTATATTTGCTCACGTCCAGGCATTGCTTAAGGGTCATGTCAACATCGTCACTGGACCGACGGGCGTGGCACAACTGTGGAAGTTACGTGATGAGATTCTGATACACATCCGCAGTTTGGAGGCACTAGGCGTCACAGGGAAGCAGTGTGAAGTGTTTCTTACACCTATCATCCTCTCTCGTTTGCCCAATGAACTGCGGCTAGAGTGACCAGGGATGGTGATGGACACGAGTGACTTGGATTGGTTATTGAAATTCTTAGACAAGGAAATTTCAAGATTAGAAAGATCTGAAGCGTTTAAAGGAAAGAAAAGTAGTAGTGAAGAAAAGAAAAGTGAAAATAAGGGTTTTAAGGAAAAAGTGTACTCAGCCGCAGCCCTCCATTCGTTTGCCAAGCAAGAAAGCTCTATGTGCTGTTTCTGTGGCAGGAAACACAAATCAGAAAATTGTTTTGGTGTATTAAGATTAAGTGAAAAAGAACGGGGTGAGAAAATAAGAAGCTTAGGCCTGTGTTTCAAGTGTTTGAACAGTGGGCACATTTCAAGAGAGTGTAGAGCTCGTATAAAGTGTACAAAGTGTAACGGTGGCCACAATGTTGTAATGTGTGGCGTTCGGCTGGAATTAAGTCCAAAGAAGGAAGAAAGTGAAGATGGTGTTAATAGTGACAAGCCTGATGATGTAGCACTCCTGTCAGGGCAAGGTGGTAACTGTACCATTTTACAAACAGCCAAAGTTCAAGTGAGTAGTAGTGATGGTACTGTTGTCATTGCTCAGGTAATGTTTGATAATGGTGCGGACAGATCATATGTTAATAGTAACTTTGTGAAAAGGTGTAAACCACAGTGGATCACTAGTGCACCTATGCCATACTCTAGTTTTGGTGGTCATAATGCTGGAAAGAATGAACATAGAAATGTTTTCAAGTTAAAGTTGTGGGACTCTGACAAGAAAATGGTACCTATCATGTTGCTGAGATCCCCAGAATATGTCAACCGTTGGTGAGATCTGTTGTGCCATATTCAGTGCTTAATTCCTTTTCTCATGTTGAATTAGCTGATGATTACCACCATGATTCTCCAATTGAAATTGACATATTGGTTGGTCTAGATTTTTATTGGACATTAATGTCTCCTGTAGATGCCTTCCAAAGGAACCATGTTGTAGCCATGAAGTCTGTATTTGGTTATGTGTTAAGTGGCAAGCTGTATGAATCTACTCACACCTCTAAGTACTCTGCACCACAATTGTTGTGTATCTCCTCTGTTTCAGATTCAGATTTGAGTAATTTTTGGGATCTGGAAACTGTAGGGATTAAGTCTAAGGAACTTGTAGAAAGTTATAGTGATACCAGAGTCTTGAGAGAATTTGAGAGTTCAGTGCAGTTTGTAAATGGTCGCTATGAAGTTGCACTACCATAGAAGGATGATTCTGCCAAAGAAAAGCTTTTGAACAATGAAAGTATAGTCAGTAAAAGGTTAAGTAAGCTAATGGTTAAGTTAGATCAAGATAAGGAGCTAAAGAAAGAGTATCAAAAGGTGTTTGATGGTTATGAGGCTGATCACATAATAGAAGAGGTGCCAAGTGAGGAAATTTCAGGTGTGAATCCCGTGTACTATATGCCTCACCATCCAGTAGTGAAGTTAAGTAGTTCAAGTACTAAGATAAGGCCTGTGTTTGATGCTTCTGCCTCCTGTCACAATGGTGTATCATTGAATGACTGTTTGTCATCAGGCCCTTCGCTCAACCCTGATTTGGTTGGAAGTGCTCATTCGCTTTCGTCGTTGGCCCATTGCTATTACAGCAGACATAAGAAAGGCGTTTTTGCAAATTAGTGTTCAAAGGAACGATAGAGATGTTCATAGATTTTTATGGCCAAGAGGCGACGGTACAGTACAGCACATGAGGTTCACACGTGTACCCTTTGGTAATACAGCTAGTCCATTTCTGTTAAATGCCACCATCAAACATCATTTGGATAAGTATTCTCAGACTAGTGTAGTGCAAGATTTGAAGGCTGACATGTACACAGACAACTGGCTGAGTGGTGCGGATTCTGCCATAGAAGCATCTGAGAAATTCTGTCAAGCACGTAGCATTTTTTCTGATATTAGTATGGACCTTACAAAGCTTGTGTCAAATAGTTTGTTGATCACTTCTAGGTCACATGACAAGGTATCTTTTATAAGTAGTGATGAACCTAACACTGTGTTAGGCCTGAAGTGGTGTAACTCACAGGACTCTTTCTCCTTTGATGTCATAAACCCAGACTCTAGTGTAGAAGTAGTCTCCACTAAGCGAAGCATCCTTAGTGTGATAGCCAAGATTTTTGACCCTTTAGGATTAATTAGCCCATTTGTCATGTATGGCAAGATACTTTTTCAAGAACTTTGGAAATTGAATGTAAGTTGGGATCAAGAGTTACCATCAGAGTTGAAGTTAAAGTTTCAGAGATGGCTCCTAAGTAGTCAAAGTTTCAAGTCTTTCATATAGACAGGTGTTATTATCCACAAGAGGCTTGGGGGAAGCTTAGTCATGTAGAGCTACATGGGTTTGGTGATGCCTCAGAAAAAGGCTATGGGGCATGTGTATACCTGCGAGTACCTGTGGAAAACAGCTCATATAAGGTGTCATTAGTAGCCTCCAAGTCAAGAGTTGCACCCATAAAGACAATTACCTTGCCAAGATTAGAACTTATGGGATCTCTTTTGTGCTCAAGATTAGTTAATTTTGTTAAGAATGCCCCCAGGTTAGATAGTAATGTTAGAGTTATGTGTTGGACAGATTCTACTATTGCTCTGTCATGGATTCAAGGAGGTGCTACTAAGAAAGAAGTGTTTGTGGCTAATCGGGTAAAAGAGATCCGAGAGTTAACGCCTCCAAGTTGCTGGCAACATTATGGAAGTAAGGACAATCCAGCTGACTTAATAACACGGGGTCTGTTGGCGGACAAACTTGTGAATAATACTCTGTGGTTGTATGGGCCTAGTATGTTAACAGAATCCCTATGCCAGAATAAGGAAGTTAACACAGTTGTCACTGATTTAGAAGAAAGAAGCATAGAAAGTACAGTATGTCTCAATGTACAAAGAGTGCCAGTAACCCCTTTGTTAGATTTAGATAAGTATAGTGAATTAGATAAGGTGTTAAGAGTTACAGCTTATGTCTTAAGATTTATTAAGAATTGTAGAAATAGTCAGAACAAAGTGGAAGGCCTTCTTGCTACTGAAGAGATTAATTTGGCTAAACTTAAGATTATTTATTGCATCCAAAGAGAAGTGTTTGGTGAAGAAATTAAGGTACTTTTGAGTAACAAAGCTATTCCTCAATGGTCTAAATTAAACAAACTTGACCCATTCATCGATGATAAAGGATTATTGAGAATTAAGGGCCGTCTTGAGTTTTCAAACTTAGACTATGACACTAAGCATCCTGTCATAATTCCCAAGGGTCAACTTGCTAAGTTGTTGATTAGATTTCAGCACAAGTTTTTGAAGCATGCAGGTGTTGCTACTGTAAGTTCCTCTCTACGGACCAACTTTTGGATTATTGGAATGAGGAGATTAGCAAAAACAGTAATGAAGGAATGTTTAAGTTGCCGGCGGCATGATTCCAAACCTTGCAGTCAACCTGTGGCTCCATTACCCAAAGAAGGAGTAAGGTCTGCTCCACCCTTTAATGTAACAGGCTTAGATTATGCAGGGCCTCTATTTTGTGCTGATTTTCCTAGTAAGAAGTTTTATGTATTGTTGTTCACTTGTGGTGTTGTAAGAGCCATTCACCTAGAGCTTACAGAGTCACTATCTTTGTCTGACTGTATATTGGCTATAAGAAGATTTGTGGCTAGGAGAGGTTTACCTAGTGTCATGTATTCAGATAATGCAAAGACCTTTGTAGGTGCCAGATTTGAAGTACAAAAAGTGTATGGCCACCTGGCCCCCAAATGGAACTTTATTGTCCCTCGTGCTCCGTGGTGGGGCGGCTGGTGGGAACGGCTCATTAGATCAGTTAAGCTTGCTTTGAGAAAGACATTGAATATGAAATATGTAAGTAAGAGTGAATTAGAAACCACACTAGTAGAAATAGAGTCATGTATTAATTCTAGACCCTTGACATATGTGAGTGAAGACCCTGATTCCATTCACTATCTCACTCCCTCACATTTCATCCTAGGAGGAGCCCCACACAGCAAACCCTTAGTAAATCCAGAGCCATGTCAGGTAACTCCCAAGGACTTGAGTGAAAGGGAAGTGGTAAGAGACCAGAAGCTAGAACATTTTTGGAAAGTTTGGAGTAACAACTATTTAACTAATTTGCCTCAAGTTGTAAAAGGATTCACTAAGAAGTGTTCTTTGTCTAAAGGTGACCTTGTATTGATTAAAGAGGACAGCATTCCAAGACTGAAGTGGCCTATTGGAGTTGTTGTTGATGTTTTTAAAGGTAAAGATGGATTTGTAAGAAGTGTAAAGGTCAAAACTAAGAAAGGAGAGAGGACTAGACCTATTCAAAGATTATATGATTTAGAAGTAAGTAGGTCTGATGATATGATTTCCTCTGATGCATATTGTGATATAATTTCTAGAATGCCTTTGAATACTGTAAATGATGATGCTGTGATTCCTAAATCTAGGTCTGGTAGAGTAATCAAGGCCCCAACTAAGTTAGATTTATAGATCACTGAGTGATATTCAGTAATGTATAAGTATGTGTCATATAGTTGATCATGTTAAGTAAGAAAAAAGAGGTGATGTGATTATTAGTTTTTGAGTGAAATTACATTAATATTTTCCATTTGTGATTTGTTCTATTCTGTATAAGTTAGTTAAGACATTAGTTAAGAAAGACAAATATGTGTTCTTTAATAGGTGGCTTCATCGCCCCCTATTGCCGGGAGAATGTTGGATTTAGAACGGTGTTTTGTGTTTATTTACTTAAGTTTAGTTTCTTTATTAGTTACCCTGGAAATGTCACTACACTATACCGTTTTCTTTATACTCCCTAAGTTCCAGTAATATTTCAGTGGTTTGATTATACCCTCCTATTGCTTATATTTGAAGTGACTAAGAATAAAAATATGCTTTGATAGGTTGCATTAATAGGTGGTAATGTTTATTGTTTCTATTGGTGGGTATTTCAAGTCATGTATGTGGTGTTATTTCGTTCACTTAAGATGTAAGTTTCTTTTAATAAATTAGAGGCCAAAGGTGACTAATGGTGTTTGATTCTACCGGTGGACCTCTCCCTTCTACATTTTACTTGCTGCACAATGTGGGCTTAAGAAACCCCCACAGTAATAATTCATATTCATGTTAATGTTATCGTTATTTTCGTTCATTGTGCTCTAAGATGAATCAAAAAATTCAATAAACTAGTTCCCATACAAGACAGGTTGAAAAACCAAGGTGCCCAGAATATTGAAGGAGTTTCACATCCAGTAATAGATTCTGTGGGTCCAACCTGTTGGTGCAAAAGTGTATGTGTTTAACTCCAACCACTGCTGTCTTTTGCCTCTTCTGTACGTGTTGAAATTATCAAGTGTTGTCTTTATGCGTCCATAACATATCAACTACAGTATGTAGTGAAGATATCCTACCTCCACCCTCCGTCCATAATATCTCAACTACAATATGTATTGAAGATATCTTACCTCCATCTTCCTCTGTTTGTGTGTAAATATGTAAGTTTAGTTCCTATGCGTCTATAACATAAGAATTAAAATATGTAGTAAATAATCACGTCACCTTGGTCTTGATGCCCTTTTTCCATATCCTTACGTAACCTTCACAGGATTTTCAATCTTATATACGGTAACTGTTAGGTCGTTAAGCCTCACGTTTGTGAACCATTTTATGCCTTTCACTTTTTTAATAGAAATTTGTTTAACTTGAACTCATTGCTACGAGAGAGAGAGAGAGAGAGAGAGAGAGAGAGAGAGAGAGAGAGAGAGAGGAGAGAGAGAGAGAGAGAGAGAGAGAGAGATTCAGATTCAGTACTTTTATTCACAACTTTAACATGTGAAAAAGACAAATGGCTTGAGCCAGTCTTGGCATAATATTATATACATTTTTGTTAATATAGGTTACTGCCATACAGTTATTAAATAATAATAATAATATTGTTACTAACTCTACAGTTTTTTATGAATTATGTATAACAATGAAAAATATGTACATGTATGATAAGTCGAGATGCACAGAAATCAGGATAGAAACGCAATGTTTGTGGGAGTATATTTACAAAGTGAATTGTAGATCAGTTAATGAGGGTGAAGGCACTGGACATTGCTCCCTTAGTGTTTAATACACTAAGGGAGCAATGTCCAGTGCAGTCCAGTCCACAGTCACGTAAGTAGTGTTCTAGTGTGTGTCCGGGTTGACTGCTCGTTGGTCCGTCAAGTCGCAGGTGTCCATCTCCTCCGTATCCGCGCGCTGGTGAGGGTCCTTGGGTGGTTTGTGCTTTGATGTGGGTACCTTGGTAGCTACTGAGGCCATCGCTACACCACTCGGCTCGCTGTGCTGTTGTTTCGGTTTTGTTCCTGTGACAGTCTGGAGTAGTTGAGACATCATAGTTTTCATGCTTGTTATTTCTCCCTCCATAGTTTTCTCCCTCCATAGTTTTCATAGATGATGCCATTTGTTGTCGAAGGTCTTGGTTTTCCTTCTGTAGAGCTGTTTGCGACTCCTGAAGGTGCCTCATTTCCTGCCGCAGGATTTTCATTTCCTCTTCCAGCTTGCTTGTGACAGAAGAGTTGTGCGTGTGGCTTTGTGTTTGTGTAGGGTGATTCGATACCATCTGTGGTGACAGAGAGGCAGGATGGGGTGGGTTGACCTGGCATCTGAGGTACTGGGGGTATCTGAGGTCAGCGGAGTGTGGGTTTGTGGTTGTGGAGGCTGAAGTGGCACCGCGCTTGTAGGTCGGGAGGCAGGTGGATGGGAGGATAGATCCAGTGTCTGAGGTGCTGGGAGTTGGGGGGGCTGCGTCGGTGGGTGGTGAGGTGGTGGTGGCAGTGTCAGGTGGCTGGGATGAGGCTGCGTCACTGGTGAGGTATGCAGCTGACCTGTGTGTGTGTGTGTGTGTGGTCGCGGGTGAGGGTGGTAAGACAGCCGAGGGTAGGTGTGGGAAGGTGGCCAGGTTGAGGGACGGAGACGAGGCAGTCTTGGTCATTATCGTATCTCGCCGTTGGTTTATGACGGGTCTCATGGGACACTTGGAGCTCCACGCATTGTGTTCCAGGGAACAGTTGGGACATTTCGACACAATTGTCTCTCCACTTATCAGCTTGTTCTTGCAGATTTTGGTGTCGTGGTTCTCTGAGCAGAAACCGCACCTCATTTTTCTGTCGCATTCCCATACCCTGTGTCCCCATTCCTGGCATCTCCCACAGAAGGCTGGCTTTCCTATATACCTCTCGACCTTCAACTGCCGGATACCTGGCAGCTGTAGTTGTGTGGGTGGTTCTCCCTCCCACAACACTGTTACCTGGTTCCTGGGGTTCCTGTGTGTCTCTGTGGTAGTTCCTCTCCGCCTTCAGCACTGAGGGAAGGTTCTCGATGAATGTCAGCGGCAGGCAGGATGGGTAGTTCCGTATGATCAATTTCGTTCTCTTGTTTTCTGACGTAATCTCCGTCAGCTTCATGATATCTTCCTTGTATGGGTGTCCTATTTCCGTGAGGAATTTTACGGTGTCCTTGTCTTGCGTGACTGCAATAACGGTTTTGGCCGCCATGCGCGGCATCACAGACAGGTTGCGATTCCTGTCCGCGACCTCCGCCAGCCATACCATCCTGTCTCTCGGGGAGACGCCTTTCGGGAAGAAGAGGCGAAATGTTTCCTTTGTCTGCTGGCATGGTGATTGGGTAGTGGCAGGTTCTTGCTTTTCGTATTTCTTGCTCTTTTTCTTGTCACTCCTAACTAGAGTAAATCCCTCATTGTCCTCTATGTTGTCATCTGCTTCCCATGTGTCACGGTGGCGTTTCACAGATTTACCATGTTGCGATTCGGTGGCGTCACTTGTCACTACATTCAGATATAGTAAGTACGCTATCAGGTTCAACGTTTTTGTTTTCACTAGAGTCTGGCATCACTCACCACTCGACAGTGGGGTGACAAAGCACTGCTGGATCAGAGAAACACACACACACACACCTACTTTATGTCCTGTTCCGAGCGAGGTCACAGGTCAACTGAAAAAGAGAGAGAGAGAGAGAGAGAGAGAGAGAGAGAGAGAGAGAGAGAGAGAGAGAGAGAAACTTCAATTTCGTTAGAAATAAAGAGATGTTTTGCCATTAGTCATGACCGTGAGCGACCTATGTGTGTAGGTTGACGAAGACTATGGCTACTATAGCCACCATTCCCTATCTTATTTCCAAGGATCATTTATCCGTGAAAACTCGAAGCGACTCAGACACATCAACAAGATTTGGCCAAGAAAGGATAAAAACATTGTTGGAGACGATAGTACGTTGAGTTGTAGTGACAGGACAGTCAACGTCGACCAAACTTCATCTTTGTTAACATTATAATCTAGTTTGTAAAATACAGGAGTTCGATCCCCGGTTGCAGCTTTCTCGTTGCTATTTACTCCATTAAATAAATTTCTCAGTAGTATTTCAAAACATGAGGCTTTACAATGGTAGCAACGGCTGGATCTCCAGTGATGGTTGCATAGTTGTATGTTGTACCACTGAGATCTAAGACCATGGCCAAAATCCGAAGAAGAAAGCCCCACCAGTAGAAAATAAGAGAAAATGGAAGATTATGTTGTGTTTGAAGGAAAACTTTGAAAATGTAGGAACACCAGAAATTGATCTAAAAGGAGGAAGAAAAGTTGTGTAGTGACGGAACAGTCAACGTTGACCAAACTCCATTTGGACCTTGATGATTATTAAGCTCTGATTGGTAAGGTGTCGGTATGATGAGTGTATTGTCAGTAAATCGATCCCCGACTGCAGTCTTCTTATGGCTACTTATTCATTTAGATCAATATATCAATTTATTTATACTAGCCCTAGTCTCCCTTGCCTCTTTTGTTATCATTAGGTAAGGTAGTTAAGTGTTTCAAAACACGAGGCATTACAGATGCTCTGTCTGGGATTAGATCACTGCATGGCTGCAACCCTCCCATGACTAATTATTTTGAACAATTCCCCAGTGTTTTTAAGATACGCAGCATTATAGCAGAGCTTAAAAGGTAAATTATAAAATGGAATGGGTAGAAAATTGTGAAGTACGTGGGGGCGAAAACAATTGTTAGGACTGCATTTTTGTTTTTTGGTCTGACGGGTATTTGGTTTAAATGCAATAATGTAGGAAAGGGAAGACAATAATGTAATAGGTGGGGAATAAGAAGAGGTTGAGAAAGAATATGGCAGGATAAAAGTAAATATTGAGAAAGTTCGGGAGAACGAGGTTATGGGCACATTGGTGGATAAGATGGTGTTTTGTGTTTGAGCTTTCTGGCATAGTGATGTTTGTAGGGCTATGAAAACCTGGGAGTTCCAATCATTTGAGATGTTCAGGTTCAGGTATATGTCGGAAGTCTTGCCTTTGGATCGGCACTTCCTGTTCTTTAATTGGTCTTTAATTTGTCTGGGTCTTTTGTTTTCCTTTTGCTTTTCATACACTTGTTTTTATCTTTTGTTCTCTTATCTTCCAGAATTTATATATTGTTTCTTTCTTATGTTCACTTAGTTTCTTTTAAAAAAATAGCTCCCCTATTATTTTCTGTTCATCCTGAATGTATGGGCACTGTAACATTAGTATCTTATTTCTTTGTTGGTTATATGCAGGACAATATAGTAGGAAATGATTTAAGTCTTCATATTCATAGTCGCACATTATACACTTTGTTGGCTGGTTATTGAATCGCTTTCTGTCTCCCAGATTTACATTGTTTGTTTTGCATTTAAACAGGAATGTTGATGCTTCACTATTATCATATAATTCTTCTTGCCCTCCAATTTCTTTTCTCCATTTCCTATACAGACTTAAACTTACTTTTTCTTGCATTTCACTTTTCCAATTTTCTGTGTCCCACTTTTTCACTTTTTCACTTATCTCATCATTACTAATCTTCATTCCTTTCACTCCCACTAATTTTCTCTCCTCCAATAAGTTTGTTATCCACCTATTCTTTTTCTTTTCCATTCTCATTTCTTCAATCACTCTTTCCAACATTCTATTACTCTCCCCTCTCAAAATATGCTGCAGATATTTCAACTGCCCCTTCATTATCCTACATTTCATACTGCTTATCCTTATCTCTCCCTTTAACGCTGCTTCTTGTGCAAAACTAGGTGCAACTAGTATTTTCCTGCACACACTGTTTTCTATTCTTTGCAATTGTTGTATTTCCTGCTTAGTAAAGTCAATTATGTTTGCACCATACAATATCATTGGCAGAACTATACTTTTCCAATAAGCCTTCCCTATCATCAACCTTGCACAACTTCTTGCCACAACCGAATAAGTTAGGTTTGCCATTCTTGTCGCTTTTTCAATTATCAGCTTTTTCTGTTCTTTATAAACATGTTTCTATTGTCATTGATAGTTATGCCCAAATACTTTGTTTTGTCACTAACCTTAATCCCAGCTATCTCATTAGGTCTCTCCTTCATGTTAAATATAATTATGTTACTTTTCTGCTTATTAATTTCCAATCCATAATCCTTCCCTGTTTTTGTTATTTGTTCAATTACTTTTTCTGCGTTTTTCGTACTATTGACCAACAGCATGCCATCATCAGCAAAGAAGAGTGATGTTATGCTAAAATTTTCATCCTTATGTAACGCTCCTTTTTTTTTTTGTAACCATAAATTAGGTCAATTACCCCTCCCCCAGAGTTGAAACTCTGGAAGGAGAAAATAAGAAATGTAGAGGGTTTTGTTGTTAATTTTAAGTAACTATCGTTATCTAGGTATTCAGGTAGGGAAAATTGAGACGAGCTAATTATAAGGTGAAGTAGTTACACACCTTAAGGGTAGTTTTGCGAAAGGCTGTTATCCTAGGAGGCGTATGTCGGGAAATTACTGTATTTCAATACCCTCCTGTATTCACTGGCCTCCGCGCATAATCCTATTTTTTTTCTTTACTTACGGTGGAATAGTATAAGGAAGAGTAGTTATTTTAGCATAACATATGGAAGAGTTTTGTAGGTTCCAATAATGGGTTGATGTGAGCAAGACGAAGAAATTCGAGTATGTGGTAATTGTAATATTTATTTCGTAGGGGAAGAATAATTGAGACTGAAGGGTGTTGTAGTTATGATTCTAATTAAAATAGAAATTTGGATAAATGAATGGTATGTCAGGGGATATTAGGGTATAGATATAATTATTAGGGAGTTAAGTATAGATAGAGGTATATGTCAACTCTGTTGTTTTGGTGGTAGCCGGCTGTGCACGCTACCACCATTCGGTCGCCACACCTTCCTTCGTGAACAGGTATGAATTTATAGCTCTGTATTAGTTAGCTAAGCTACAGAGTTCATTCTTAAAAATCATGAAGTGCGTTATATGTGTTAAGCTTGTCATTTCTAGAGTGTGAATAAGTGTAAAGAAAATGCATTATAGTGTATTTAACGCCAGGGCTAATGTGTTTTTTTCCTTCTGATTCGGTCGCCACACTTTCCTTCGTGAACGATCGAACGCCACCACCTTCGTGAACAGTTTACCTCCACGTCTAGGCTGTTGCTCAAAAGTCTAGGTCAATGAAGCCAGCCAAGTGATATGGGAAAGTCTAGCAGGTTAGGAATTAGAAATCTAGGGCAAGTGTAAAGGAAGAAATTACACTATTAAGGTGATATTAGGTAACAAGTGGTTGCCACGTGTTAATTGGCTGTTGTTAAGGTGTCGTTAATACCTCAGTTTCCTCGTCTTTCGCTCTCGGATCCGAAGGAATATTCCATCTGAGACGAAAGAAGAGTGATAGGAATTAACTTGGCCAATTGTTTAGGATTATTATCTATTATTTTCGAATGTGCTGGTCATTCATAAAGTGTTAAGTGATATTTTTTTTTATATAAGTAATTATCAAATATATATTTTTCGATACTTCATCTTCAAATATCATTATCCCTGAACTTCCTACCCTCTGACCGATTGACAAGGAAAGTAAGATCGAACCTACTATTTATTTTTATTTATTTTGGTGTGTAAATACGCAAGTATTACACTTATACCCTCTATCCAATACCTCTAATTCTTGCATGATCTTATATGTAACTAATTTGAACAATGTTGTTGAGCCCGTACACCCTTGTCTGATCCCACTGCTTACTGGTATTCTAATTTCCTCATCTTCATTTAGTTTTACTTTAGTCATGTCCCCATTATATAATTTAGCTATTACATTAATAGCTTTTTCATTTATTTTATAGTCCATTAGCACTTTCACCATAACCTCTCTCTTTATGCTATCACATGCCTTGGCAAAGTCTACTGATATTACAATTAATGGTTGTTTACATGTACTCCCTTACCTCGGATGTGTCAGAGGTAAGGGAGTACGAAGTAGCGCATCGGTCATTTGCCATAATGACTTCCAAAATTGTTGGGATAAATGGTGGGAAATCAATTCTACTTAAATAAGAACTTATTGGACATACAAACATAATGAAAGAAGAATCTTTGGTAAAACAAAAGTAGGCTAAAGTTACGTTAGCATATTGTGTGGAAGTGTGAAGAATATGGCAATAGGCAACATTAAAGTGGTTTGTTTACATCAAGGATCTTTTACAGATCCTTGGTTTACATCAACACGTGCGAGTCGCGTCGGCCAGGCGGTGAGTGGCAGGTAATTGTTGTAGTGCCTGGCTGCACCACACTACCTGCACCTCGGACACACTCATCTACTTTGCATCCACGGCAAGTTTGTGGTGTGTTCTTAGTGTCGGTAACAACTTAGTGTGTAAGCTTTGATCTACACGTGTGCGTTCGGACTGAGACTGCTTTGCACTTTTATTATTGTTGTAATATCCTTGTAATCCTTTTGGTGTTGTTACTTTGATTGCAACTGTTGGTGCCTCTGTAATCACTCCCTTCTCTCAATCAGGATTATTCGGATCATATGAATTTAGGAGCTTTTAATAAGGTATGCAAAGCTGAAGAATAAACAAGAATGAAAGGGATAATACGGAACATAGATTGGTATACAGTTGTATGATGAGTAGGTTGGAGAATAACAATGAAGTTATACATATATTTGGTGTTAGACAGTGTAGGTGGATATATGTTTACCATTACAAGAGACAAATTACTACATGACCCTTGCTTTGTGGAGACCCTCACATCAATGCGTCACAAATACAGTAGCCACTCCTACATTTAGGTAATGTCATGCAACATAATTGGTATTATTCACTGCGAAGGACACGGGTAATGTCAGGCAACATAATTGTTATTACTCACTGTGAAGGACACCTATGTTTTATATTAGGTGCCTTATGCACATACTAGACACTGCTGGATTGCTTTTCCATCTGAAATTACTTGTTCTAGAGATATTAAATTTATTCAATAACTGACCAGGGGATAAAGGGGGGGGGCGGAACCACCAGGTTAGGTTCGACTAGGGCAAGTTATGTTAGGAAAAATGTAGTGCCGTAAGAAAGTGTAACAAGCAACACAACAACATGGTGGGGCTTAGACGGATGCAACACTGAAAATTTACCTGATTTAAAACAATGTATATTAATGTTGATAATTTGTTTAAATAGTTTTAACAATCTTAGTTAAGGTATTTGTAAGCCTGAAGTGAAACTTAACAAAATATCACTTACCTGTGGCATGGAATGCAGGCACGGGTCCATTGCTGAATGTCATGTTTCATATACGGCCATACAACACGTTTGCCGATTATTCGTTGAGTGCCACGTATCCCAGGGTGTGCCAGTGAGTGGTAATGGAGGAACACCTGGCGCCGGTATTGTTGATGGATGTAAGGGCGAGGCTGCCCACATGACATGTCACACCACAATAGACAGTGCGAGCCTGGGATTTCCATCTGCTGTAGCTGGAGTGCTGTTGGTTCATTCAACAGCCTCTGTAGGTCTGGGTCGTCGCACTGGGCTTCTGCTACCGCCGCGTAGTTGAGGGGCGGGGCTGGTTAGGACGACCACAGCTACGGCACGAGACAGGGTGTCAGCTACTGCGTTCTCCTCCTCTTTGATGTGCCTGATGTCCGTCGTATATTCTGATATGTATGCCAACTGCCACGACACCCTCGTAGTGAAGTTATTCGTGGTGTGGCCCATGACATACGTGAGAGGCTTGTGGTCCGTCAGGATATAGAATTGCCTGGCCTCCAGGAAATGTTGAAAGTGACGCACCGCTTCATATATTGCCACGAGCTCCCTGTCAAACGCGCTGTATTTTTGTTGCCGAGGGTCCAGGAGTTTGCTGAAGAAGGTGATTGGAGTGATGACACCGTTTATATTCTGCTGCAACACTGCACCTACTGCTTCGAATGAGGTGTCCATGGTCAGTATGGTAGCTGCGTTAGGCACGGGGTATGCCAGTAGGGCCACGTCTGTCAGGCTCGTCTTGATTGAGCTAAAGGCAGCCACAGACCCCTGTGTCCACTCCAGTGGCTTCTTTGACAACTTCTTCGTCCCCTTCAGGAGGTCGTTGTGGGGCGCGAGGGAATCTGCAGCATGAGGGTTGAATCTGTGGTAATAATTCACCATGCCGAGGAATTCCCGTAGTCTTTTCGGAGTGCTGGGCCTGGGAAACTCCTTGATTGTGAGGACCTTCTGCGGGAGTGGCGCTATACCTGCAGCTGACACCCTGTGCCCGAGGAAGTCCACTGTCTCTGCCCCGAAGATGCATTTGGATGGGTGGATCCTAAGGCCGTATTTCTGCAGCCATGTGAACAGCTGCCGCAGATGTACTTCATGTTGTTGTGGGGACGAAGAGGCAACCAGTCCACGCACAACCTGGTCCATGAATCTTTGGAACGTCTGGGCTGCGTTACGTAAACCAAAGTTCATCATGGGGAATTTGAAGAGGTCAAAAGGGGTCATGATGGCCGTCTTGGGGATGTCCTCCTCTACCACAGGAATCTGATGGAAGGCACGGACCAGATCAATCTTCAAAAAAATTTTCTGTCCGTGGAGTTTTGAGTGGAAGTCACAAGGCCTCCACTCACCATCCTGTGGCTTGGGCACCATATGTAGAGGAGACGCCCAACAGCTCGAGGAAGGTCTGATGGTCCTATCTTGCAACATGCGCCTGAACTCGTTCTGTGCTGCCCTTAAGCGCTCAGGCGGGAGGCGCCGTGGGTGGGCAAAGCACGGGGGGCCAATCGTGATGATGGAGTGCCTTACAGTGTGGGTAACCTTGACTGGTTGTGGGTTGGGCGTTGTGAGTAGCGGGAACTTTTGCAGGAGGACGTCGTACAGAGACAGTTGTTGGAGGTGTGATATACGCGGCACACGTGCGTGGCACTGCTTCGCCTGGATGTGGGTACCTGAGGGCCTGTGAAGGAGGCACCTGCACCTAGCGTCCACCAGGAGGTCATGGGCACTCAAGAAATCCACACCCAGAAGTGGTTGGCTCACATCAGCGATGACGAAGGGCCAAGTGAATACTGCATCGGGTGCCAGGGTGAGGTGCAGGGCCTTTATGCCGTAGGTAGCGATGGGGGTTTCATTGGCAGCCAAAAGGTCGTACGCGAGTCTTTCCTGAGGGCTATGCAGTGATGGGGGCACTATGCTGACGGCTGCACTTGTGTTGACCACGTAACGGGTGCCAGATACCTGGTCAGCGACTCGCAGTAGAGCACGACCCTGGCATGAGGCGGCGGGAAACAATCTATTCACCGTCTCCCGCTGTAACCGTTTCCCTGCCATGTGCAAGGGGCTTTGCAACGTTGTGCCTGAGCCCCATATCGGTGGTCATAAAAACACACTCCGCCCTCACGTGGGCTTGTGGTACTGGGCGTGAGGCGCTTTTCACAGCCTTCCAGATGCGCTAACACTTTGTGTATTATTTCATCATTTTGTTCAGGAGGGGCACTGATATGTGGGCATTGCGGAGCCGAGAGGCGGCGTTCAATTTCTTCTAAGCGTCCTAACACCTTATCTAACATGGCACTCGAATCACTAGTATTGTTACGCACTGTGGTACACTGAACTTGCGCAGAGTTCACACGAGGATCAGAAGAAAACGGCATAACCAACCCGCTGGCTGCGGGAGGACACAGGTTAGCTGTCTGCGGAGGATGCACTAACAAATCGTATAAGAGGTCTGCCTTCTCCATGTACTTTTGAAGTGTTATGTCACCTGGCAAGGTAGCCAGGTGAAGACGAATCTCTTGTGGCATCAAGTTCAGGTGGCGGTGACGAAGGAGCTCCTCCGGGATTGGCATTCCAGAAGCATTATTGAGGGTCTGCATACAGGCCATGAGGACAGACGGACGGCGGTCACCCAGCTGCATCCCGTCTAATTGCCTGAGGTAGGATAATTTTGTCTTACCCAAGGCTTGAAGGATGGCATTTTTGAGGGCTGGATATCTATCCTCGTCAGGAGGATTGATCAGGATGCCAGTGATGAGTGAGGCCACGTCTGAGGGAATCGCTTGTACCACGTGCTGGTACTTTTGGGCATCTGTCAGCTGTAAGTATGTCCAGGTTGCTTCCACATGTAGGAACCATGTGGCTACGTCATACGTGAATGTGGGCGTCTGTTGTGCCATTATTGTGTGTCACTCCGAGGGTCACCAATGTAGAAGTTTGGGAGTTACAAATACACAAGGGTTGAGACACAGACGTATTCTGGTTTGGTGGTTTATTGAAGACAAGGATGTGTTACAGCTACACAGGGAACTCAGGAATTGTGTGTGCTTCTGAGTGAGCTGTGTGGTTAACTGCCGTCACCTGGCCAGAGGGGTGCGTCCCTCAGGTCAGGTCAGGTCACGGCAAGACAGGTGATATGAGGTCAGGTTAAGCCGCTCCCCATGGGAGGTGTAATTACCAGCTTAGCCGGCCAGGGTGTGGGAGTGTGGTAGTGTAGCCTTGCTATGCATGTTCCTATTAATTCTAATTTTATCAATTCCTTAAAGTGTTCAGTCCGTCTTTATTTAAAAGCTTTTTTCTCTTTCAATATTTCTCCATTTTCATCTTTTACTTAATTGCCTCCACTGTTCCATCCTGTTGCATTTTCTTTCTCTATTTGTATCCAGTAGAGTCTTTTGTTATCTTCATACATTTCACTCAATTAATTATCCAAAATTTTAATCTACCTTCATTTTGCTGTCTTCAATTACTCATTTTACATTCCTCTTTCACTCTATATATTCACTTCTCTTTTTGTTACTTCTGGAGGACTCCTCTGGGCTTTCCTCATTTATTTCCCTTGTTAAACTGAAATAGTATGTAACTAAAATTTATCAATCTTGTATCAATAGTAATTTTTTTCAGAAGTGTGTAACATGAACATTTTTCATTTTCAGAACAAAAAATATGACCTATCATGGGTAGATATGGCCAAAAACTACCTTACCCAAGCTGCAGATGGAAACTCAAAAGGGCAGTTTGAAAAAACCTTCACTTTTATAAAATTGTGAGTATTGTTGTATGAATGAATGTTAAACTATAGAGGAGAAACAGTGGTGGAATGGGTGTATCTGATATGTAACCTTTCATAGAGACAGAGAGAAGTACCAGATGAATAAAAGAAAGCAATTATTGTACCACTGCATAAAAAAGGTAAAGGAAGTAATGATGAGTATAATAATTATAGAGGGAAAAGTTTACTTAGTGTGCAAAGAAAAGTGTATGGGAGAGTCCAGACGGAGAGATTAATGGAAGTAACTGTAGGGAAGGCTAGCTAGGAGCAGGGAGGGCTTAGGAAGGGAAAAGATGTGTGGATCAGATATTTGCAATTAAAATTATGGTAGAGGAATAGTTAGGGAAGGATGAAAAACTGAATGCAGCCTTCATGGACCTAGAAAAGGCATATGATAGAGTTTATAGGTAAGCTCTTGGGAATGTTCTGAAAATTTATTTTGTTGTAACACAGTTGTTGGCAGGAGTTGAGGTATTTTATAGTGAGGCAAGTGCATGTGTGAGGGTGGATGGAGAGTTAAGTGAAAGTATTCCTATAGGAGTCGGGTGGAGACAAGAGTGTGTGATGTCGCCATGGCTGTCTAGTATTTCTTATGTTACATTATTAATCTCATATATTATTTCTGGATTGATTTTATAAAATTATTTTAGAATTTTGAAGATTTCAGTCATATCTCCCCTAATTCTTCACTTGAAAGTGTGGGAACATATCTAACTGCTTTAATCTTTCTTTGTATGAAATTATGCAATGAAGAAATGTTTTCTGTCGCTCATCTCTGTGCTCTTTCAAGTAAGTTTTGGTTTTTAATGTAGTTTCGTGACCAGAATTTAATTGTGTATTTTGCCAACCTGAAGAGGCAATAAGTGCTTTCGTAGAATCATGGGATATTGCTGAAATGACTTTGCGTCAAATCAGCAATTGCTTTGTGAGACTGAATCAAGGTCTATTACCAGCATAGTCTGCCAACATCATCTCTGGCTATATGCACATGTGGCACATTACCCAGAAGCTGATCCTACTTGTTGGGTTGTTTCTGAAAGGGATTACCCGGAGTGGAGGAGGCCCACAAGGTTCATGGCTGGAGCAAGTCGATGCTTCCTGTAGGGAGTTACTTGGTATGGGAAGGGGACCTGCATGGAAACTCACGCAGGGTCATCGCCAGGGTTGGCATCGAAGGGTGGGTGAGGTGATGCGCCCGTAGGCATATGCCCCCAATGATTGATTGATTGATTTAAAATTATAATGATGATGTTGAATGAGGAGGCTCAGATTCATCTAGTACCGAATTTGAAACCAAATCTAAAGCAAGGAGTTTGCCCAATCAAAAGAGAAGGCTGATGTACCACTTGAAGGGAAAAGGAATAGGGTGAAAGCTGTCAAGAGATGTTAAAATTGTTTACATTTACTTTATTGTCCTAAACGAAAATTCTTTTATATATTTTCCTCCTGTGTGTTGTATGTATTTAAGGTTTAAGGTCATGAAAACTATGATGGAGTGTTCTACAAGCCCCTGAATAGACTAGGCAAGATTGTGTGCTCAAATATAATCAACAAATTTCTGATGTTGGCTATCCCCAAAGGGGGTTGCCATGGCAGACTTATACAAAAATTAATTATCACAAAATAAATTAGGTTTATTCAGAAAGAAAAAGCTTAACCCGTAGAGTGCGTAATAAGGGTTTCCCAGTCCATCTGTGGGTGCGCAATTATGACGATATTATGAAGTTCCTACAGCCTGAGCTGTAGCTTGTACTCTACGGGTTAACAAAGTAAGCAGAAGTAGATATCTTTTCAAAAAGTGGATTGGAAATGGAAAGATGAATTTGTCAAATCGGTGTAAGAGAACTTACCATGTACTGTAGCATTTGGATTATGTAAGAAACTATGGGTATGGGCGAAATTCATGCATTGAAATTGTTTGAATTATTATATATTTGTTGTAGGATGAATATGGAATTGAAAGAAAAACGGTAAGAACAATTAGTAAGGTAGCCTACCAATGTGGGTACCTGATGAATACTATTTTTATATATTCCCCAGGAGCCTCAATGATACAGTGGAGAGAGGCATGAATAATCCCAGTCCACGTAACCAGAAGTACTCATGCATCCTCAGCAGCCTGCTAACTCCCCTGCAATTTACACTGGAGTGCACAGTATGTAGACTGAGGACTGTTCTTACATCATGTGTAAACCAGGAAAGGTTGAAGATCGTAAATCATCACTTTCTCTGATTAAACGGAGATTCTAGATTCAAGAAGAAAATTTGAAAACATCACCTATAGGGGAAGGATGATATGAAATTAGCCTCAGTCATTCATACACCATTCAAATAGTACTGAAACATCATATCTTGAACTGCGGCTCATTGCAGAGTATCATAAGCACATACCATCATATAGATACATCTCCAGTCTGTTTACTTCCATTCAGTAAGGCAACATTAGTTTAGTTTTACAGTCATTGGTTCTAGGTTGATGATACTGCTTTATTACTGTTAAGTACTTCATGAAACATCAACAATTTGTTCGATTAGTTTTTAAAGGAACTGATCATCTGTGCTTACTGTTACATGGCCACCCCTTCATTGTGAGAGGCAATAAGTAATAGGATCATAAAGTTTCTTCTATTCTCTAGAGCTTACTCCTATCTTCATTTTACCTTTTGCAGCATTATCAAGCTGGAAACTAAAATAATATTGCATCCCTAACTAAACTCCAAACTTGAATGAGTCATCAGAAAGTATTGATTATCTACCACACTTTCTTAAACTGCTATTTCAAACACATAGCATACCATTTCCTCAACAAGATGCCGAATGCAGTTCATCCTAAATTGATATTTTTGTTACCTCATAAGTATGTTTGGGGAAAATTTAATTGAAATTTATTAAGTTAATGTAGCATACAATTGTTCTTCAGTCGCAAAAATTTCTTTCCATCAGAATTTTCCAGTGGTGGAGATGCCTACCCTTTCATCCCTGATCCTTGCTGCTGTCATTGATATGATCATTACAGTGCACGAGTGAGTATTGTCTCTTGTTATTTATCATTTTCATGTCTTGGTTTATTCTACACTGATCCTTTCCTTCCTGGAACTCTAATTTATAGATAGAAGGAAATTCTTATTGTGGAAATGAAGCTTATTAAATGAAGAATATGGAATTAATAAATGTTTTTACATGTTACACCATTAGTAATGGAGGACATTTATGACATGAATAATATAATTCTGAAGAATTAGATTCCTGAGCAATGAGTTGTTCTAGATTACAACATGTAAAACTTAAGAAAAGGAAGTATAACATGTGCTTGTTTACAAACCATGTCAATTCCAAAATAAACTATAAACTGTTCGTTGAAAGGTAATGCCACCATACCCATTTCACTATTGGCTTCTATACCTACAATTTTTTACTACAACAGATATGAATGATTTAAATTCATATATTAAAGAAACAAATGAGTCGGGGAAACCTTTGCTTCTAAAGATACACCATAGTGTTGTGATGGCCAACTTGACAAGGTACTTATATAAACTAGCTCCTTCAAGAATGCATTTAAGACATTTTCTTGTAATTTTCTTTTGACATCTTGTATGAAAGTTCATACCAGTTCAAAGGAAATTTTCAAGAGAATGCATAGCGACTTTTAGTATGCATATATTTTTTACATAACTTTATGTTTATGATAATCTTTGTTTTTTCAGCCTTGGGCTTTAATTATTATTATATTCCTTTGTTTTCAGGAAAGGACAGGAAGCATCAGTAGTGGCCAAGATATTCATGAAACTGACTATGATTTTTGGTGAGCTGCATTTTTTGTTTGATTTGTTTTTCTCCCTCACATACCTATAAGATGTATAAACTGTTACATTCAGATGGGGTAATATTTTT
>JAPQNM010000018.1:27763741-27783741 GCA_029783475.1 Metacarcinus magister | reverse complement strand
AACGGTACTGTAGCCATCCATCTGCTGAAACTCATGCTCTATATATTTCTGCCTGTAATCATGCCAAATATATTCTCCAACTTACTAAAAACTCTTTCATCAATAGAAAATGTCAAAGTCTTTCCAACTCTAACTCTTCTCGTGATTTCTGGCATCTAGCCAATAATATCTCTAACAATTTTACTTCTTCATCTTTCCCTCCTTTACTTCAACCAGATGGCCCCACAGCTGTCTCTTCTTTCTCTAAAGGTGAACTCTTTGCTCAAACCTTTGCTACCAACTCTACTTTGGATGATACTGGGCATATTCCTCCTACTCCTCCACCCTCTGACTACTTCATCCCTAAAATTAAAATTCTTTACTATGACGTTTTCCAGGCCCTCTCTGGCCTCGATTCTCAGAAGGCTTACGGTCTGGATGGAGTCCCTCCTGTTGTTCTCAAAAACTGTGCTTCCGTACTCGCTCACTGCCTGGTCAAACTCTTTCGTCTGTGTCTCTCTACTTCTACCTATCCTTCTTGCTGGAAGTTTGCTCACATTCAACCTGTCCCTAAAAAGGGTGACCGCTCCAATCCTTCAAACTACCGCCCTATAGCTTTGATTTCCTGCCTTTCTAAAGCCTTTGAATCTGTCCTTAACAAGAAGATAATGAGGCATCTATCAGCTCACAACCTTCTCTCTGATTGCCAGTATGGTTTCCGTAAAGGCCGATCTACTGGTGATCTTTCTTGCTTTCCTAACTGAATCTTGGTCATCCTCTTTTAGGGACTTCGGTGAAACCTTTGCTGTCGGCCTTGACATATCGAAAGCCTTCGATAGAGTCTGGCATAAATCTTTAATTTCTAAACTACCCTCCTACGGATTCTATCCTTTTCTCTGTACCTTCATCTCTAGTTTCCTTTCCGACCGGTCTATTGCTGCTGTAGTGGACGGTCATTGTTCTTCTTCTAAAACTATCAACAGTGGTGTTCCTCAGGGTTCTGTCCTATCACCCACTCTCTTTCTATTATTCATCAATGATCTCCTAAATCTGACTCAATGCCCTATCCACTCCTAAGCCGATGACACCACCTTGCATTTTTCAACGTCATACAACAGACGCCCAACCCAACAAGAATTAAATAACTCAAGGCGAGATGCTATAGGACGCTTAACTTCTGATCTTTCACTTGTTTCTGATTGAGCAGAGCAAACCTAGTTTTGTTCAATGCCTCAAAAACTCAATTTCTATAACTATCTACTCGACATAACCTTCCAGATAACTATCCCCTCTTCTTCAATGACACTCAACTTCCCCTCTCCTCCACATTAAACACACTCGGTCTATCCTTTGCTAAAAATCTAAACTGGCAATTTCATACCTCTACTCTTGCTAAATCAGCTTCCAAGAAGTTAGGTGTCCTATGGCATCTGCGTCCATTTTTCTCTCCCTCTCAGCTGCTTGCTCTGTACAGGAGCCTTATCTGCCCCTGTATGGAGTATGGCTCACATGTCTGGGGGGACTCAATTCATACAGGTCTCTTAAACAGGGTGGAGTCTAAAGCTTTTCGCCTCATCAACTCTCCTCCTCTAACTGACTTTCTTGATTCTTTAAGTCACCGCCGCAATGTTGCATCTTTATCTATCTTCTACCGCTATTTTCATGCTGACTGCTCTTCTGAACTTGCTAACTGCATGCCTCCCCCCATCCCGTGACCTCGCTGCACAAGACTTTCTACCTCTTCTCATCCTTATTCTGTCCATCTTCCTAATGCAAGAGTTAACCAGGATCTTCACTCTTTCATCCCTTACACTGGTAAACTCTGGAACTCTCTTCCTTTGTCTGTTTTTCCACCTGCCTATGACTTAAACTCTTTCAAAAGAGGAGTGTCAAGACACCTCTAATATTAACTGGATCTCCACCCCTTGCTTCTATTCTCCTACTGTCCTCTATACAGGGTCTGGCGACAAGCGGGGTTTTTTTTTTTTTACTTATTTTTGTTTTGCCTTAGCCAGTACCCTTTTAATGTTTAAAAAAAAATAATAAATAAATAAATAAATAAATAAATAAATAAATAAATAAGTAAATAAATAAATAAATAAAAATAAAAATAAAAATAAAATTAAATTAGAGGAAGGGAGTAGGGGAGTTGATGGAAAGTCACAGGGTGGGGAATGAACTTCTGCTGAAACACAGATGGTGTTATTGGAAGTAGAATGTGGTGAAGTAAAGGATGGGAAAGGAAGTGAGACATCAATGAAAGGTTTTGTTATAAAGGCTTCAATGTCACAGATGGTATCACTAGGGGAAGGAGGAGAGAAGACGATGGGAGTAAAAGTTTTCTTGGCAGGAGGCTATAAGGAAGAAGTTTTAGTGATTAAGGATGAAATAGGATCAGCAGATGGTTTTGGAGGGGAAGCACAGGAGTGATGCTTGGTGTTTTGTGTACGAATATGACGTGGAAGCAGGGAAAGGTTTGAAGTTGAAGGAGCAGAGCTTGGGGTGTCAGGGTTTAGTAAAGAAAATTGATCAGTCACTGGTACTGAAGGAACTACAGGAGGAGTGAGAGAAGTGAAAGGGGAAGAGGCAAGAGTGAGGAATGAAGGGAGGATGATAGCAGTGGAAGAGGTAATTGTGTTAAGATGATGGAAAAACAGGAGTGGGAGAGGAAGAGGTATGAGTGGAGGAAGGAGGATGGGATGTAGTAGTTGGAAAGTTAGTGGTAATTGTGGTCTGTGGGTTGGGTGTTGTTGGAAATGTGCTGAGAGAAGGGAACCTTTAGGAAGCCTCTGAGTTGTCTAGTTTCTTTGAATGCTTGTTTTTTTCACATTAACTCACTCACTCCTAAATATTCCTTGCCAAACTATAGGTGCATCTTGTAATCCGGTGTGTCTTATATGGCGGGAAATACGTTAATTGTAACTTTGAAAATCTGCACATTTCATTACAGATGGCCTGTATTTTCTATTGGGAATATAATTACAATTATGAAATAGTTTCCATTGCAAGGAGACCTACTTGATCAACGGCACTTGTATTAAGGGTTGCCGTGAGCTTGGGTTGATGAGGGTCCTGCAGTGGAGGAGAGTATCAAGTATTTGCTCTTGAGAATGACCTAGAAGATACAGTCACAATATATATAAACCTTCAAATTATTTTCTGAACAAATTTTAACCACTAACAGAAATTATGGTGGGTTTCATCACTATAAAGTCAAACCTGATGCTGAGCAAGAAAAACACTACCCCATCTGAATGTCCATACTTGGTAAAGAGGAAGAAAAATATTACCCCATCTGAATGTAACAGTTTATACATCTTATAGGTATGTGAGGGAGAAAAATAAATCAAACAAAAAATGCAGCTCACCAAAAATCATAGTCAGTTTCATGAATATCTTGGCCACTACCGATGCTTCCTGTCCTTTCCTGAAAACAAAGGAATATAATAATAATTAAAGCCCGAGGCTGAAAAAACAAAGATTATCATAAACATAAAGTTATGTAAAAAATATATGCATACTAAAAGTCGCTATGCATTCTCTTGAAAATTTCCTTTGAACTGGTATGAACTTTCATACAAGATGTCAAAAGAAAATTACAAGAAAATGTCTTAAATGCATTCTTGAAGGAGCTAGTTTATATAAGTACCTTGTCAAGTTGGCCATCACAACACTATGGTGTATCTTTAGAAGCAAAGGTTTCCCGGCTCATTTGTTTCTTTAATATATGAATTTAAATCATTCATATCTGTTGTAGTAAAAAATTGTAGGTATAGAAGCCAAGAGTAGTGAAATGGGTATGGTGGCATTACCTTTCAACGAACAGTTTATAGTTTATTTTGGAATTGACATGGTTTGTAAACAAGCACATGTTATACTTCCTTTTCTTAAGTTTTACATGTTGTAATCTAGAACAACTCATTGCTCAGGAATCTAATTCTTCAGAATTATATTATTCATGTCATAAATGTCCTCCATTACTAATGGTGTTACATGTAAAAACATTTATTAATTCCATATTCTTCATTTAATAAGCTTCATTTCCACAATAAGAATTTCCTTCTATCTATAAATTAGAGTTCCAGGAAGGAAAGGATCAGTGTAGAATAAACCAAGACATGAAAATGATAAATAACAAGAGACAATACTCACTCGTGCACTGTAATGATCATATCAATGACAGCAGCAAGGATCAGGGATGAAAGGGTAGGCATCTCCACCACTGGAAAATTCTGATGGAAAGAAATTTTTGTGACTGAAGAACAATTGTATGCTACATTAACTTAATAAATTTCAATAAAATTTTCCCCAAACATACTTATGTGGTAACAAAAATATCAATTTAGGATGAACTGCATTCGGCATCTTGTTGAGGAAATGGTATGCTATGTGTTTGAAATAGCAGTTTAAGAAAGTGTGGTAGATAATCAATACTTTCTGATGACTCATTCAAGTTTGGAGTTTAGTTAGGGATGCAATATTATTTTAGTTTCCAGCTTGATAATGCTGCAAAAGGTAAAATGAAGATAGGAGTAAGCTCTAGAGAATAGAAGAAACTTTATCATCCTATTACTTATTGCCTCTCACAATGAAGGGGTGGACATGTAACAGTAAGCATAGATGATCAGTTCCTTTAAAAACTAATCGAACAAATTGTTGATGTTTCATGAAGTACTTAACAGTAATAAAGCAGTATCATCAACCTAGAACCAATGACTGTAAAACTAAACTAATGTTGCCTTACTGAATGGAAGTAAACAGACTGGAGATGTATCTATATGATGGTATGTGCTTATGATACTCTGCAATGAGCCGCAGTTCAAGATATGATGTTTCAGTACTATTTGAATGGTGTATGAATGACTGTGAGGCTAATTTCATATCATCCTTCCCCTATAGGTGATGTTTTCAAATTTTCTTCTTGAATCTAGAATCTCCGTTTAATCAGAGAAAGTGATGATTATTATGATGATTTACTATCTTCAACCTTTCCTGGTTTACACATGATGTAAGAGCAGCCCTCAGTCTACATACTGTGCACTCCAGTGTAAATTGCAGGTGAGTTAGCAGGCTGCTGAGGATGCATGAGTACTTCTGGTTACATGGACTGGGATTATTCATGCCTCTCTCCACTGTATCATTGAGGCTCCTGGGGAATATATAAAAATAGTATTCATCAGGTACCCACATTGGTAGGCTACCTTACTAATTGTTCTTACCATTTTTCTTTCAGTTCCATATTCATACCACAACAAATATATAATAATTCAAACAATTTCAATGCATGAATTTTGCCCATACCCATAGTTTCTTACATAATCCAAATGCTACAGTACATGGTAAGTTCTCTTACACCGATTTGACAAATTCATCTTTCCATTTCCAATCCACTTCTTGAAAAGATATCTACTTCTGCTTACTTTGTTAAGCTTTTTCTTTCTGAATAAACCTAATTTATTTTGTGATAATTAATTTTTGTATAAGTCTGCCATGGCAACCCCCTTTGGGGATAGCCAACATCAGAAATTTGTTGATTATATTTGAGCACACAATCTTGCCTGGTCTATTCAGGGGCTTGTAGAACACTCCATCATAGTTTTCATGACCTTAAACCTTAAATACATACAACACAGGAGGAAAATATATAAAAGAATTTTGGTTTAGGACAATAGTAACTACTGAAATAGCACTGCAGGTAAAGTAAATGTAAACAATTTTAACATCTCTTGACAGCTTTCACCCTATCCCTTTTCCCTTCAAGTGGTACATCAGCCTTCTCTTTTGATTGGGCAAACTCCTTGCTTTAGATTTTGTTTCAAATTCGGTACTGGATGAATCTGAGCCTCCTCATTCCATATCATTATTATCATTTTAAATCAATCAATCAATCATTGGGGGCATATGCCTACGGGCACATCACCTCACCCACCCTTCGATGCCAACCCTGCGTGAGTTTCCATGCCGGTCTCCTTCCCATACCAAGTAACTCCCTACAGGAAGCATCGACTTGCTCCAGCCATGAACCTTGTGGGCGCCCCCTTGGCCTCCTCCACTCCGGGTAATCCCTTTCAGAAACAACCCGACAAGTAGGATCAGCTTCTGGGTAATGTGCCACATGTGCATGTAGCCGGAGATGATGCTGGTAATAAACCTTGATTCAGTCTCACAAAGCAATTGCTGATTTGGCACAAAGTCATTTCAGCAATATCCCATGATTCTACGAAAGCACTTATTGCCTCTTCAGGTCAGTAAAATACACAATTAAATTCTGGTCACGAAACTACATTAAAAACCAAAACTTACTTGAAAGAGCACAGAGATGAGCGACAAAAAACACTTCTTGATTGCATAATTTCATACAAAGAAAGATTAAAGCAGTTAGATATGTTCCCACACTTTCAAGTGAAGAATTAGAGGAGATATGATTGAAATCTTCAAAATTCTAAAATAATTTTATAAAATCAATTCAGAAATAATATATGAGATTAATAATGTAACATAAGAAATACTAGACAGCCATGGTGACATCACACACTCTTGTCTCCACCCGACTCCTATAGGAATACTTTCACTTAACTCTCCATCCACCCTCACACATGCACTTGCCTCACTATAAAATACCTCAACTCCTGCCAACAACTGTGTTACAACAATATAAATTTTCAGAACATTCCCAAGAGCTTACCTATAAACTCTATCATATGCCTTTTCTAGGTCCATGAAGGCTGCATTCAGTTTTTCATCCTTCCCTAACTATTCCTCTACCATAATTTTAATTCCAAATATCTAATCCACACATCTTTTCCCTTCCTAAGCCCTCCCTGCTCCTCGCTAGCCTTCCCTACAGTTACTTCCATTAATCTCTCCGTCTGGACTCTCCCATACACTTTTCTTTGCACACTAAGTAAACTTTTCCCTCTATAATTATTATACTCATCATTACTTCCTTTATCTTTTTTATGCAGTGGTACAATAATTGCTTTCTTTTATTCATCTGGTACTTCTCTCTGTCTCTATGAAAGGTTACATATCAGATACACCCATTCCACCACTGTTTCTCCTCTATAGTTTAACATTCATTCATACAACAATACTCACAATTTTATAAAAGTGAAGGTTTTTTCAAACTGCCCTTTTGAGTTTCCATCTGCAGCTTGGGTAAGGTAGTTTTTGGCCATATCTACCCATGATAGGTCATATTTCTTGTTCTGAAAAATAAAACTTTTCATGTTACACACTTCTGAAAAAAATTACTATTGATACAAGATTGATAAATTTTAGTTACATACTATTTCAGTTTAACAAGGGAAATAAATGAGGAAAGCCCAGAGGAGTCCTCCAGAAGTAACAAAAAGAGAAGTGAATATATAGAGTGAAAGAGGAATGTAAAATGAGTAATTGAAAACAGCAAAATGAAGATAGATTAAGATTTTGGATAATTAATTGAGTGAAATGTATGAAGATAACAAAAGACTGTACTGGATACAAATAGAGAAAGAAAATGCAACAGGATGGAACAGTGGAGGCAATTAAGTAAAAGATGAAAATGGAGAAATATTGAAAGAGAAAAAAGCTTTTAAATAAAGATGGACTGAACACTTTAAAGAATTGATACAATTTGAATTAATAGTAACATGCATGGGTGTTAGAGAGGTTAATAAAACAGTATATAAGCACTACATTACATTGACATTACAACTGAAATGTGGAGAGGATTATATAGGTTGACTTGTAGAGATGGGAAGGCAGCTACCTGAAGATTGGACAAAAGCTGCTATAAGCCTAATAATCTCAGTATACAAAGGAACAGGAGGCAGAAACATATATGGTAACTATCAAGGAATTAGTTTATGAAGCAAACCTGGAAAAATATACACCAAAGCAATAGTCATAAGTAAAGAGAGAGTTGTTGTTAAAGAAGAAGGATATTCACAAGTATACATGAATGAGACGACAATGGAAGGGTAGTGGATAGAGCACTGTTGGACTATGTGGTAGCGTCTAGGAATGTAATAGGACGGTTGTTGGATGTGAGAGTTTTGAGAGGAAGTGGAAGGTAGGTCTGACCACTTCTTTGTGGGGGGTAAGTTGAGGGTAGGTATGAGGTGAGTGAACACTACACCATTTTGGTGAAAATGGTGGATTACCAGAAGAGGATTACAGATGAGTGGTATGCGTTGAGAGAGTGAAAGTGTTAAGAGTCAGGTAGGATGAGTATATTATTACTTTATATTCTTATGCTTTTTCCCGTTTGCTTGATTTTTGTTTTCCTTGTAGCTCTCATATGATACGGTTACACCTAATCTTTCCTCTGCAGCCACACTTCATAGGCCTGCCTCTTTTCTGCTACAGCCACACTTACATCTTCACACTACAATTCACTCCCGTTTCTTACCCCACCTCCTACTTCTCATACCTCACACCTTCTCTGTACACCCCACCACGGCACACTTAAACAGCTGCCATTCCTCTTCCACATCACCTTTCCCACACTCTCAAACCACATTCCACTCATCTGCAATCCTCTCCTGATATTCCACCATTTTCTCCTCTTTGTTCGACTAACTCACTTTCAGAATTATTTTTGCCTTCCCCACTTGTCTCATCTTTAACCACCTCATACTTGCCCTCAGCTTTCCCTCCGCAAAGAAGTGGTCGGACATTCCTCCCCCTTCTCCTATAAAAACCCTCACATACATCAACCGTCCTATTAACAGTCTTATTATTCTTTCTCCATTCTAATTTATCGCAGGCACACCATGCTTACCAACCACATCTTGAACTATGTCATCACCAGCACAAGTTTTAATCTCATAACAACACTATACTCACATTCACTACAAAACTCTGCAAACAGCCATTCAAATCATTCCAAAGAGCCCCCCCTTTCTGTTTCCTCCCTCTCATTATACCACAGCCATGTATGTATAGATAGATATGAAACTGATAACATGAAATAACCTTTTTGAGTGGAGGGCATCCTAACACATGGTGGTCTGGGCTGCTTGGCTCCATTTTGAAGCTGTTCATTGGTGACGTTTGTTTTCTTGCCATTTATTCAATTATCTGCAAAAAATAAAAGGAATTAATAAATTAACAAAATAAAAATTACATAAATAAATAAACAAACAAATATAAAAAATAAAACCAGGAATACTTATACTGAACAAAGTTGTAGCCAAGAGGGATACTTTGGTAAAAGATTCTTTTGATAATATCACTGCTTATTTGAAAAAAAATTACTTATTTTTACTCCACAACGCTGGCATCTGACACACGGACATGCTGGTTGCGAGTATGCATTAGCACAACTAGTTGTTATTTTCTCTATTGTTTGCATTGCTTTTTTAGGCTATAATGCGAAATACTTTCTAATTTATCATATTTCTGGTCACGCCTCATTCTCCTCTCGGATAAATAATTTCCACAGCATGCACTCTTAACTGCTGTGCCCTACTCCATGTCCAAGTCTTTAATCCATATGTCAATGTTGGCAGGAGAATACTGTTCCTTAAAAATCTCTTTACCTCCATGAACACATTCCTTCCTCTCATAACCCTTGCAAGTGATCATGACACATCTGCCTTTCACAGGACTTTTTCTTATTTCTCTTTCCATATCTCCATGTTTGCATAGCACTGTTCCTAAATACTTAAACTCTTTCACTTCCTCCATTTTCTCTCCTCTTAGAACTATCTCACACCTTTGTACTGCTGTCACACTCACTCTATAAGTTGTATCAAAGTCATCCACCTCTACTTCCCTTTCAAAAACCATCACCTTACTTTTCCCAGCATTCACCTGGCCATACACAAACACAACTGGCTTCCTCTCCTCCTAGGACCCACAATCTCACTCACATACACTTTCTTCACTATTCTTACTCTTAATATGACCAAACCAACTCAAAATATTTCTTTTCATCCATTCCAATACATCACACTTCAGTCTATTTGCAGAAGGTCCCATGTCACACCTTTCATAGACGCTTTCATTGTTCTCACCCTCCTATCTTGTCACACCACATGCTCCTCTCAGATAACTCATTTTCACAGCATGCACTCTTGACTACTGTACCTTATTCCATGTCCAAGTCTCTGACCTATACATCAGTGTTGGCAGGAGAATAACTTTTTATTACCTCACACCTTCCTACTGCTGGCACACTCACTCTATAATTAATCAATCAATCATTGAGGTAACAAGCCGAGGGGCATGTCGCCTCGCCAACTCTCCAATGCCAGCTCTGGTGATCACCCCGTGCAAATCTCCATGCAGGCCCCCTTTCCATACCAAGTAACTCCCACCAGGAAGCATCAACTTGGCCCAGCTACGAACTTTGTGGGCGCCCCCTTGGCCTCCTCCCACCCGGGTTATCCCTTTCAGAGACAACCTGAGAAGCAGGATCAGCTTTTGGGTGACGTGCCACATGACCAAATAGCCGGAGTTGACGTTGGCGGACTATGCTGGTAATAGGCTCACGGAGCAGTCGCTGATTTGACACAAATTCATTCCAGCGATATCCTATGATTCTGCAAAGGCACTTATTGCCAAAGACATCAATTTGCCTCTTCAGATTGGTGTTCAGTGTCCATGTCTCACAGCCTTACAGTAAGACAGGGATCAGCAGTGACTTGAAGATTCAAATCTTTGTCTGTCTGCAGGAGTACCGACAATGCCAGATACTCATGCTAAGTGAGTCCATAACAGTTAGTAGACCAATAATCCCTGCAGGAATCCCACAGAGGCGCAGAAGATCCCAGAGTGCCTCGCGATGCACTGAATCAAACGCCTTGTTGAGATAGACACAGGTTGTGAGCATCCCGTCGAAACTCATGTTGGCGTGCATACGTGAAGCGCTATAAGGTGTATCAAAATTAACTACCTCTACTTCCCTTCCCTACTTTTTTCAGCAATCACCTTCAGCTTTCTTTTCATACATATACCACAAAATTCATCCACCACTTTCTGAAGTTCCTCTTCACTCTGCAAACAACAGTGTCAATGCAAACAAGCATGCCATCACTACCCACCCATTTCCATTCTTTTTTAGTCTTGAACCTACATTCCCCACTTAAGTTTTCATTTTTCTCATACATCCATCCATAAAAATATCAAACAGTCAATATGATATCATTCATCCTTGTCTCAACCCGACTCCTATAGGAAAACTTTCACTTTGCTCTCCATCTAACTTCACACATGCACTTGCCTCACTATAAAATGCCTTTACTCTTGCCACCAACTGTCCTCCAACACCAAACATTTGCAGAACATTCCAAAGCGCTTCCCGATCAACTCTATCATATGCCATGAAGGCTGCATAGTTTTTTTTTTATCTTTCCCTAAGTACTCCTCTATCATAATTTTAATTGCAAATATCTGATCTACACATCCTTATCCTTTCCTAAACAGTCACTGCTCGATGCCAACCATTCAGTTACTTCCATCAACCTCTCTATCAGGACTCTCACATATACTTTTTCTAGCACACTAAGAAAATTTATCCCTCTATAATTATTACACTCATCCTTCTTACCTTTTACCCTTATGCAGGGATACAATAATTCCCTTCTTCCATTCATCCATCTCCATTGTTTCTCCTCCATATTTTAATATTTCTGAAGTCATTTTATCCATGCCTGCAGCTTTGCCACACTTAAATTTGTCTATTGCTTTCTTTACTTAATTTCTATACATTCCTTTCTGCACACACATGCTTTCCACCTGCTTCCATACCCATGCCCGACACTATTGCTTCCCTTTGGATTCTCATTCATTAAATGTTCAAAAGTGACTCTTCCATATTTCTTTCACCTCCTCTTTACCACTTACACAAACTCCATTTTTTCTCTAACTCTCACATTGACATCCTCCCCTCTACTTCTCTCTCTTTCTTAACTTCCCTCCAAAACAATTTCTTACTTTTTAAAAAAACTTCTCACTCAGCTTTATATCAAACTCTTCCTCTACTTTTCTATTACTCTCCTTCACTAAATCCTTAACCTTTCTTTTCCAAGATTTGTACTCAGTTCCCCTTCTCACTCATAACTCATCTGCCATGTTTCTTTGCAGCATTCTCTTATATACAGTGATATCAGTAAATTTGCTGATGACACAAAGATAGGAAGACTGGTAAAGAATTTAGATGGTGCTAGGATGCTGCAGGATGACTTAAATAGGCTGTACGAGTGGTCAGAGAAATAGCAGATGCAGTTTAATGTTAACAAGTGTAGCATTATGAGCGTAGGTAAAGGTAATAGGCCTGTAGACTACACATTAAATGACAATACCTTAGGAAGGTCATATAGTGTGAGGGACTTAGGAGTTCAAATAAGCAGTGACTTGCACCCCAGGGAACAGTGTATTATAGCTAGAAATAGGGCCAACAAGATACTGGGATTTATTAGTAGGTGTGTGACAAATAGGAGTTCTGAGGTCATTCTGAGGTTGTATTTAGCGCTAGCAAGACCCCACCTAGATTATGCAGCTCAGTTTTGGTCCCCTTATTATAGGAAGGATATAGGCTCCGTGGAGGCAGTCCAGAAAGAATGACCAAGATGATTCAGGGGCTGAGAAATTTACCCTACATAGATAGGTTAAAACGTCTTAATCTCCCCTCCCTAGAGAGAAGGAGGGCAAGAGGGGATATGATTGAGGTTTTCAAATGGGTAAAAGGAATTAATAAGGGAAACATTGATCAGGTTTTAGAATTTAGTAGTCAAGATAGGACACGTGGAAATGGGTACAAGCTAGAAAAACTTAGATTCAGGACAGACATAGGTAGATATTGGTTCACAAACAGAGTCGTGAATGATTGGAATAGGCTGGGTAGACACGTAGTAAGTGCTGAGTCAATAGGTAGCTTTAAAAGACTGTTGGATGAGAGTATGGATAGGGATGACAGGTGGGATGGCTAAATATTGGATTATTCCAAGGGTGGGGGACAAGGAGCTGCCTCGTGTAGGTCATTAACTGGCCTCTTGCAGTCTCCTCATTTCTTATGTTCTTGTATGTCCTCCTCTCCATTCTATAGCCTCCTTTATCTCATCCGTCCACCATGCATCCTCTGAATACTTAAAGGTTCATACTTGACCACTGCTGCTGCTAATGCATCTTTGAACACCCTATATAACAGGAGTGGCTAAACTGTGGCTCTTTGACCTTTAATATGAAGCTCGTGGAAAATTCTAATTTGAATATTCTAGAAAATTTGACCTGAATCTAGAACAATAAATGTGTAGCTATATAATAAGGGCTATTCTGTATATATATATATATATATATATATATATATATATATATATATATATATATATATATATATATATATATATATATATACATACATATTCATACATATACTGGGTGGTAATAATCAAAATCCAAGCTGGGACTAGGTACATTCAAATATAAAATGGAATCTATTGGTCTCGCAATTCGTCATGGCAATAGTTTTTTTTATAATGAGAGTAGGACCACAGGTAAGTGATATTTTGTTAAGTTTCACTTCAGGCTTACAAATACCTAAACTAAGATTGTTAAAACTATTTAAACAAATTACCAACATTAATATACATTGCTTTAAATGAGGTAAATTTTCAGTGTTGCATCAGTCTAAGCCCCACCATGTTGTTGTGTTGCTTGTTACACTTTCTTACGACACTACATTTTTCCTAACATAACTTGCCCTAGTCGAACCTAACCTGGTGGTTCCGCCCCCCCCCCACCTTTATTCCCTGGTCAATTATTGAATAAACTTAATATCTTTAGAACAAGTAATTTCAGATGGAAAAGCAATCCAGCAGTGTCTAGTATGTGCATAAGGCACCTAATATAAAACATAAGTGTCCTTCACAGTGAGTAATAACAATTATGTTGCCTGACATTACCCGTGTCCTTCGCACTGAATAATACCAATTATGTTGCATGACATTACCTAAATGTACGAGTGGCTACTGTATTTGTGACGCATTGATGCAAGGGTCATGTAGTAATTTGTCTCTTGTAATGTTAAACATATATCCACCTACACTGTCTAACACCAGATATATGTATAACTTCATTGTTATTCTCCAACCTACTCATCATACAACTGTATACCAATCTATGTTCCGTATCATCCCTTTCATTCTTGTTTATTCTTCAGCTTTGCATACCTTATTAAAAGCTCCTAAATTCATATGATCTGAATAATCCTGATTGAGAGAAGGGAGTGATTACAGAGGCACCAACAGTTGCAATCAAAGTAACAACACCAAAAGGATTATAAGGATATTACAATAATAAAAGTGCAAAGCAGTCTCGGTCTGAACGCACACGTGTAGATCAAAGCTTACACACTAAGTTGTTACCAACACTAAGAACACACCACAAACTTGCCGTGGATGCAAAGTAGACGAGGGTGTCTGAGGTGCAGGTAGTGTGGTGCAGCCAGGCACTACAACAATCACCTGCCACTCACCGCCTGGCCGACGCGACTCGCACGTGTTGATGTAAACAAACCACTCTAATGTTGCCTATTGCCATATTCTTCACCCTTCCACACAATATGTTAACGTAACTTTAGCCTACTTTTGTTTTACCAAAGATTCTTCTTTCATTATGTTTGTATTTCCAATAAGTTCTTATTTAAGTAAAATTTATTTCTCACCATTTATCCCAACAATTTTGGAAGTCATTATGGCAAATGACCGCTGCGCTACTTCGTACTCCCTTACCTCGGACACATCTCAAATGATTGGAACTCCCAGGTTTTCATAGCCCTACAAATATCACTATGCCAGAAAGCTCAAACACAAAACACCATCTTATCCACCAATGTGCCCATAACCTCGTCCTCCCGAACTTTCTCAATATTTACTTTTATCCTGCCATATTCTTTCTCAACCTCTTCTTATTCCCCACCTATTACATTATTGTCTTCTCTTTCCTACATTATTGCATTTAAACCAAATACCCGTCAGACCAAAAAACAAAAATGCAGTCCTAACAATTGTTTTCGCCCCCACGTACTTCACAATTTTCTACCCATTCCCATTTTATAATTTACCTTTTAAGCTCTGCTATAATGCTGCCTATCTTAAAAACACTGGGGAATTGTTCAAAATAATTAGTCATGGGAGGGTTGCAGCCATGCAGTGATCTAATTCCCAGATAGAGCACTCTGTAATGCCTCGTATTTTGAAACACTTAACTACCTTACCTAATGATAACAAAAGAGGCAAGGGATGCAATGTCACTCTCTTCTCACACTGTAGCGTTGATGGTAGTGGTTATGGTAGCGAGCTACAGACCGAGCGTAGAGTAGTACTAAAGATGTTAATAGTACTTAAAAGGCACTGAATTTACTTTAGGGAGTAACAAAACTGAGGCATCACTCGACAACAATTATTTTTAAGTTTCAACACAACATGGTAATATAACACCGGGCATAAATCCGGTAAGGGAGGGAAGCACTCCTCCTTACTCCATTGTAGGCACGGGCTAAGTCAGCCTCTTCTGCCTTAACACTTCACTATTAACACTTCCTAACTCTAACACATCCTAACACTAAGCATGACCAAGCAAAAGGCACAGGGTAAGTTTCCTCCGTCAGAAAAACCCTGTAACAAAACACTAATATAAGTATTTACACTTTACATAATTCATAACTAACTTCAATATATATACATATACACAAGTTAACCTATTCACTTTAAAAAAGACACAGTACCCTCCAATCGAGGGTACTGCGTCTTGCAGATGACAGCTAAGAAGTGAGCCTTCCTGACAATCCTGGCTAACTTATCGACTACCATACACGACGTGTCTCCTACTTCTAAATCCTCAACTCTACAACTCTCGATCCCCCGAACCCTAATTAAACCAGAAGAAAAACGCTTGTTTGGTCCTGAAGGGTCAATATAGTTACGCTCGTTATAGGGAGACTAGGGCTAGTATAAATAAATTGATATATTGATCTAAATGAATAAGTAGCCATAAGAAGACTGCAGTCGGGGATCGATTTACTGACAGTACACTAATCATACAGACACCTTACCAATCAGAGCTTAATAATCATCAAGGTCCAAATGGAGTTTGGTCAACGTTGACTGTTCCGTCACTATACAGCTTTTCTTTCTCCTTTAAGATCAATTTCTGGTGTTCCTACATTTTCAAAGTTTTCCTTCAAACACAACATAATCTTCCATTTTCTCTTATTTTCTACTGGTGGGGCTTTCTTCTTCGGATTTTGGCCATGGTCTTAGATCTCAGTGGTACAACATACAACTATGCAACCATCACTGGAGATCCAGCCGTTGCTACCATTGTAAAGCCTCATGTTTTGAAATACTACTGAGAAATTTATCTAACGGAGTAAATAGCAACGAGAAAGTTGCAACCGGGGATCGAACTCCTGTATTTTACAAACTAGATTATAATGTTAACAAAGGTGAAGTTTGGTCGACGTTGACTGTCCTGTCACTACAACTCAACGTACTATCGTCTCCAACAATGTTTTTATCCTTTCTTGGCCAAATCTTGTTGATGTGTCTGAGTCGCTTCGAGTTTTCACAGATAAATGATCCTTGGAAATAAGATAGGGAATGATGGCTATAGTAGCCATAGTCTTCCGTCAACCTACACACATAGGTCGCTCACGGTCATGACTAATGGCAAAACATCTCTTTATTTCTAACGAAATTGAAGTCTCTGTCTCTGTCTGTCTGTCTGTCTGTCTGTCTGTGTGTGTCTCTCTCTCTCTCTCTCTCTCTCTCTCTCTCTCTCTCTCTCTCTCTCTCTCTCTCTCTCTCTCTCTCTCTCTCTCTCTCCTGTGACCTCAGCGGAAGCGGACGTTTTGTGCCGCTCTCTGCTGACCTACACGGAGGTCAAAGTTCTTTGGTCGCGCGCGAGTAATGTCCGACCCTTGTATGTCCCAGGCCACTGACAGTAACGATGCCAGTGCCAGTGCATTCGCAACTTATAGCAATAACACGTCAGTGCATAGTGGTGATGCAGATGGTAGTAGTGTCAAGTCAGTGAAACGCTCACTATCTTGGGAAATGGATGACGCTCAGGAAGTGGACGACGGATTTACACTAGTCCAAAACGGAAAAAAAAGAGTAGAAAAGGTGCTAACCCGGATACGAGTGTCAACCTGGCAGAATGGCAGCAGCCCAATCCTGCTCCACCACAAGAAACATACCGCCTGTTCTTCCCGAAGGGCGTGTCTCCGAGGGACAGGGCGATATGGCTGGCGGATGTGGCCCACAAGCACCGAAACTTGTCAGTGCAACCAAGGCTGACATCAAAATCCATCATTGCAGTGACGCGAGACTTGGACACAATAAAGTTTCTAACGGAGATCGGTCATCCGTACAAAGGCACCATCATAAAGCTGATGGAAATTACCCAGGACAACAAGCAGACGAAGGTAGTCATACGCAACTACCCTTCATATATGACCCTGGATTACATCAAGGACCTCCCATCTGTAATATGGGTGGAGAGAGATGTACGCCGAGACAACAAAGCACCCAGGAATCAAGTGTTTGCGCTATGGCAGGGGGAACTACCAACAACACTGCAGTTTCCGGGAATGAGGCCCTGCAAACTCGAGAGGTACGTTGGAAAACCAACTTTTTGTGGAAACTGCCAAAAATGGGGACACAGAGCATGGCAATGCGACGGAAAAACAAAGTGCGGGTTCTGTGCGGGGGATCACGACGCAAAGCTGTGCAGGGAGAAGATAGACAGGGGGGAGGTTGTCACACCAAAGTGCCCAAACTGTTATCAGGAGCACAATGCTTGGAGTCTCAGGTGTCCTCTACGGCCAGAATCACACCTCCGTGCCACCATGGGTTCGGTGATACACCAGCCTGCGCCTCTTCCTCCTGTCAGCGAATTTCCCCCTCTGTCCCAGGGGACGTCTCAGCCACCCTCACACCTGACCCCCCCACCAGCCGGTACCCCAAAAGACCTCACCAAGCACCAGCGGGCGTCCCTTACCATCACCCACCCACCCTTCTCATCCACCACCACAAAGGGCACAGGCTGCTCCACAACATGGCGCAACAACACAAATGCTGAGGGAGGTGGAGGCTTTACGTCAGGAAGTGAAAACACTAAGAGACGAACAGACAAGAATGCAGAAGGAGAGTCAGGACCAACAAACAAGAATGGAGAAGGAGAATCAGGAACTAAAAACCATGTGTGCAACTCAACAGGAAATCCAAACAACAATAATAACGGAGATCGCTTCAGTAAAGGAACTTTTGATTCAAATTGTGGCGGACAACAAAGCAAACAAACAAACATGCAGGGACAACGGAATGACGATGGAGACAGACACTGGCCCCCCACCCCATCACCTACAGGACAGCTGCCTCGACCTGACTCTCACAGCCACGGTGACGGACAACAAGATGATGACCGAGCAGCCTACTCACACTGACCCACTTAGGCCAGCCAGCAGGGATAACTGTACAAGACCAGGCCGCCACTCTCCCGAAGCATGCTTGTCCTGAAAATGAACGTAGAAGAACAACATCCTGAACAACAGAATATTGAGAGTGCGAGTATGCTGTGGTTCAGCAGTGTGGCTACAGGCTGCCCGCCCCCAACCCGTCACCCCCACAGCCGCCTGTGTGAGGTAGTGAGGTCACGGATACGGCTTGGCTACCCATATGCCTGGCAACTGGGAATCACCACACCAGAGGAGAGGAGATGATGCCGGGTCTGTGACGAGAGAGAATGGCCACACCTTGGAACACTACCTCAGAGACTGTCAAACAGTGAATGAAATACGCGTGCAGTGTGTAGTGCCCAATCCCACCCTTACAGACCTAGCCAAACACTTTTTAAATGTCCTCCCAAAAACACTAAGTAACTTTCCCAAGTTCTGCGATGTGACTAAATGAAAAACCCATATATAATACATGTACCCATACTCATATATGTATAATGTTAATAAATACTTTACTCTAATTGTTCTAAGTGATGAGACATGCCTTTATTAGGCAATACATGTCTCTTTCACATGTATGATGTGTTCATATTGTGAATAAGAGTTATGAATCTGAATCTGAATCTCTCTCTCTCTCTCTCTCTCTCTCTCTCTCTCTCTCTCTCTCTCTCTCTCTCTCTCTCTCTCTCTCTCTCTCTCTCTCTCTCTCTCTCAGTTTGACCTGTGACCTGAGAGAGAGTAGACCTGTACCTCTATCTGTCCCCTTTTGACCTCGGGTCCAGCAGTGCTTTGTCACCCCACTGTCGACTGGTGAGTGATGCCAGACTCTAGTGAAAACAAAAACGTTGAACCTGATAGCGTACTTACTACATCTGAGTGTAGTGACAGTGACGCCACCGAATCGCAACATGGTAAATCTGTGAAACGCCACCGTGACACATGGGAAGCGGATGACATGGAGGACAATAAGGGATTTACTCTAGTTAGGAGTGACAAAAAAAAGAGCAAGAAATACGAAAAGCAAGAACCTGCCACTACCCAATCACCATGCCAGCAGACAAAGGAAACGTTTCGCCTCTTCTTCCCGAAAGGCGTCTCCCCGAGAGACAGGATGGTATGGCTGGCGGAGGTCGCGGACAGGAATCGCAACCTGTCTGTGATGCCGCGCATGGCAGCCAAAACCGTTATTGCAGTCACGCAAGACAAAGACACCGTAAAATTCCTCACGGAAATAGGACACCCATACAAGGAAGGTATCATGAAGCTGACGGAGATTACGTCAGAAAACAAGAGAACAAAATTGATCATACGGAACTACCCATCCTGCCTGCCGCTGACATTCATCGAGAACCTTCCCTCAGTGCTGAAGGCGGAGAGGAACTACCACCGAGACACACAGGAACCCAGAAACCAGGTAACAGTGTTGTGGGAGGGAGAACCACCCACACAACTACAGCTGCCAGGTATCCGACAGTTGAAGGTCGAGAAGTATATAGGAAAGCCAGCCTTCTGTGGGAGATGCCAGGAATGGGGACACAGGGTATGGGAATGCGACAGAAAAATGAGGTGCGGT
>JAPQNM010000018.1:27716241-27758741 GCA_029783475.1 Metacarcinus magister | reverse complement strand
TCTGACAACATAGCAGATCAGATTAGCCACACCCGAGAGCTCAAGTGGCCTAAGGCTGATTTGACTATAACGTATGTAAATATGTTTTTATTATTACATTATGGGATTTAATTGCCATTACTACCTTCAATCATTTATATGAATTAGATGCCCACCACGAGTAGCCAACTGATTCCGCCGCTTTTTTGTGTGAGCAACTCAATGATTGGATGCTTGTTTTAGTCCGCGGGCAAGGGCATCCTGTGGGCAAACGTATCCTGGCGTTGCAAAGGCAATAGAACACCTACATCAGTATCAGTAGCAGCACCATGTTTGAACCACCATTTGTTCTCGTCACAAGCTTGGTCGCGCCCCGCCTGCTCCCCTCAACAGAAAGAGAAAAAAAATATATAACTTGCCAAGTCACCTGAAATCTGGTCGCGCCACTACATTTAGGTTAATGCAAACATGTGATGACGTCGTTTGAAGGTGCCCTTGGTGTGAGAAATAAAGAAAAGATAATGATACTATAGATTACTCGTTTGTGAAACGGGTTTTGGGAGGGTGGGCCGGTCTAGACGAGCAAGTGAAACAAAATCCGACTTACGGTACATAACTATATTTCTGGGATCAGCTTTAACCCTACTACCTACTACCATCCTTGAGAGTTGACCACCGTGACGGTGACGCATTGCAATATTACACACACACACACACACACACACACACACACAACTTGTGCCCAGGCTCATTGAGGTGTTCATCGACTCACACGTGAGGGTACATCTGACACGTAGCTAGGCGCTCATCTAATTGGCTCAGTTATCAGGAACCCAGCCATTGCGCCGAAGTTGATAGTATCAATCCAAGACTCAACCAAAGCATTTCAGCTTGCTTGCAGATCCTCGTGGAGACTAAGTTTGTCCACTAAATTGATGCAGAAAGACTTGACAAGCCACAATTACAAACATTAAAAGAGAGAATAAAAAAATGATATGATCATGCTATACAAATGTGTCGCAGGTAAAAAAAAGAAATAACATTGATGAATATATAGTATCTAGAAAGTCATCTTCAAGAGGACATAACAACAAATTATATATAAAAAAATTAGAATAAAGATGTGTGGAAATTCAGCTTTCCATACAGGGTGATAGATCGGCTCCCGGACCCGGACAGATGGCTGACTGACATTTCACCGACGGATATTTGGCAGAACGGATATCTGACCAAATGGACATGTGGCCGAAATTTGAACGACCGAACAGACAACTGACAAATTCGTTTTTCCTTTTAATACATATACAAAATTTAGATGTATGGATTTTTTTTTTAACTCAACCTAACGAAATCTATTCTAATCTAACCTAACCTAATCAAACCTTACATATCATTGATAAATATAAAGATTCCTTGAGAGCAATTCCCCACAATCTTTAAATATTAAAAAACAAAAAATTTTATCGTGCATCTTTTCAAAACCAAAATAACAAGCAAAATTTTAAAGATCATATGTCCATACGGACAGATATCCGATATTCGGTGAAATGTCCATCTGACCAGATTAGGTTGACAAAAATTCATACATCTAAATTTTGTATATGTATTAAAAGGAACAACAAATTTGTCAGTTGTCTGTTCGGTCGTTGAATTTTCGGTCAAATGTCCATTCGGTCAGATATCCGTTGGTCATCTGTCCGGCCACGGAGAGATCAGTGAATTCGTATGTGCCAAAACCATTTACAGTTTTTAAGAAAGAAATATAATCAAATGACGCGACACAACGAGCTTGACTCGATCCTGAAAAAATACAATTCGGTCAAAATGATTTGGTATGAACACAGCCACACACACACACACGCATACACACACACATACCAGGTAAGTTTCTGAAATTTGTCACCCGCGAGAGTCAATAACAGTAATAGCTTCTTGAAAGCACACGAACATAAATCTGTACCTGTCTTGGCAGTAAGAGAATAAAATTAAAACAAACCAATACAGTACTTGAGCACGTCTCCATTCACTTCCCCTTGTGTCCCATCATGCTTCTTCACACACAGATCAATAAGAAATATAAACATCCCAGCCTTCTTTCTAAAACAAAAATTACATTCTTAATGAATTCGATTCCGGTAGGGTAATGTTGCCATGGTTTCGTTTACTCTTCTTATGAGGCTTGGGACAAGAGTTTGAAAGAAGTGAGTGGGAGTAGCTTACTTCTGCTTACATTCTTTTGTGATCGAAATACATGAATTAATATAGAAAAAAAGAAAGTTACATACAGTTTCATTGATCATCTTTCATCAAGATGTTTAGTTTCCACAGGAATTACGAATGTCACACTCCAGTGTTCTACTTGTCTAAATATAAAGGAAAGAAATTTATGTTTCATCATTGCCACTCACGAAGTTATTGGGGGGACAGGTCGACGGATAGAGTGGGATAAAATCTTCATCAGAGTGACTATTATTTAATTTCTGTCCTGAAGTATCGATGTGGCCCTGAACTCGGTTGTGATGGAGTACAAATGGATAAATATTAATAATAAGTTAACTAATTTTCCACAACAAGTTTGAGAGATGCCTAAGTAAGTCATTTAGATAAGGCACACCATATCCGCCAACAATACGTTAACTATGTGACGCTGAATGACGAATTCATGTAAGCGGCTATGAGGCGGGGTAATGAAGTGGTGGGCAGGTAGTGTGGCGAAGCTGGATTGGGGAAGGAGGAGGAGGGAGGTCTCGTCCTTGGAGTGTCCCGGATAGACTCTTGGCTTTACCACCTCCATGGGAAGTTAGGTAACGCGAGAAACTTGATCTGCAAGAGAAAGAGGTCGGCGCCACCTGTCACGGACGCCTGCCCGGCACCCTACACTCTTGAAAAAAATGGGTACCACAAGGGTGCTCAAAGAGTACTTTTAGTGATGAAGTAGTGGTACCCTTTTCTTACCCATACAAATCTACCCTTTTGATAAACGCAAATCTACCCTATTTTCAATTCAAATGTACCTTTTTTTCAATACCACCCACCCGCCAACGGTTCTCCCTACATTCCACCCCTCCGTTCCCCCTATACCGCACCCCACACGGTTCCCTCTATACCCCACACCACCACCCACCAAATCCCATACCCCACGAGGGTGAACAAGGAAGAAATTATATGCACATATTATTATAAATATTTAATTACATAATAATTACATATACATATAATGATACTTACATAATAATTACATACACTTATATAATAATACACATACATAATAATTACATAAATTTCAACCTAACCTAACTGTTACTTCTACTATTTCCCTGTGGAGAAGGTGACCAGGCTGTTGGAGTGAGAGGAAACAGGGTACCTTGCTGACAAAGGAATGTGCTGGTCAGTGGTGTGTGTCGGAAGTTAACACTTCTTAGGTTTCTATTTCTAGTACAAATTCCTGACCAAGAGCTGCTTTTGTGACTTGACCTAACCTATCGTAGTATATTGTATCGTGGATTACAAAAGATTCGGTTTGATTAATTTCAAAATGAATAGTCAAAAAATACGGTCTTATTATTTATGACAACATCCCACTATAGTTGAGTGACAGTACAAGGTCATATTGGTGGGTTTAGCAACAGCAGTCTTAAATAAATACTTATAGGTCTTGCCGAGAGTTCAGGGTCACTGCTTCCACCTGATCTCTTCACTACACTCTCATGACACTTTTCTTTTAATGTATACTGACATAAGATTATTGGTAAGGTATGATTTAGTCTCTATTGTATTACTGAATCGTTTGCCTACATATTGTATATGTTATAATGACAAGTCATTCTTTCTTTGCATAGTTACAGTATATTAAGGGAAATTGTGTAGGCTATTAAATTCTAGTGTGTGTAAAGTAGCAGCACTCTTGAGACAGGAAAGTGCTTAGAACTGTGAGTGATTCGAAGCTACGTCGTTTATTTATTTTTTTTATCTTTCTTTCTTTGTGTTTAGTGCAGATTAGGAGAGTTTCATGTCACCTTGACTTTTCATATATAGCCATGATACATGATGGTGTAAAAACTATATACATATTAGGAAAGTATGTTACCACGTGACAATAAGTTGTGAGATGGTGATGTTTTGATTCCTTGATTTTTTTTTCTTGCTGGCATATCCAGTCAAGCAGTTGTTACTTGTTTGTGTTAGAATAGATTAATATCAAGTAAGGGTCATTCATGATTTGAAAGATCAACTTTATTTATAATTCCTATATTATCTTTTGGTATCGCTTTTTCCTTACACCGCATGGTAATGGAATTACATTATCTTTCCGGTTATAACTATTTCTCCTTTACGTAGTTGTGAATTGCTCTTCAAGATTCACAATGCATTGAAGCGTAAGTGTGTTTGTCTTTCTTGTGTCTGAAGGTGGGGCCGCAGCTAAGATACTTGATGGGCACTCCTCATCCTGTATGACTTTATTTCTTGTTGTATAGAGTTTGAAATCCCCTTAAATGCTTGATAATGATACATGTAATTGGATGGCAGTGATTACCGTTATATTCTTGTTGCATTTACGTTCTTACTTTAACATCGAATTGATAAGTGATACACTGGATTCCAACTCATTTAATTAAGTATGGCTAAACCCTCCCATTAGTTGAAGGGTAACGCAACTTTGCACTCTTTATTTGATACATTATTTGGTACATTACCAGACCAGTAAACACAATTAATAATCGCACAAGGACTACATGAACAGAAAAGAACACGACCGAGCATGTCGAGAGAAAACGGTGGTAGTGAAAGATGTACTTGTCTATATAGTCACATAACGAACGAACGAACACCCCCCCCCTCCCCACCCTCACCCCCCCCACCCCCCCACCCACCCACTCATCCCCCCCATCACCCCCCCCAACACACACACGCACACGCACACGCACACGCACACGCACACGCACACACACATATATATATATATATATATATATATATATATATATATATATATATATATATCGTCCAACATCAACAACATTACTAGTCAGTAAGCAAAATAGTCCTTGGTGTATTGTTGTGTTGATGCGTCAGAAATCAAGAGGCTGCATTAAAACAAGTAGAAAAAATAATGCAGGACCAAACTCACCCTCTAGATAACTGTTGTATGTTTTTAAGGTCAGGAAGAAGGTTGGCACTGCCCATGATAAAAACGGATAGTTATAAAAAATCATTTGTCCCCAGCAGTATTGTGCTCTTCAACCATTTTTATTCATAGGAATTATTTTAAAGCTTTTATGTGACTAATACTTTTATCTATATTATTTTTGGAGCCTGTTTGCTATAAAGAATTTCACTTGTATGCATCAATGTAGAACAATGTGACAAATAAATTATCTTATCTTATCTTATCTTAAAGCAGATACAAGTTGGTAGTGCAAGGTGTACAGTATGTCTCCCTGCACACCACTCTTCCATACTGCGTTGCTGATGTACACTTGAAGGTCAACAGACTCACGCATAGCCTCTGTTAATGCGGTAAATAAATACGTAATCCATGATGAAATATAAACGCAGTTGCAGACTCGTGTAGTAGAGGAACGTGATACACACAGAGAGGGCAGTTAGGCAGTTCAGTCAGGGAAACTAGATACGAATAGAGATAAGGGTAATAGTGACAAAAGACAGGGTAGAGAGAGGGAGGTACATGAACTTAGTGTCTTTTATACAAACAGTAGAAATGTTATAAATAAGATAGACACACTTAGAGGTATAGCATGTGTAGAAGAGTTAGATATTGTAGGTATTACAGAAACTTGGTTAGATATTGCAGGCAAGCATTTCTTACCTGAAGTAGGAATAGATGGGTACACTTTTTTCAGGAGAGGGGGAGGTGTAACACTGTACGTTAGAAACACATTAAATAGCTATGTCAATACCACAATAAAAACAGATAGGAATACGGAATCATTATGGATTGACATTAACATTATTATAGGAGGGAAAAAGTTTGTTGTAGGGATTATATATAGGCCTCCGGATTCAGACGAAGAAGCTAGTTCATCTTGATGCAGGAGCTTGCAAGGGCATCTATGATCTAGGTATAATAATGTGTGCATTATGGGAGACTTTAATTATAGGAGAATAGACTGGGATAGTATGACAGGAGACGGGAGCTCGGAGGAGTTCTTAAATGTCTTCCAGGATGGTTTTTTCATACATGTAGGGGAACCAACGAGACAGGGAAATATTTTACGTCTGGTCTTCACGAATAATGAAACTTTGGTCAGTCAGGTTGAGATAGGAGCTAGATTTGATGTTAGTGACCACCATGAAATTAGATTCAAGATTAATGCAAAGAGGGAGGTAGAACAAAACACTGCTTTAGTACCAGATTTTAGAAAATCCAATTACCAGGGCCTTAGATACCACCTGCAGATTATAGATTGGGAGGGAATAGGAGTAGGCAGAGAGGATTAAACCATTGAGGTAGAAATGCATTATAATAGCATAGTTAGGGAAATTCATACGGGCAGATTAGGTCAAATATAAATTATCCAAAATGGATGAACAGCAGCATTAGGAGGGAAATTGAATTAAAAAGGGGACTCTACAGGAAAATTAAAAGGGGAGAAGTACAGGTCGTAGGGCAGTATAATGACCTAGCTAGGAAAGTTAAAAAAGGATATTAGGACCGCAAAGAGGAATTATGAGGTTAGGATAGCTAGGGATGCACAGAAGGATCCAAAGGGATTCTATCAGCCTAGGGGAGGCGGTGGCCTAGTGGCTAGCAGTCGGGCATACCAGCTCAAGGTCCCGCGTTCGAGCTCCGGCACGTGCTGGCCACTTTTCTTTGCTACTACCACCGAGTGGCCTAAGATCACGCATATGCTGCCATAACACTATCTTCAACGGGACTGCAATACTATATGCGCGAGGAGCTTCCGCTGGCAGCATGAGCCTCTCTATATGAAACGAGGCGTCACTTAAAAAATCTAACCCGCGCTACTAACGGGTGGAGGCCAACCATCTAAGGTCTCCATGAAGCCTACCGGCGCCACGGGTAAGAGATGAAAACAAGGCTAAAGCAAAGGTATAGAATAGAACCTCTTAAACCGTTAGAGGGTGGCGGTGAGTGCTGATGTAATTTCTTTAATAACCGTTGAAGAAAAAAAACATACGGAGCTGTTGGATTCTCACAGACTCCTTATAACAAATACAATCGTTCTAGATTTGCGACTTGTCATCTTTTGTCACTAAAATGCAAATAACAGAAATATTAAGCTTCAAAAGAAAAAGGAATATTGGTAAGTGATACTAATTTTACACCGTAGAACAGAGGGAATATAGTGATGAAAATTTATATAGAATAAAGCAATAATATCTTCTGAGAGCTTATATGTATATATATATATATATATATATATATATATATATATATATATATATATATATATATATATATATACATATATATATAAGCTCTCAGAAGATATGGGATAGAGGAACTATATGTGAAGATATTAGAAGACATCTATAAGGTAAGCACTGCCACTATAAAGTTACATAAGTTCTGCGGTAAAATATCAATACAGAAAAGGGTTAAAACAAGATGGCACTAATTCTCCTTAACTGTTCACAGTGGTTTTAGAGGAAAAGAATAAGACATTAATGTAATCATTAGTTGTAATCTCAAAATGAGTGATCAATGTACAACAAGTAAAAAAGGGTATATGATGTTTGGTTTAATTTCAGTAAATTTTGATCACAAATCACCAGATGTAATTAAAAGATTCTATAAAGCATTTTTGAGGCCACACTCAGTTCGGATCGCCGAACTACATTAAAGATCAAAACATGCTGGAAAGAATACATAGACGAGCGATGAAGCAGATAAACAAGTTCACTGCTCACAACGAAAAAAATATGGGATTTATGATTGAAGTCTTTAAAATTCTAAACAATTTTGATAAAATAAACCCAGAAAAAAAAAATTTGTTATGATTAATAAGTTGGTAACCAAAGGTAACGGCGTGAAATTAAAAATACGAAGAAGTACCACAATTGCTTGTAAATTGCACTCTAATGTTAAAGTTGTTGATCAGTGGAACAGATTCCCAGCTTCAGTAATTACCTCAAAATACTGATAACATAAATGTTTCCGAGAAATAGTTTTTTATTAACTAATTAATTGAAAGCTTGGTCAGAGCTTTTATGATTTTTCTATTAATTTCTACGAAACTAGTCTTGTTTTCCTTATCTTTCAGAAAAGAAGTGTAGTGACATCATTTGGTTTTAATTACCTCCGCAAACGAAGTCAAACGAGAGATTGTTTTAATTTAGTTTGTCTGTTTGTTGATATGTTGGCAACTTCCTTACAACATCATACATCGATATCTCATGAAACTTTATCAATATGATCCTTTGCCCTAGAGCTTGGAATTATTACATTTTGAAAGGTCATGATCAAAGGTAAAGGTCAGGAAAAAATTGAAAGTCACCATTAGTAATACCATTGGACGTTATCTTTGGTGCCAACTGCAGTGCACCCAACTCTTAGCTGGCCGCCAACCTACATGATTTTCAAAAATTCATAACCCTATCAAAACGCACCACAACTTCAGAAAACTTCACCAACAATACTTCCAACTCAAATTATCCACTTTAGTATTTCTGTAAAGGTTAATGTCAAAGATCGACGTCAGGAAAAAAATCACTAACATTTGCGGCGGTGAAGGTATTGTGCTCCTCTAGTTGATATAGTTAATCCCCTCCATGGATACACCAACATTTGTGGTAGTCTAGTGTAGTATCTTTCTCTATTATTTTTCTTTGCTATAAAATTTCGAATTCCTCGTTTTCTACAAGGTTTATGAAAAGATACATGGTGTTCCTTCTTAACTGTTTCTTGCTAGCACGTAGTCGGAGGGAGAGGTGGACAGGGATGAACTTTGTTCTGTTCTATCCTGTTCTCCCAAACTTAGTTTACTAGTATGTAGTCCAGTAAATACCGTAATTAGAGACTATCAGGTCTTCTGTTATACGTTTTTCTTATGTAATCTTATCTAATGTAAAAATCTTATCGGTAGTGCCACTACATACAGGGTTCAAGGATTACTTTGAAATGTAATATATATACATTTTTTTACATACCTGTCACGTCAGCGTATTGAACAAAAGAGGCACGACGAGCGCACAAGAAATAAATTATTACAAATCAGTTCAAACAATACATATATCATACTAATGATACAAAAGGAGTACAAACAAAAGAGGTACGACGAGCGCACAAGAAATAAAATATTACAAATCAGTTTAAACAATACATATATCATACTAATGATGCAATAATATGTTATATCCCTTAGCAAGTCCTCTATACACGTAAAAAAAAAATATATATATAAAGCATTCTGAAGAAAAACAAGAAAATAAATGCAGTAAATTGACTATATGAAAAATAAGTTAAATAACGCAAACAAGGATGGCAGTATCCAAATACAAAAAGCCTGCCGGTAAAATTTTATCTGTAGGACACAAATTTGAAGAGATTTTGCTTGACAAACAATTTACAAATTAACAAACCCTTCCAACTGCTGTTATTTATTTTTTTTAATAAGTTACTGATATTCGTGTACATTCAAGGAAATTAGCAGTCATGAATGGTACTAGAAAATTAAGTCCTCGAGTAAGGTCTCATTCACTGTGCCAAGGCCCAACTCAGACTAAGGTCAGTGCCCGCCAGGTTCTCCTTGGTCCACCGATCCATCTCCATCTGCAGTTCGGGCGAGAAGTGGTTCTTCCAGTCACCCGTCTGGCCTGCAACACAAGCACATTCTGATCTTCACGACCATACTATGATGGGGAAGAATTACTCAATATTGTAAGTAACACGAGACCACAGTGATGCTTTGTAGTCTCTGACGTATCGCTACTCATCTTTATGGAAGAACTTAACCTCACTTTCGTTATCTTTCTCAAAAATATCGTCTTTTATAGGCTCTCCACGAGACTTCATGGACGAGAAGGAAGTGTGTCGGGCCACCTGATGAAAAAATCGAATTGAATGCACGAACAGTAGCACAGGATACAACAATATCGCTCATATAATGCAGGACATTGCTCCATCAGAGACTTTAACACTGGAACATCCTTGGAACATCCTTGAGTCTCACAGCCACGCAAACACTCACGGCCTCAAGTGTCTCCTGGCTCAGCTTTGTTCCTAAGAACGCGTTAAGCTTCCTTAGCTCGAGCATAATGTCGTCCTTCATGTCCTCGTAGAAGACGAAGTGCAGGTTGGGATGGTACCTCTTCTGCCACGCTTCCTTTACGTGTGGGCATTATGGGCTGTACAATGCTAAAATGTTCGATGAAGAATTTATACGAAATCAGTTATATTATGTCAAGGAAATATCATGCTTAATGGCTACATGGAAGTTTATTTACATTTCAGTGTGATTTAAAATTTGAGATTCCTTACTTGCCTTTATCAACCATCAGTGACTTGAATGAATATATCATGCTGACATCATATGGAGGGACAGGGACCTTCAACATTTTATAAAAATTGAAAAAGGAGACAGCCATGTCCTTGGGGTTTCTGGTCACGTACACCACCTGGAAAATTAAGCCCCGTCAGGAACATGGGATAAGAGTTTATATGATTTGCGCAGTGGCAGCATATTATCCAATGAGTTTTAACGGATGCGCGAGGTTGCGAGATTGCCATAGGCATAGCTCCACAGAGGTATTGGAAAAAAATGCTAGCAACTAAAGGTAGCCCTTCTAAAAGTGGTACCTTTGCTCATCCCCACCTTTATACTTTTATGTGGTAGAACTGTTAATACATTTGTTAAGGTGGAAGCAACTGGTAGGGGTAGCGAACATAAGTTGTTGCTTCTAGAGTTTTCAACCTGACGATCTGGGAAGAGCATTGCACTGGTTTTGCCAGCTGCCAGTGACCTCATAGTGGGAAGGACAAGATGGCTATGGATGGAGAGGGGAGGAAGAAATCGTGTTAGAGTTGAATCGATTAATTAGTTAATTAATTGATAAATTATTTAATTAATCAATTAATCACTTAATTAATCACTTAATTAATTAAGCACTTTAAAGAAAACAAGGGAAATAGTGGAGAGTTTTGAATTATATTAATTACATCTATTATTAAAAATCTATCGTTCATGAATAGTATCGGACAAATTTTACTTAAAAAAACAATATCTGATAAAAGGTATTATCAGATTAATTTGAAACATCTAAGCCTATCAGATAAATTAGTTGCATCCAAAAATGTTTGAATAATTTCTACAAGCTTAGCTAATTCACAATCACACTACTGTCTGTTTTCTTTGTGAGAGTGTGCCTGAATAATGAGCGCCTATTGTGAACTATGAGTTCACCCGATCAACAAGAGATCGCGACCACGAATTTGGCAATCAGTAATCTAAAGGATAGTGGGGAGGCGGTGGCCTAGTGGCTAGCGTGCGGGCAGACTTGCTCAGAGCCCTGGCACGGGCTGACCACTTTTCTTTGAAAAACCGCCGAGTGACCAAAGAACACCCACATGCTGCCATCAACACTATCATCGACTGGGACTGCAACATGAAATGCAACAAGGAGCTTCCGCGAACAGCATGAGCCTCTCAACAAGAAGTGAAGCGTCACTTAAAACTTTAACCTGCGCTACTAACGGGCGGAGGCCTACTATTTAAAAAAAAAGAATACTCCATCAAGCCTACCGGCGCCATAGGATCACGACAAAAAAAAAAAAAATCTAAAACATTAATTAATTTGAATAAAGCATAATGAATATCCAGAAGCTACGTGTGACACATGGTAGTCTGGTAATCTGACCTTAGTTTTATCAAGGATGTCCTGGGGCAAGAGAGTGAGCGGGTAATGACTCTTCAGGATTCGAGGACTGGGCCCTACTTCTATGAGATGAAGCGACACGCCGTCCTCCTGCCTTTTGCCCGGACACTGCTCGTTAAACGTTTTCATGAAAGATTCTGGACCCATTCCATTCGATGTTTTCGCATCAAACATCATATCATGGCTATAAAAATTTAAACATAAGAGTATAATTTCACTGAAGCAGCAGATGAACATTTCTTGTAATTCATGAACAATTTTATCATTCGTATCAGTTTTTTCTTTTTTCCTTACGTCAACAGTCATCACAGAAAACAAAATTAACAACAAACCTAAGTTCCACGGAACGCAACCACAGACTTTCGTCCGCCGCGGGGTTATCCAGGTTGGGGTTGTGCAACATCGTCCATAAGATCTCCTGCATCCAGGTGGTGCCGCACTTGGGGAAGGTCACCACCAGCACGTCGTCGTCTCTAAACTTGGGGAGAAGCAACCGTTTAAAGCATGTGGTGAAAGTGGCCTAGATGGGCCAAGCCATATACAGGATTAATCAATGCACGAGTACCTTCATGGTTTGTATTTTGTCGAAGAAGGTGGTAGAGCTGGTGGAATACAGCCAACCTTCAGGCAAGATGCGGACCAACCCATGGGTGAAGACATCCAATCTCATATCCTTTGCCTCCTCCTCATTAACCTCCTCGAACTCATGACACACTCAACAACCGCTTGTTCATGTCGGTGAATTTGATTACTCCACTTGATGACCGTGTGGAATCCTGAGAAGAATAAGTTAAAATAGTTTTAACAGACAATATAGGTCGGGGCTGCTAACGGCTAGTGGTATGGGTTGTCAAAAATATTCAACTTGTGATACTGCACAGCTTATGGGGCGTGCACGTAAGGGAATGCACCCCATGGTGAAATGTCCTGCATCAAGGGGGAAAAACATTAATTCTTGGAGGAATCTCACAGCATGGCATTGTCTATTGGGAACGGAGGAGAGGCAGCTACAAGAAAGAAGATTGCAACGAATGATTGAGACGAATGTTCCGCACAATCACTGAGCCTCTCAAGGACATTTTTGTGGTCTGCGATAATGCCCCTGTTCATGCCGGCCTTGAGAGCGTTGTTGGAGAAGAATTTCTTGGAGTCCATACAGTGCTCCACTAAATCCCATTGAGGAGTGCTGGAGCAGCATGAAAGCCGTAATGAAGCGTGATCTTGCTGCCAACTCTGCCACAATGATGAACACTACACCACAGGGTATGACACAAACTGAATATCGGATGCAGTACTTGGAACGCTGCATTGATAACGCCATTCTCAGTATTACATCAATACTGTGTCTGAAAACATTCAACCACGTACAAAAACACTTTGCTAGGGTAATACAACTACAGGACATATAATTAGGTGATAAGTGAATATTTCCTTTATGGATATTACTTTTCTGTTTTGCTTTATTGACAATCATATGCAAATTGTATGATATGACGTAATTTTATTTTTCAAATAGACAATCATGACTTTCAATGGAACCTTGAAGAAATAATAAATGGTCTAAATAATACGTATTTGTTTACCCATATCTTAGTTTTCCCCTTTTTATTGAGTCTATCTTTTCTTTTAATCTGAAAGCTAAGTTTAAAAAAAAATCTAAACTTCAGTTTTTTTAATTTGAACTTCAGTTTTTTTAATTTGAACTTCAGTTTTTTTAATTTGAACTTCAGTTTTTTTAATTTGAACTTCAGCTTTTTTAAATTGAACTTCAGTTTTTTTTAATTTGAACTTCAGTTTTTTTAATTTGAACTTCAGTTTTTTTAATTTGAACTTCAGTTTTTTTAATTTGAACTTCAGTTTTTTTAATTTGAACTTCAGTTTTTTTAATTTGAACTTCAGTTTTTTTTAATTTGAACTTCAGTTTTTTTAATTTGAACTTCAGTTTTTTTAATTTGAACTTCAGTTTTTTTTAATTTGAACTTCAGTTTTTTTAATTTGAACTTCAGTTTTTTTAATTTGAACTTCAGTTTTTTTAATTTGAACTTCAGTTTTTTTAATTTGAACTTCAGTTTTTTTAATTTGAACTTCAGTTTTTTTAATTTGAACTTCAGTTTTTTTAATTTGAACTTCAGTTTTTTTAATTTGAACTTCAGTTTTTTTAATTTGAACTTCAGTTTTTTTAATTTGAACTTCAGTTTTTTTAATTTGAACTTCAGTTTTTTTAATTTGAACTTCAGTTTTTTTAATTTGAACTTCAGTTTTTTTAATTTGAACTTCAGTTTTTTTAATTTGAACTTGTTTTTTTAATTTGACTTCCGGTTTTTTAATTTGAAGTTCAACTTTTTTAATTTGAGGGTGAAAAGGTGTAGATGACGGCGTACGAGTGCATTAAATAGTGTAAGGATAACTTTTTTCAGATTTATACTCAAAAGTTCTACCGATGAAGCCGACTAGTTTGTTAGCTTTTTTTTACAACGTCTGAACAATGTTTATCCGGTTTGAGGTCGTTACTAATGGTTACCCCTAAGTCTTTTTCATGTTAACCTTGGAAAGCTCGGAGCCATGCATTGTATATTTAGTGTATTGATTATTGTTACCGATATTCAAACTTTACATTTATCAACATTAAATTTCATTTGCCATTTTTTTGACCAACTGACTAACGTGTCGAGGTTTGATTGAAATTGTAGTTACTTTACTCGTGATTTTCGTATCGTCGGCAAATTTTGATATCTTACAGGTGAAGCCTTCATCAATATCATTGACAAATTAGAAAAAGAATGGGACCAAGTACTGAGCCCTGTGGCTTTTAACGTCTCGCCAGTTAGATGATAACGAAGAAATCAGAAAAAAAGTCTTAGGAATGGATGTCTTGTTTCCTTGTTAAAGCAAGATAGTTATGGGGAATGGCGTCCTACCTACCATGTATTCATTCCCCTGACGCTCAATATTGAAAAAAGGCATTTTTCTTTATTTGTAACAAGATGGTAAGGTAGAACTTGATCGGATTCCACCCATCCATTATTTACATCTGGATACACGGGCTTTTCATAATACAGTAAAATAGCATTGTACATTTAAATATTTGACCTTGATAATAATTTCCGAATTTCCGAAGTAACTGTATCGTTCCTTTTCAGATGGGAAGCAATTATATGGAAATACAATGTGATGCCTTTAATTAATTACATTTTATAAATCATGAAGCATTTGAACTTTTCTTGTACGTCTTTAGTAGATTGGCTTGTGTAATAATAAATATTTTTTTTATTTCAAAATGAGATAAACCTAACTATATTGAAATAAAAATCACCTTTTATTGACATGATAAGGATAAGGATGTCATAGGTTATGAAATCAAGATGTGTGGGTTGTAAAACAGCTATAATATGAAGGCATGACATACAGTACAAAAAAAGGAGGTGACATACAGTATGTGCCATTAGTTTATATGGGAGTGGCAAAGGCAGAAAATTACCCAGAAAATAAAAGGCTATATGAAGTGATGGTTAAAATAAGTGAAAAAGTTCGGAAAGATGATTATTTGGTGGTAGTGGGAGATATGAATGGTCACATTGGACTGAACAGTGAAAAAATTAACAGAAATGGCCAAATGCTGTTAGATTTTGTGGACTGCACCAAGTTGAAAATAAAGAACTGGGAGCTTGAAAACCCGACAACCTGACATGACAACAATGCTGAATCAGCTATTGACTATATCCTAGTGAACAAGAAAGTAGAAGAAAAAGGCTGTATGATTTGGGAAAAATGAAGACATTAATATTTCAGACCACTTTTTGATTGGCATAACTTGTGGGAAAGCAAAAATGAAAAAAAAGATGAAAAAGGAAAAATGGATAGAAAAATGGAGAATAGAGAAAGCAAATTGGGAGAAATATGCAACAAAGGTCAATGAAAGAATACAAGAACAAATTAGTGAAAGACTGGCGAGTGTAGACACATGGGAAAGTGAGATCAAAGAAGTTTTGAAGCAAGAAGCAGTCAATGAAATTGGAACCAAGAAAATAAAAGTGGGCCCACTCAGACTTAAAGGATGGTGGGACAAAGAGGTGGAGGAAGCGATAGCTAGCAGAAAGAAGGAAAACAGGATACAGAGAAGGTTGAATAAGAAAGTAAAGAAACAAAGAAACGAATACCAGCAAGAATGGCAAAATGCCTGGGAGAAATACAATAAGGCGAAGAAGGAGGCTCAAATTTTGGTAAGGAAGAAAATTACAAAATAGGAAGAAGACCAAGCCAAGAAACTTAACGACATGCCACGTAGGGAACGAGAAAAGGAAGGATGGAGGAGACTGAAAAGGAACCTCGGGAAAGGAGTATCAAGTGATGAGGTGAAACTACAAGTTGACGGAAGAGAAACAAGGAATAGTGAAGAGATAAAGACTGAAATAGAACGTTTTTGGAAAAAGGTGATAGTGAAGAACACAGAAGAGGAGACACAAGAAGATATAATGATCTACAGCAACACAAAGGACATGGAGGCCGTACACATAAAAGAGAGAGACGTGGAAGAGGCCTTAAGGAAAATTAAATTGGGAAAAGCCGGAGGAACTGATGGCATCCTCGGGGAAATTATAAAGTATGGAAGAAATGAACTTAAAGAGGAATTGAGGAAGTTATTTGGACAAATTTTAGAGGAAGGAGTGGTACCCGGAGACTGGAAAAAAAATAGAGTGACTTTAATTTACAAAGGAGGAGGGAAACCGAAGAATAACATTGAAAACTATAGGCCCATAGCAGTAATGAATGTGATGGTGAAAGTGTTTGGTGTAGTGATGAATGAAAAGCTAAAACAGTGGACAGAGGAAAATAAGATATGGGGTGAAGAACAAGCAGGTTTCAGAAAAGGAAGAGGAGGACTGGAGAACTTATTTGTTATAAGAGACGTAATTGAAAAGAGTAAAGTAACTGGAAAAGAACTGTATTTGGTATTTTTGGACATAGAAAAAGCGTACGACACTGTTGACAGAAAATGATTAAGCAGCCTGCTAAGACATATCGGAATGGACAGGAAAGTCGTGAAAGTGATAGAAAACTTATATGAAAATAATGAAGTGAAACTTAGTCTTGGATCGGTGAGCACGGGATGGCTGGAGAACAATGTGGGAGTAAGACAAGGTTGTGTGATGTCCCCAACATTATTTGACATATATCTGGAGGAACTGATAACAAGAATTAGAGTGAGCGGCAGAGGTGTAGAAATTGGAGGCAGTAGACTAGGGTGCTTAGCATATGCTGATGACGTGGTACTCATGACGGACAACAAGGAACATATGGAGGAACTATTGCAAATAACAAACCACTATGGAAATTAATGGAAGCTAAGGTTCAGTTCGCGAAAGTGCAAAGTGATTCAGATAAACAATGAGCGGAACAATCAATGAGTGCTGGGAGACAGTGTATTAGAGGTGGTGGAAAGGTACACTTACTTAGGAATGGAAGTCAGCAGTGAAGGCATAGGCGGGGAAAGACAAAGGAAAATTAGTGAAGGCAAGGCAAGGAGAGCAGCAGGGATGATCCTGAATGGAGGAAGTAGGGTAATTAATAAATATGAAGTCAGCAGGAGTCTGTGGAAGGGTATGGCAGTCCCACATTGTTTATATGGAGCCGAGGTGACAAAGTTCACAGAGAAGGACATCCAAGAATTAGATAAAGTGCAGGACATGACAGGTTGGTGGGCTCTGGGAGCCAATAGATGTACAGGTTTGGAGGCAGTAAGAGGTGATATGGGGTGGAGTACCTTCAGGGAAAGAATTGCCAAGGGAAAACTGTCATTTATCAAGAAAATTGAAGGACTCCAAGAAGATAGTGTAATGCCCGAAATTTTTATGTCTTGTACAGTACCCCCCTACCGTTCTTTAAATCAGTTTTCTAAGAAAAGAAAATTATTTCCTTATATTAGCTTAAGTAGCATTCATTTCCAATTAAAATCAAACTCTATATCTTAAAGTAATTAACTTAACTAGATTTCCCTTCATAAGTTTAATAAGACAAAAGATGATGCAACATATTATTAAATTTACCCAAACACAGAGTCTTCGCGCCAAATCCCAGCTGAGTTAGCAAGTGATCAAAATTTCTCTCATGTAGTATTTGAAATCAAATTCATTAGCTTAAAGAGTAACACTTTTTCTACACCAAAATTAATTATATATACGTTAGTAATAATTTCATATCTCAATAATCAATAATTATAATAATCAAGTGTAAGAAAATTCGTAGTGAGTCACCCTTAGAGACGCTACCCTGCCCCCGCGAGCTCTATTGTTTAACTAGTTGGCGTCCTTCTCCTATCCGACCAGGTCTGTGTTGAGTGTTACGTAAACATCTCTTAATATTTGCTAAATCCTTAATCATTCAGTGTTCTCATGTATTCAATAATCTTCCCTTTGAATATGTAAAGTCATTTAAAACCTTTTTAAGGGTGATTATTAATTAATAATAGCAATTTTTCCATCTATTATGTGGCGGCATCTCAGACCGCATGGTCCCTCTTTTCTCCCTTAGATATGTTTCATTGTTCATTATATATTCCTTTCACTTTAGTATTTATGTTATATTGTTAAAGTATTATCCCTTTTAAGTGTGTTGGGAGTGTATTGTTTAACTAGTTGGCGTCCTTCTCCTATCCGACCAGGTTCCACCTCAGTGCCACACAAACACACACACACACACACACACACACACACACACACACACACACACACACACACACACACACACACACACACACACACACACACACACACACACTCACATTGGTTTCCCCATTAGATGTTTGTCTCATTAGAGTATTATTAGGAACGGTATTGTATTATTTTGATCATGTGTTTTGATTAGGAACAAGTTTGAATCTGGGAAGTGAAGAATAAGTTATACAGTGTTAAGATCGGGAAAAGATTGGGTTTCGAAATTATTCTGTGTCAAGTAAATGAAATTTAACGTGTGGAGTGGCCAACAGTATTATTGAGGTCTCTGGTACCAAATAAACTGAACGTGTCACTCAGATTATCAAAGTGTGTAACATTATGAGTTTGTACTCTTTTCTTTTTGTTGTTAACCTATAAAAAAATATCTTTTGGCAAATAATAAGTATACACAAATCAGAAGTTATTTCATTAGTGACATATGTCTCCCCCAATGGTAACCAGAGTGACTCCTTGTGGCTAAGATTTATTACTACCAAAACTACAACAACAATGACTAGTGGCCAACTTTCGAAAGGGTTCCTATTTCCCTCAAAATAGGTGGTGGCAGCATAATACCGACCCGCTTAATAACATCATATATAAACCCCAGAGCATGACCAGGGAGGTGGTAATAAATGGTAATCTTAACAACAACATAAGAAATAATAAACAATCGTAGAAACAACTCCCTCGGCATGACAATAGATGGGCCAAGAAAATCATGAAGGAAAACAGGCCGGGATCCACTTGGAGGAGAGAGGTTAATAGATGGAAGAGAAAGGAAAATCTAGAAGAAGAGTGGAGTAGATTGAAAGTCAGGGATATAAGCAGAAGGATAGAGGACAATAGATGAAGAAAGTGGAGATCAGGAATAGAGAAGAAGTCTACACTAAAGTGGTACAGTAGGAAACAGAAACCTGGGAGGATAGAGTGGCACGTAGGGGATTGGGGAAGTAAATTATTGTTTAAGGCAAGGACAGGCACCTTAGAACTGAATGGTAGAAATAGGGATGAACAGGAGCAGAGCTGTGGATTATGTGAGGGAGTGAAGGAAACGGTAGAACATATGGTAGTGGTTTGTGATAGATACGAAGAAAAGAGAAGACAGCTGGTAGAAGGAATTACAAAGATTATTGGGGGGGAAGAATGGAGAATGGAGCAAGAGACTAGATGAAGTGGATGGAGGAATCACTACTGTACTAGGATTGTATGGAGACAAGGAAACTGAAAGAGTGGTGAAGTGTACTAAAAAGTTTTTGCTGCAGAGTTGGGAAAGGAGAGAGAGACTGACTGAGCAAAATTGAGCAGCAAAATCTATAGAAAGAGATAGAAGAAAGAAGTAGACGGGAGACGACCTACAAAGTGATATCAAGCGGAATAGATCAAAAGAAGAAGAAGAAGAAGAAGAGGTCAGGGCTATAATGGCAGTCACGGGCAGAGTTCGTTCAGTCCTGTTGCGCTCTTCACTTAGTGTGAACCCCTTACTCAGTGTTATGTGCTAATCCATGTGTTGTGGAGTGTGGAACAAGGCGAGCCGGATGGTAGCATTGAGGCGGCAAGTGGGTATTGTGGAGAGCTGGGAGCGGCGGACCATTCCGACTCCACTGTCCGTATTATTGTGGCGCAGATGTGGGTTGTGCACAGCGGACTATGGAACCCAGGACAAGAGTGATGGAGAGGCAATGAAGTAGGTATCACCTTTATGCTGTATCGTTGCCATGTATATCAATGTTAGCTTTGTGTGTGTGATGCCGAGTGATTATGATTAGTGGTGCGTTTGAGGTATGTTGGGTGATGGACTAGCTGTTTATTAATGTCGGCTGTGGATATATGTTTAGGTTAATGTGATGTTTGCTTTGTGTGTGTGGTGCCGAGTGATGGATCAGTGTTAATGTGATGTTGAGTGATGGGCTAGTGTTATTATTAATGTGGGGCGTAATATTTATCGGGTTAAGGTGCCTGTTGGTGCGTTAAATGTTTTGTTGTTGTTTTGTCTGATCAGTGTAAGCTAATCCTACTGTATACCAACAGGTTGAAATAAAATTCAGACAACGCACAGTCCTGCCACTCTTGTCCTACAATTATAAAATGGACTTATAATCACTGATGCGCCCAAAACAGTACTTCTAAAAGAAATTGTAAATTTAGTTCCGGAGGGTTTCTGAGATCCCCCTCCTCCTAAAACACTTAAAGATAGGAAGATGGAAATACAAAAAAAGCAAAGCATTACAGAGTTAGCGTATGAAAAAATAACTCATTAAGATGATAATTAGAGTAAGGAGAAAGTACTTTGAAGTGTAGCTATGAGAGTGTAAGAATCATGTAGAAGTTAGCAAATTCACAAGAACTAACCATGGAAATAACGGTAGACACTTGTACTCTCTGCTGACGATTCAGAACAACAAACTTAAGTTACTGACGCTTACTATTCTTCAACTCATGTATTCTTTACAGACGACTCAGCACTATACATTTCAGTATCTGACACTGAAAATGATTTCTATATTGACGTGTCTTCTCACTTCACATTGTCTCTACTAACACAGTAACTGAAACTTTTACTAAATACTAAACACTAAATATAGATGTTGTCACTCTCAAGTAGAACCTTCTCGTTCAAAACAAAATGCTCTCCTACTGTTGCTACAGTCCAAGTAAAAGAAAATACACATTCTACATCTTCACAAGTACCTGTCGACCAAGTACTGTCAGAATCTACTCCTTTACGTTATTATATAGTCTCTTCCTACACAGAAATGTTACCTTTCTTTTGCAGTCTAGTACTACATATCAATATTCCTGGTGCAGAAAACACTGATGCCATTACACTACTACTAACTCTGTCGTCAAACTTACAGTTAGTACGCGCCTTTGTCAATTTATTTGTTACAATACTCATGTCAACATTCGAGATTACCAGTCTGATGCTTCCATTAATATTGTCACTACACATAAATCCTCTGCGCCTGACTTTCTCTCATATTTACAACCAACACGATATCCTGATTCCGAAATAGAAACTCTGTTGAGGGGTTTATAGGTAGCGTGTCGGGGTAAGGACGAATCTTCAGGGCTTTGCGTGGCTTATTGGAGGGAAAACAATGATGGATAGAGGAGGAACAATGAGGGGTATGACCTCCCCCTAAATTGATATATGCCCGACTAACGCGGCAGGTCAAGCCAGGCGGCGCGCCGGTTATCACGGGTCGCAGTTGCCTGCTCCCATATACACAGATGCTATAATTATAGGCGCTACAATATAATAGTGCACACCCTGTTTATACATAGGTATGAATACATGGTAATAATATATGTATTGCCTCAGCTCCCTACATAGCTGAAAAAGAAATACCTAAAAATTGGTGGCACTAATAGAAAAGCTAATATATACAAAAAATAATAATTATCAAACACAAGAAATAAAATGAAGATTGACATATGCACTCTTAAATAGACACAATATATACATAATACATGAGCAGCTTGGTGCATATAAATAAAAAACATGTGGAGGCATTCCTGGAGCTGAGAAAATATGGGTAGGGAGGAGTAGGAATTGCAGTGTCAGGAATGGTGTCATGTGTGACGTGAGGTGGAATCTCAACAGAGTCAAAACCCTTAGAAACGTTCTTTAGGGAGTCTTAATGTGCAACTGACTCCTCGAGTGACTGAAGGTGCAAAATGTTTTACTTTCTTCCCGTACGTTTAGCAATTACTCTGAATGAGCCATTAAATTTAGGTTGCAGCTTTGATGACATTACATTTGAAAGTGAAAATACAATGTCGCCAACATCAAGGTGGAAAGATGACGCATTCTTGTTGTGGGTAGCAATCATGTCCTCTTTGTAGAGTGAAAGTTGTTGTTGCTGTTTTCAATTGTCCTTCATAGGGAAGGACACGGGCTAGCTAAGAGCCCGTCAGTGATGTGCAGGTATTGAGAGGGCAGCTGCTACATGTTTGACATGGAGCAGGTCCTCATCTTGTCGAGGTACTTGTTAATGACTGTCTGTATTGCTTGGCTGAAGATGGCAGGAGAGACTGGGATGCCAAGAGCACCGGCAAGTGTCAAGGAGAGACCGTTTGCCAACTCTTTTCCAATGGCTTGGAACGACTCTGCTGGCAGCTGGTAGTAGCGTGTCTCTTTACTGTACGCTGAAGGGGAAGTCTGCGGAGGCATGGCGGGTGTCTGGATGGAGGAAGTGCAGAGGACTTGTTGAGGTGAAGAGGTAATGCGTGGTGAGGAGGGTGTGGTGGAAGGTGGGGCGATCGTCTGAGTGGAACGAGTTGTGCGTGGTGGTCGTCGGAAGGGAAGGCTTGTGATTGGTGGCTGGCGTGGGGCCGCGGCAGAGGAAGGGCAGAGGTGGAAAATCGGTGGGTGTTGAGCGCGGGGCAGGTGGTGGAGCCGTGGATAGCTGCTGACCCCACGCAAAAGTACCGGGAGATGCTGGCATTGTTGCTGTTTTCTGCTGGTTAGCAGCTGGTTAACTGGTTAGGGCAATATTCAGGGTCTCTACCCAAAGACCAACCAGAGTAAGGTACCATTCTTAAAAGAATTAGCAGTGGAAGAGAGCCTGTAGCAGAGGGTAGTCGGCTACATAAGGATTGGAACAACACCCGGACTTGGCTTTGGTAGTTTATTGCTGCAGCGTTGGTTGTACACACAAGTAGACAGAGCTCAGGGAAGGTGAGCGTGTGTTTTCTGGAGTGTGTTTGGTGGTAGACTGCAGGTAGACTGTTGGTTGACTGATCTAGTGTGTGTGTGTGTGGCAGCTTATATTGGCCTCGCAGACCTGGTGGCCACCTGAGGTGAAGTGACAGGTGAGGTGAGGTAAGTTAATCTCGACGTCAGCCGCGGTCTCGAGGGAAGTAATTATAGGCTCAAGCTGTGGGTGTGTCGTGTATGTGATTGTCGCTGCTACATCACTGCCCCCCTAGTGACGAGGAAAGAGGAATGTAAAACAATATACATAATACAACATAGAGACAAACATATGCCGTAAATAGTCTTGATGAGGTGGAGAGGCGTGATGACGAGAGGCACCGCCGGCGTGACTGCGGCTGCAGGAGTGCGGGGGGCTGTAGAAGTCACCTGGGCTGCTGAGATGCGAGGCTCCGTGGAGGATGCGTGAGGAGCAGCAGGAGAAGCAGTGACGACGCAGGTGCAACTACATACCATGTATGAGGGTTGGAGGACGGCTCGGTGCTGGCAGCAAGGGCGGTGGTTACGGCTCTGTGCTGGCAGCGTGGGCGTGTATGTTGACGTCGGGCGGCGACTGTAGGGCTGCGGTCACAGCAGGGCTCCGGGCGGGCCGCGTGGGTGAGGGGCAGCGGGCGGGGCAGGGTAAAGGCGGTGAAGACAAGCCGTGGCGGCACGTTGAGGAGCGTGGGAGAGTGCCTCGTAGCTGCGGTGCTGAAGGGCTACTGGGCTGCAGAAGGCCACGGTGCAGGGCTGCAGGAGGCAGGGCTCCGGGCGGACAACGTGGGCGAGGGCGTTGGAGACTAACCGTGGCGTGGGACTGCAGGGCTGCGGCAGCGATCTTGTAGTGAGGCGTGAGGGCTGCAGGAGAGGTGTGGAGGTTGTCGACGCGTAGCAGCGATAGTGCTGCAGGAGGCAGCAGCGGTGTTGTTCCATTGTTCGGTTTTGTCATGAGTGTTCGAGAGTCACTCCGGGGGTTACCAATTGTAGCAGAGGGTAGTCGGCTACATAAGGATTGGAACAACACCCGGACTTGGCTTTGGTAGTTTATTGCTGCAGCGTTGGTTGTACACACAAGTAGACAGAGCTCAGGGAAGGTGAGCGTGTGTTGTCTGGGGAGCCCCGACGTGGGGCTCCCAGACGCGATGCTGGAGGTGTTTTCTGGAGTGTGTTTGGTGGTAGACTGCAGGTAGACTGTTGGTTGACTGACCTAGTGTGTGTGTGTGTGTGTGTGTGGCAGCTTATATTGGCCTCGCAGACCTGGTGGCCACCTGAGGTGAAGTGACAGGTGAGGTGAGGTCAAGTTAATCTCGACCTCAGCCGCGGTCTCGAGGGAAGTAATTATAGGCTCAAGCTGTGGGTGTGTGTGCATGTGGGTGTGTCGTGTATGTGCTTGTCGCTGCTACAAGCCCAATGTTTATTGCCCTAACTGAATCACATCTAAAAGGTGACGTAAGAAATGCAGAAATAAGCATAGATAACTATATGGCATTTAGAGTAGATAGAGAGGAGATAAGTCATGGGGGCGTCATAATATATGTACGACATGATCTCTCTGTAGAAACCAAACAAATCCTATCTCTCTCAAATGGCCAAATAGAACTAATAGTCATCCAGGTCACCACATTAAACCTCATAGTAGTAAACTGCTACCGCCCACTACAGTGTTCCACAAGGAACTTCAAGGACGCAGTGCTGAAGGTAGAAAAATTAATCAATGAGCTCCCACGGCCAATGCCAGAAATTATTTTATGTGGTGACTTCAACTTCCCATTCATCAGGTGGCCTGAAGTTAGTACTGCAGGGGGAACTCAAGAGGACCAAACACAAGCTAAGCAACTCCTGGAGCTGACACACACCAAATAACAGTGCCTACCAGAAAAAACAACATTCTGGACTTGTGTTTCACAAACAATTGTGATGCAATCAACAGATATCGAGTGGAAGAAACAATCTTCTCCGACTACAATTTTATCACCATGAACACTACATACAAGAGACACAGGAGACACCAACCACGAAACATCGAGCCGGTACGTTCATCTTTCATGAATTTAAACTTTTACAGTGACAAGATAAACTGGGAGAAAACTAACTGCAGCATCAAAGAAGTAAACTGGGACCAACTCCTGGAAGGACCACACCCTAACAGTATGCTGACAGCGTTAAACTCTAAGTTGCTGGAAATATGTAAGGTGCACATCCCAGAGAAGGGCCGAAGGAAAAACGCCAGGCAACATACGATACCTAAGGACAGAAAAATCCTTATGAGGAAAAGGACCACACTTAATAAACAACTCACCTCAACATATAGCGAAACACGTAAGTGCACCATAAGATCAAAAATTGTCCAAATTGAACAAAGTATCAAGGAGTCATACCAAAAACAGAAAAGTACTGAAGAAAGCAGGGCGATAGACAACATTAAACGCAATCCAAAATACTTCTTCAGCTACTGCAAGAAATACTCCAAAACGAAAACATAAATTGGACCACTGAAAACAGAAATGGGATCTCTTACCAAAGACTCCAAAGAGACATCCCAACTACTGCTGCATCAATATAACAGTGTGTTCAGCTCCCCTCAGGCGGAGGCTGTCATACATGACCCTGCCTCCTTCTTCACTGAGGACAGAAGCCACGACCAGCCATGCCTCACAGACATTGATGTCTCACAAGAGGATATTGACAGGGCCATAAGGGAACTAAAACCCAATGCAGCAGCTGGCCCAGACGGAGTACCGGCCATCCTACTCCTTAAGTGCAGCAAAGTCTTAGCACGACCACTGCAGAAACTGTGGCGGAGTTCCCTGGATACAGGTATTGTGCCAAGGCTGCTCAAAGAAGCCAAGATCTGCCCCATCCACAAAGGTGGAGACAAAAACTTGGCTAAAAACTACCGACCAGTGGCACTCACATTGCACCTCATAAAGGTATTCGAAAAATGTGCCAGAAACAAGATCATGGAGTACCCAGAAAAACATAACTTGTATAGTGAAAGTCAGCATGGCTTTAGAAAAGGCAGGTCCTGTCTTTCCAAACTGCTGGAACACTACGACTGGGTACTGCAGAACCTGGCGGAGAGTAGAAATGTGGATGTCGTGTTCCTCGACTTTGCAAAAGCTTTCGGCAAAGTTGACCACGGCATCCTCCTTCGCAAGGTGAAGGAACTCGGCATAACGGGAAAACTGGGCAAGTGGCTACACAGCTTTCTCACAAGCCGAGTACAAGCAGTGGTGTAGATGGCCACAAATCAGAAGAGGCTGACGTAATCAGTGGAGTGCTCCAGGGTTCAGTCCTGGGCCCTCTTCTCTTCCTGATACACATGGGGGACATCGGCCAAAGGATGGAAGACTCAACCCTCTCGTCATTTGCCGATGACACCAGTGTGAGCCGGGCCATCAAAAGCGCTGTGGATGTAACTCGCCTGCAGCAAGACCTCAACTTGGTGTATGACTGGGCCACAAGAAGCAACATGCAATTCAATGAAGACAAATTTGAATTGCTGAGGCATGAAGTGGCCCAGGACATCAAGGAGGAAACAAAAATAACAACGGAAGGAGGACTGGAGATCACCCCACGTCAGCACGTGAAATGTCTTGGAGTGTTTCTCGGCGAGGATTGCTCCTTCGAACACCACATCACAGAGACAATAAAGAAAGCCAAAGGAATGGCAGCCTGGATACTAAGGACCTTTGACACCAGGGAGCCAGAGGTGATGTTGACCCTCTGGAGGGTCCTGGTACAACCCATTCTGGACTATTGCAGCCAGCTGTGGTCACTACACAAGCCTAGGAACATACAGCGGCTGGAGGGAGTGCAAAGGACCTTTACAAGACAGGTCAATGGACTGAGGGACACACACTATTGGGGCCGCCTCCAGAAACTGGGTCTGTACTCCCAACAAAGAAGACGAGACAGATACCGGGCCATATACATATGGAAAGTGCTGGAGAAACAAATCCCAGACCCCACATCCTCGACAATACAAGCCCAAGTTAATGGAAGGACAGGCCGCAAGTGTGTCAGGAGGAGCCTGCCATCCAGTGCCCCTCCCAAGATCAAGACTCTGCTGGCCTCCAGCCTCACTCATAACGGGCCAAGAATTTTCAATACCCTTCCCAAAGAAGTGAGGGGCATTACTGATTGCCCGGTAGACAAATTCAAGTCTGGCCTGGATAAATTCCTTAAGACAGTACCTGATGAACCTGCAGTGCCAGGCTACACGGCAATCTGCAGGACATCAAACTCGGTGCCAGACCAGGTGGCCCTAATGATTCGGGATACCTGGTCTGGAAGCAGCGGTGGACCACCACGACTGTGAGGCACAGACCTCTAAACGATACCAAGTAAACCAAGTAAGTAAACCCAGGCAGCTTGCCGTTCACAACCCCGTTCCCCGAGGCGAAGGCGGGCAGGGCAGGACTTGTTCCAGGCGTGGTGGGCTTGGTTACAGTTGGGACAACGGTGGACAATGTCTTGTTTTGCCTTATATTTAACCAGGCACTCCTGCGTTTCGTGGGATCCGCTGCAAATCCCACACTTGGTGATGTTTGCACAGGAGGCTTGATGGTGACCAAAGCGGTGGCAGCGGTAACACCGCAGTGGTTCGGGCACCCAGGGGCGGAGGTAAAAAGTCCCCCAGCTGCCCAAGGACAACTGGGGTAGAAGAGGACCACGTAGTGTGACAGTCACTTGGCGTGTGGCCTCTTTGGTGCGGGGTGTCTGGCAGCGGGTAGCTTCCTCGACTTGGGGATGGCGTAGTAGTAACTCCGTGGGTAGACGGAGGGGGTAGCGCATGACTACGCCACGAGTGGTGTTGCTATGGGGGTCAAGCTGAACCAGCTTGACCCTGGTGGTGCTGCAGTTGACTGCAACATCCTGCAGGTGTTGGAAGATCTCGGTGAATTTGGGGAGGATGACAGAGCTGCCATCCTTCCCCGGCAGGCATCTCATCACCAGAGTAGGGCAATCCTCTTCAAGGGCAGCCACGGCGTCGTAGGATGTTTGAAAACCATCTTGAACGGGAACTCGAAATGCAGGGAACTCCTGTTCTGAGAAAGCGGGTTGCGGGGATGAGACACCAACCATGGTGGCCTGGGCGGTTCGAGTGCGGCGCCGCTTGCTCGACACCGTGGTGAAGCTATCATCGTCAGGGGCAGAGAGAGCGGTAGTGGAGGATGATGAGACGACACCCAGAGGTGCAGGCTCAAGGGCTGCAGTAGGCGTTGCAACAGCACTGGGAGGTGTAGCCGTAGCAGAAACAGAGACGGATGGCGGGGTGAAGGGGCAGGCAGTCTTACAAGGAGGAAAACCGCCCCGTGAAGCACTTCGAGACGATGAGTTGGAACACAACGATGACCCGCTGCCAGGCGACGATGGAAGCCGAGGACGTTTTGGAATAGCACCTGTAGGGTAGATGGGCTGCGACTGAGGACTGGAAAACCCCACAACTGAGGCTCCAGAAAGGCGAGGGATGCGGGAAGCTCTCATTCCGAAAAAAACGGCAGGAGGACACAGGCGTGTACCTCCTGACGTGGGTAAAACTCGAACAGTGGTGGCTACGTCCGACACGTCTGAAAGCTGGGTGCGAACTGGAGTGAAAGTGATTCTGCGACACGTTGGTGAATTTTCTGAAAGGTTGCCACAGTAACTTTGATATAATCATCTAAATCATACTCTATACAAGGAGACTGAGAATAAATCGTAAGGAAGACGTTTATCTGAGCCAAACATGACAAAATGAGGAGTTTCTTTTTTAAATAGATTTGTTAATTTGTGCATTCAGAAAAGCCATAACTTGTGGTGTCACGGGGCAAAGGGGGAAGAAGTGAAGTATTTAATCTCTGTGAGGATATATGGGAGACTTAAGGCACTACTTAACCACAGACAGAGGAACAGACCAAAAAGAAGGCGTGTGTGTGTGTGTGTGTGTGTGTGTGTGCGCGCGCGCGTCTACCTTACCTCTAGCTAGTTAACACTTCTTCTAACCACTTACCTTTCTACCCACGTGTTTTTAAGGTCTAGGGTTAACTCTAAGATTAAGATACCGTTACAAAAGTTACGTTAAGTTTATTAATTAATTTACAGGGGAACTCACACAGCCTATCTGATAAATCCTATCTAGTGTGTGGCGTGAGGATTTTCGGTGACGCCCGTGGACGGGTCTTGCTTTTTCGCGACACCACCACATGATTTTTTTCTGCAGTTGGACCGTTTCTTGAATACACCTAAAACCAAGAAAACGCGTGTCATTGACTGGCGATGTAACACCACCAGTACACAAAGGCATACCTCTTACAAGATGAGTGATAGTGAAGTTGTAGTTATGTTCAGTCATAGTTGCTTCACCTCCAAAGCTGTATGAGCACAACTTTTGTAAAGACGTACTGCACACCGTACATACATACCTCTGAGAATATTCATGTAGTTTGATCTCTTCTTGGTATATAAGTAGCTTCAACACACAGCTAGTTTACAATCTCCTTTATTGTCCTTGATGTGGTTGAAGATATTTGGGTGTTACTCAGAGATGAGTGATAGTGAAGCCGAACCTTTATGTAGACGAACCTGCAATCTTATCTACCACCCCATCATCTTCATCATCATTATCATCAGTATATAATGAATGCCAGCCACATATGTTACTCTTGTGCATCTGTTCAACCTCATTCCGTTTTCACTTGCTTTCCTATCTTTCGTATTTGTCTTGGATTTGTATATTACGGGACACGTGTCAATCTAATAATAATGTAACATTCATCCAAAACTATATAGACCTATTCTTGTTAATATGAATAGTAGAACATGTGTTAGAGTGGGAAATGGCGGGAGTGGATGGTTCGACGTTCAAGTGGGGCTACGTCAAGGATATTTGATGTTGTTAAATAATTATATGGATGGTGTGGTAAGGGGGGTAAAAGCAATTTGGTTAGATGAAGGTTTCAGACTGGTGAAGGCTGATGATAGAGAGTGGAGTCTGAATCAGCTACTGTTTGCAGATGATACTGCATTGGTTGTGGATTCAGAGGAAAAGTTGTATCAGCCTTGCACTTAATGAATAACTACAATCATCTTTGATCTTTTGCTTCTCTTTGTAACCCTTACAAAGGATGATCACAGAGGGAAAGGTCCCTGAATATCCTGTCAATAAATAATTTTTAATTCATTCAACCTCACCCTTTCCCTGTCCATTCCCTTACATACAGTTTCATTATATGTATATTCTTATCCTTTAACTAAAATTCTGCAACACTGAATCCTATGTTGTTCACTTTGACTTGCAAATATTCTGGATCTATAATGTATTATTAATGATTCTACAAGATTTTTTTTTTAAATCACAACATTTACAACTGCATTCCTAAGTTTGCAACTGATTTAGAAAGCCTGTTTTCCTTTTTAATAGAAGGTATAAAATAGTTTGCACACAGCTTCATATAATGATAAGAAATATCCGTATTAGTTTAATATTTAATGTTGAAGACTATCATTATTTCAGCACACTTATACTGTGTTTGATTAATGCTGTCAGTCATCTTTTATTGAATAAAAGCTATTGCTGAATTGGTTTTGAAAATACTTTACCTACATGAATTATAAGAAAAATGACAACAAAATAAATATCATTCAAAACATAAGACCAAGTAAATAAGTTTGACAGAATACAAACAAAAATCTTTGCAAATTTCTTACCAAACACCACTTCTATGAGTTACAAAAAAAAAATAACCATACATATAAACTCAACTCAATGGATGTGTATCTTTCATTAATCTTGGCTGTGTAGGTCAAGGGAAAAAGTAGCACTGCTGGAAAGAGGAGCGGTAGAGAGGGGCTGTGTAGACGGGGCAGTAATTGTAGATGAGGGCTGCTTGCTCCTCCTCAGATGTGGAGAAGGACTGGTTGTTGAGGCGAGCTGAGAAAAAAAAATGTAAATCATAACTTTATGGCTTCTAATCATAGTTCTAGTTATCAAAAGATTTACAAGAGTAAGATAATGGTTTTTGGAAGAAGTAAAAAGGAGGTGATTGATTTTATGATACCTTATAGAGTAAGAATGAGAAATGTGAGAGACCAGGATCATGTTAGGGGGAGTGGAAATGGAGTGAGTGAGAGAGTTTAAGTATTTGGGAGCAAGTTTGTGTAAGCATGGAGGCATGGAAGGAGATATAAGAGAGAAAGAACAAGATAATTGAGAAAGAGCTGTGAGAAGACAGGTCATTGGAACACTGAAGATGGTTATGAATGGATGGAATGTAAGTAAAGGAAGCTAAGAAGGGTATAAAGACTAGTATTATCCTCCCTACTCTGACGTATGCCTCAGAAACATGGACAATGAAGGCAGCACAGCAGTCAAGAATATGTACAGTGTAGATGAGCTATGTAAGGAGAGTGTGTGGGGTGTCAAGATGGGATGACGAGAGCAACGAAAATGTGTATTAGAACTTTGGCATGTGTGCAACAGCAGAGGCAATAAATTGTGCAGTGTTTGAATGGGTAAAATGTGGTACACTGAGGAGGTGTGTTTTGGACATGGGATGAGAATGAATGAGAATAAGTTTGTTAGAGACTGTACATGAGTAAAGTTGAAGGCATACATGAGGGAGGCCACCAGTGAAGTGGAGGGACAGAGTGAATGACTACTGGAGGGAGAGAGTTGACAGGCGTGACTTTGACCATGCAGTAAAGGAATGCCAGAACAGGGAAAGATGGAGACTTTTGCCATGGCCACCACCTAGAGGGAAGTCCCCAGAAGAGAGAGGCATTGGAGGTATAGAAAAAATATTTTCTTAAATGAGTTGGAATTCTTGACTGCATGACTTCCTCATATAAAGCTGATAAGCTGCATCATTCTTTCTTCAGCTGCGTGATTATGGTTTTAAGAGAGGAATTTTGATAAATATTAATGTTATGAGCAATATATTTCCAGCAAATTTATGAAAGTGAGAGGTGAAAATGTTCATATAGCAAGTTTTATAATTCACCTGAGTGTTTCTGATAATTCACAAGAGAAAAAAAATGGAGATTTAACGTTTCTGTTAATTTAACTGGATAATTCCAGTCCAATTGTCAAAATCAACTACTACTCTTTTCTACTTTGATAATGTGTTTCAAACTACGTAAGTGATTTATGGACAGTGTGACATTCCGACCACAATACTGAACTGTTATCAGGAACAACTTCCTGATGAAAATTAAACTATATTCACTCCATCCATCCAGATAACTAATCAATACGCATAACTTTTCCCCGGATATTGAATCTTTTGCACTATCAACAATATAGTATAAACTTTCCTGTAGTGAATAGAGTGAATATTAAGAGTACATACACACCTTGTTCAACAAAGAAGTTGGCGATATACTGAGCAGCTTGGATGGCAGGGCGGGTATGTGGGATGGAGGAGTAACCCCACTCAAATAAGTTCTTTTCAGGGTGCCACTGAACTGCATAGAAAGGCAGAGTGTTGTGCTCTACTGTCGACACATACTCAACCCCATCATCATCTATGGAAGTTGACAGCAGCCTGTAGTCTTGGTTGAGGCCAAGATTCTGGAAGGTCTGACGAGAAAGAAATACACACATTCTTAACAGCAGTGTTAGGTATAGGTGAAGTTAACCTCAAACCATCTTTAATGCAAAATATATACTTGTTACATGAACTTGAACTCAGTAACAGTTTAATATATAGTAGTATATTGGCCAAGCACACACTCAATGATAACACTCCTCATACAATCTAAGTAACACTATGTTTAATTTCTGTACACACATTATGTCTAAATATAATGAAAATCATTTTTAGTTTTAGCAAATATCCTTGTAAATCATATATTAATCTGCAATCAACTGAATTCCTCATAGAATAATGCAAGTGCAGCTGCCAAATAGGTGGGCTGCGGAGATTTAAGAAAATACCTCAGGCAGGACGCAATACTTGTGGAAATTACTGGTGGCGTTTGTGGTGATGAAGGTTTGCAACACGTCATCCGGAGCTTCCCCCAGCAGCCGGGATTCCTTCCAGTCTGGAATACAGCACACATCAAACTCATGACGCCATACACTTTATTCATAATTGCTTAAGATAAAGCTCACGAGAAATGCTACATAGAAACAATGGTATTAAAAGTTACATGTAGACAAATTAATGTTGCTGATACAGGTACTGGTGTTACTCTACTATGACTACCTCTCCTCCAGCTCCTCCTCCTACTATTTCTATTAATACAACAACAACAACAACAACAACAACAACAACAACAACTATTACTACTACTACTACTACTTCTACTACTACATAACAACAACAACTGCTGCTACTATTACTACTACAACTACACTACTACTACTACTACTACTACTACTACTACTACTACTACTACTACTACTACTACTATTACTATTACTATTACTATTACTACTACTACTACTACTTCTACTACTATTACTATTACTATTACTACTACTACTACTACTACTACTACTACTACTATTACTACTACTACTACAATACTACTAATATTACTAATACAATAGTACTACAATACTACTACTATTTTTTTTCCTACATCACAAACCATTGGCGCCAATAGGCTTTACGGAAGCTAAGATAGACTGCCTCTTGCCCGTTATTTGCCGTAGGTTAAGATTTTTTTTTTTTATAGTGACGCCTCGAATGTTTACTACTACTACTACTACTACTACTACTACTACTACTACTGCTACTCCCATAAGTGACCTGGAGACAGGTAGAGTGGATCTGCTCTGTTGGAGGCGCGGCAGCTGGTCAGGGGGTAGGAGCCGTTGGCACCCAGATACATTAACATCTCAAAGCCCAAACACGTAGCCAGGAGCGGGATAGGTGGATCTCGCTCTTGTAGGAGGCGGTACAGCAGCTCTCCGGCGCGCCCGTATCCACTGCTGTTTGTAATGGACGTTCCTCCTCCAGGGAATATCATGCTGCAGGAAAACAAAATAATAAAAAAGAACTTGATGATTGGAGAGGCGACGGAAAACTGTCCATGTGACTCAAATCCAAATATTTTCTGTAAAGTACAGTCGCCTGCTTTGCTATACTAACTAGAAATCCGCAAAGTACGAATCACTGAAACTGCAAATAAGAATATGTTAAACACCTTACTGAGTCTTGTCCATTACTCTTACCCCCATCCATCTCCCCGCCCCCAAGCAAGGGGCGTGATCCTCAGCGTCAGTGTGCACCTGTATCTAGGTTTATAAACACAAGCGATATGAAGGTAAACAGATTACAGTTGTTAGATAGTTAGTTGTCGTGAAGTTGATGTGTATTGTGATTTTCAAGTTAGAAAATAGTTGTGACCTTATGCCATATTTATGATTTGTTTATGAAGATAAGCTGTAATGTGGCAAGGTAGAGCCTTGTTCTAATCTATCCTGTTCTCCAACACACAGTTCATTAATAATAATAGTATGTAATCCAGTAGATGCCCTGGTAATAGACTAACAGATCTTCTGGTGTTTGTTCTTCTTATGTAATGTTATGTAACAAAGCTGGGAGAGGCTTTTGTTTTTCAATGGTCTACAGATGACAACTGATGATAACGATGATGACTGGTGGTGATGTAGGCGAGTCTGATGATGGTGTTGATGTCGCTGGCCTTTGGTGGTTCGGGTAAGACGTGGATGTAGAGCTAATGGTCACGCCCTCAATATCAGAGTAGATGTGGTGGTGATGTGGTCAGGTAGTATCTGAACACCACACTAACCCCGTCAAGATGTATCTATAAGACTTACCCGTTGACGGAGGCGGCGATGGTGCGGTAGTACTCCTCATCCTGGTTGATCCTGTCAGAATGAAGAGAGTTACTGGTGAGGGAGTGTTGCAGTGTAAGGAAGGCTGTCGCGGGGACCACCTGCAAGTGCCCTTAGGAGAGCCTTGGGGGTAACTGCGTTCTCGTTATGACCTTTAAAATGTTCTACTTGATCTGCAACTCTTTTTATGATTATTATTATTTTTTTTTACTGGCTGATATGAATGTCAGCTGAGAGGTGAAGAGCAAGGTGGAGACAGACAAAGGACTTCGTTGCTGCTGTCTTAATTGAAACCATTTTTTATCTCGACCGTAATTGTAAAGAGAAAATGAGGACATCTCTCTCTCTCTCTCTCTCTCTCTCTCTCTCTCTCTCTCTCTCTCTCTCTCTCTCTCTCTCTCTCTCTCTCTCTCTCTCTCTCTCTCTCTCTCTCTCTCTCTCTCTCTCTCTCTCTCTCTCTCTCTCTCTCTCTCTCTCTCTCTCTCTCTCTCTCTCTCTCTCTCTCTCTCTCTCTCTCTCTCTCTCTCTCTCTCTCTCTCTCTCTCTCTCTCTCTCTCTCTCTCTCTCTCTCTCTCTCTCTCTCACATAATGATCTCTCCATCCATTACTCATCTCCTTCACTGATCTCTCCCCACCCACCATATGTCTTCGTTCACTCTGCTCACCCTCACCCTTCAGCCAACCAAAAGCCTCTAATTTCCTTTCCTGGCTCCCGTCGATCTCTCTTTCCCATCCCTGCCAAACATTATTTTCCCCTCCCTGCCCTATCCTGTAGCCCACTACTACTACTACTACTACTACTACTACTACTACTACTACTACTACTACTACTACTACTACTACTACTACTACTACTACTATTACTACTACTACAATTACTACTGCTGCTGCCACTCAGGACGTACTTACATAACGGGCACAATCCTGGCTCCTGCACTCTCATAGAACTTAACGTAAGAGGCGGCGATGTAGGAGGTGTAGTTATGAGGTTGTAATGCTTCATCCATTCCTTTGCTGATCTCCTGAGACAACACTCCTGCAGAGAGAAAAGCCTTCGATCACACACACACACACACACACACACACACACACACACACACACACACACACACACACACACACACACACAAACACACACACACACACACACAAGGCAATTAAGGAATTAATCACATATACATAAATAAAGGAATTACATAAATGGATGGAGAGATTATGTAAGAGTCTGGAAATAAATGGTGAAACCTAATAGATTATGATGATGTGTATCAGTTAGTGTGGCTCTAATCACAACTTTTCGGCAGATAACTGTATTGTACAAGTAATCGAGGAGATGGTGATTAATATTGTCATCGAGAGAGAGAGAGAGAGAGAGAGAGAGAGAGAGAGAGAGAGAGAGAGAGAGAGAGAGAGAGAGAGAGAGAGAGAGAGAGAGAGAGAGAGAGAGAGAGAGAGAGAGAGAGAGAGATGAAAAGTGAAAGATAGGAAAATAACCTAGGAATTAAATAAATAAAGGTGTAACTGAAAAACAAAAGCATGGAAATAAAGCAGAGGAAAAAATAATAATAATTATCATATGTAAGAAATTGGACAACAAGGCAAAGAATACGGATGCTGGTCATAAAACATGAAAAATACGATCCTTTTATATGATCCATTTTCATCAATTTCTCTGTCTCTCTCTCTCTCTCTCTCTCTCTCTCTCTCTCTCTCTCTCTCTCTCTCTCTCTCTCTCTCTCTCTCTCTCTCTCTCTCTCTCTCTCTTTTATAAAGTTAAAGTGAATGCATATTTACGCCTATTTCTGCCTGATTTGGTACGTGAATAAGACGGGAAAAATACATGTAACTAAACTAAATAATGAAATAAATAGATAAATGATATAAGTTGAAGATAAAGCTGGTTATTTATTATGTTGTTTTTTGTTTTTTTGCTCAAATTTACTTCCTGCATGTCTCTATGAGTTTATAAATATGTCTATCTATTGACCTGTCTATCAGTCGTTAGGGATCAATGGGTGTCAATCTGTCACTCATTTCCGGTTGACATGAAAATTATCAATCACTTCTGTCAAATTTGCATTACATGTATCACCTCGTTTTCATCCCTCCCTCCTATCCTCTCTCTTTCCCAACTGCCCTCCTTCATCATCCCTCTTCATTCCCTCACTCTCATTCCCTTTCCCTTTACTCTTGAAATCTCTTCTTTTTCATTCCTTTTCTTCACACACTCTCTCTTCTTTCTTTTCTCCTCGTTTCCTATCTCCCAACACTCTTCCTCTTCCGTTTCAATCCACTTTCTTTCTTGCCACCCCTCCCAAAGCCAGGTTGAGGAGGGAGGGGAGGAAGGAAGGAAGGAAGGAAGGAAGGAAGGAAGGAAGGAAGGAAGGAAGGAAGGAAGGAAGGAAGGAAGGAAGGAAGGAGAGAAAGAGGGAAGGAGGGAAGAAGGCAGGTATCCAATAAATTTCTTCCGAAAAATGGTACAAATTAATCAAATCCCCCTTCCCTTCCCTTCCTCCCTTCTTTACCCATCTCTCCCTCTCCCCCTCCCTTCTTCCTCTGCCCTTCCCATCTTAGCCTCTCCCCGACCCTCCCTCCCTCCCTTCCCTCACGTACCCAGATGTAGCATCCTCCCTCTCTACTTAACATTTTTCCTCTACTTCCTTCCTGTATCAAACCTTTCCTTAATCTCTCGCCTTTTCCCTTCCTTTCAAAAATCTTCCCTAGCTCCTTTTGGCTTCCCTAATCATCCATTACTCTTCTTCTTCTTCTATCCCTATCCATCCTGCTTCCTTCACCGTCACCCACCTATTATAGGGGAGAGATTGAGGTCCTCGGCAGTAAGTGTAGTGTTCACCGTCGCCGCTTTCGTTGTCTGGTGGCTCAGCTCTCCTACACAGGCACCGAGGAACATGAAGAGCAGCAGAGTCCCCATCACCATGAGCGGCGGCACCACCCGGTAGACCATCTTCGTCAAGGCTGCGGGAAGAAAAGAGAGTGTGAAGCGAGACGATGGAGAGTGAAGAGGAAAGGTTAGAGGGATAAGGATGGAAAGTACAGGGGAATGTGGCGGGTAAGGTGTGTGAGGATACGTCTCTCTCTCTCTGAGAGGTGAGAAAATGTCTGAAAGTGAGAATGTGGAAAGTCTGAAAGTGAATGGTGAAGTTATCACAGAAAAAGAAAAAATGAAGGAGGCAGTTAAAAGGTTTTGGGAAGAAATAGGAGGGGTAGGAGAAGCCCTTGATGTGAGAGAAGGGTGTGTGTCTCTGGAAAGGAAAGATGCGAATGAGCTGAATGAAAGGAAGAAGGGAAGAAGTTGAGAAGTGTGTAAAGAAGCAGAAGAATGGAAAGGCTGCAGGATTAGATGATATCCCTTATGAACTGTATAAAAATGGAGGGGAAGTGGTGATTGACTGGATGACTGACTTGTTTAGCAGAGTGTGGGAAGAGGAGCGAGTGCCGAGTGACTGGAATGAATGCAGTGTGACACTTATTCATAAAGGAGGTCATAAGAGTAAGAGTGAGATTAAGAACTATAGGCCAATATCCCTAGGGAATACAGTAGGGAAAGTATTTAGTGCTGTGCTGAATGCAAGGTTGTGTAAGTGGGTTGAGAGAGTTAGGGTGTTAGGTGAAGAACAAAATGGGTTCCGTGTAGACAGAAGAGCGGAAGATAATATGTTTGTTGTGAATGAACTGATTGAAAGGAAAAAGAAAGAGGGTAGAAAACTGTATGTGTGCTTCTTAGATATAGAGAAAGCATATGATAGAGTCAACAGAAGTAGGTTATGGAATGTTTTAGAGAAGATTGGGTTAAGTGAGAAGATAGTAAACATAGTTAGAAGTATGTATGTTGGTACGAGAGCTAAGTATAGATTAGGTAACCTTGAGACAGACTGGGTGAAGAACGAAAGAGGTGTTAGACAAGGATGTAGCCTCTCACCAACCCTTTTTTAGTTTATATACTGAAGAGCTAGCTGCCAGGATAAGAAGAATGAATGTGGGAGTGAAAGTTGGAGAGGACAAGATATGCATGTTACTATATGCGGATGATGTGGTTGTTATGAGTGAGTCGGCAGAAGAACTACAAAGTGTTTTAGATGTGATAGGAGGGTATGGAAGAGACTTTGGAGTGAGCTTCAGTAGTGAGAAGAGTAAGATAATGGTAGTCAATAGGTTAGAGAATGAGTGTAATACCACCTGGATGTTAGATGAAAAGGAGTTGCAACAGACTAAAGAATACAAGTACTTAGGAGTGTGGATGAGTACAGATGGATGTGAGAGAGCAAAGAATGAAAAGATAAGTATGACGAATCAATGGGTGGGTCGCCTAGGGAGTGCAGCAAGAATGAGAGCATGCAAGTATGAGGTACTAGGGGAAGTGTGGAAGAGTGTGGCTGTCCCAAGTATCATGTATGGTATGGATGTAATGGCTTGGAATGAGAGTGAGATAGAAAAGTTAGAGGTGGGATAAAACAAGGTAGCTAGAATGGCTCTGAATGCACCTAGGTATGCAGCAGTAGACGCACTGAGAGGGGATATGGGGTGGAGCACTTTTAGGGAAAGGCAGATGAAAGCAACTCTGAGATATAAAGTGAGATTAGAGAGAATGAATGAAACAAGACTAGCAAGAAAGGTATACTTGTGGACTCTAGGAGATAGCAAATGGGGAAACAAATGTGGGAAAATGATAGACAAGAATAGTATGTTAGTTAGGAGGGTGCACAGACCTTTTGAGGATAGACAGAATGTTGTTGAATGGAGAATGACAGATAGAAACAGAGAGGGGGCAGAGTGGGATGAGAGAAAATGGAAAAGGGAGATAGATAGAGCAGTGAAAGCGGATGGACTTAGCGAGTGGAAGAATAGGATGGATAGAAAGGAAACTCTGAGGTGGTATAGGGAGAAAGAGGCTCCAAAGCATGAAGTTTGGTATGATGGTAGCCTAGGTGGTGACCTTCTGTTCAGAGTGAGAGCACAGTGTGTGGAAGTGAATGATAGGACCTATAGATGGTCAGAGGATAGGAGGAAAGAGTGTGAGATGTGTGACAGGGGTGTGGATGAGACTGTGGTGCATCTGATGTTAGAATGCAAGAGGTATGAGAGAGCACGTGCGGATATGATGAGAGTGCTTCTGAATGAATTAGGGCGTGAAATCAATGTGGTGGGTGGAAGGACTGGTTGTGAGTGGATGGTGCTGCTGTTGGGACTGAATGGTGTGGCAAATGGACGAATGATAGAGGCTGTGAAAGAATTCCTTGAAAAAGTGTGGAATGTTAGATTTAAGAAATAATTCTGCTGAGTATTTTTTTTTTCTTTTTTTCTGCTGTGTTTTTTTTGTTTTCTTTCACAGGTGCTGCCGATTCAAAGGCCTGGTTTTGGGGTAACCCAGACCTCCTGTGACATCAAGATCAAGATCTCTCTCTCTCTCTCTCTCTTTTATTTTTATTTATACAGAGTTACATTGTACATTTCAGAGCGTGTTACATAAAATTTTTACATAGATATGTATCACTTTACAGGCTAAAGGTAACATGTTTAGTGTTTCCTATCTTAAAGCCTAACTCTAGTACCTACCTATACTTAAATAACTATTTCTACTGCTTGTGACAGCCAGACTTCACACATTCACTGTCTGGTAGTCCAGTCAGTGCAGTGTCTTGCGAGGGAGGGTGATAACACTAAACATACAATACTCCCTTCCCGCTGTTGTCTGTTATTTTAAGAAACAGTGTTTCAAGTTCCCTGGGCACGGGCACGGGGGGCTCAATTTCCTGTTACATCGAGGCTTGCCTTATAACATTAGGCTATCCCTACCGCCTTGTAACACAATCACCACAACAAACCTCACCACAAGACACAATCCTCACCTCATTAGCGGCTGCCTTGGTGGAGGTGCGTGAGCTGAGATGGGGGGGATGGCAGCTCCATAATAGAGGGAGTGGGGTGGGGGGATGAATGACCAGGGGTGTTGGGGTGCTGGGGTCCCTTGGGGGGCCGTCAGTGCTGGTCCACCTGACCTCACTGGATGTATGTTTGGCTGTTGTAGGTGCCAGGTGACCGTTTTCAGTGCTATCAAAGTTTTCTGATTACTTTCCCTCACTGCCTCCACTAATTCCTGCTGCCTTTGGTCAGCAATTTTTGCTCTCTCTCTCTCTCTCTCTCTCTCTCTCTCTCTCTCTCTCTCTCTCTCTCTCTCTCTCTCTCTCTCTCTCTCTCTCTCTCTCTCTGGAGGTAAGAAAAGGAAGGAAGGAAGGAATTTAGAAGGGGTAGGGGTCACCCTGTCTATCACACACACACACACCCACACACACATAGGAACACTACGCGCTTTACAGAACTTAACAAACTTTCATAGGAATTTGAGATCACGTGCAAACTAAAAAGAAATAATAATAATAATAAATAAGTCTTAAAGTTAAACAATTGTCTGCAATGTGGAAAGTAAAGTGTGGAGCAACATTTGCAGAGTCTTTGTGTGTACTTACTTGTACCTAAGAAATGTTGTCAATAAACTACTAACTAACTGTGTTGCGTGTGTGAAGGCAGAAAATAAAGGAGGAAGTAAGGAGAGAGTACCTGTGGAGACGAGTGGTTGCGAGGCGAACGTCAGTCAAGTGTCTGGGCTGTAAACTTGAGGCACACTGTAGGTAATCTTGTCTGATAAACAACCTCACAACGATGTGTGTTGCTCCCCCTCCGACGCTTATGAGACAGCTGGCAGGAATACATTGACGGGAACGGTTGCAGCTGTCTCCACCTAAGCAATCCTGGTAATAAGGGAGCGGGGCAGGTTCCTCACTGGTGGCAGTGGTGGACTATAGTCAGACCGACCTTAGGCCTTGGTCAGGGTGTGACCATCGTGGGGAATACCCGTGTGACAGCGGTGCCACGTGTCGAGATTTGCGCGCAAACTCAAATCAATTTCGTATTTAAAAAAATTTACAAGAGGCATCTGGCAACATCCGGGTGCGGACTCACACACACACACACACACATAACGCGCATGTTCCCTTGTTCCCTTTGAGTGCGCTGCAGCCTCATTCTCCACGGACATAGGCGTCGGAACTTCCGGTGATTGTCATTGAACACTGCATGCACCACCCACCCCGCCCTTGCCTTCCCTTTGTGTATGTGTGTGTATGTGTGTGTGTGTGTGTGTGTGTGTGTGTGTGTGTGTGTGTGTGTGTGTGTGTGTGTGTGTGTGTGTGTGTGTGTGTGTGTGTGTTTTCTTTTTTACATTAATAGGGAACTGGCTAAGGGAAAAATAAATTAAGTATAACAAAAAAATCCCGCTTGTCGCCAGACCCTGTAAAGAGGACAGTAGGAGAAATATAGACATGGGGGGGGAAGTCCAATTTAGTGTGAGAAGTGTCTTGACACTCCTCTTTTGAAAGAGTTTAAGTCATAGGCAGGTGGAAAAACAGACAAAGGAAGAGAGTTCCAGAGTTTACCAGTGTAAGGGATG
>JAPQNM010000018.1:27708741-27711241 GCA_029783475.1 Metacarcinus magister | reverse complement strand
GTTATTTATGATGACTGGATATACAAATATTATTACAATTTTGACTGTTAGATACATTTTACAGAAAATATTGATAAAGAAATACTATGAAAATATACAACTTACAAAGAACTCAAAAGGGAAGTAAATGGAAAATTAAACATCTGTAGCTTACCTTAATCCAAAAGGGATCCAGTGGTCTGTTTCTTCAACCTTGAGCTTCTTCTGACTGGCAGCAGATCTTGGGATCGTGATGATGACGAGGAAGATGAGCGTTTATGAGGCTTAGTGACTAATTGAGGAAGAGTATTACAATCAGATGATTCCTCCTCACTATGTGATGAAAGGGGATTCCTTACGGTTCTTTTGTTTTTCCTTAATACAATGTCTTCTTCTAAGGCATCTGGTACATTTTCTTTGTAGGCGGTGATTTCATAACATCACATCTTTCTGAATTGTGTTCATCTAAATTTTCATATAAAGGTTCAGAGTTTTGATTCAGTGGAGAGAGCAATATTATTTCTTGAGATGCACTTGTGCTGCTATTTGATTTATTTTCTGTTAAATCCGATTTATTTGGTGAATTGGTCTGCAATTTCTTGCCTGTATCAATACCATAAGATAAAGTTGAAATTGATCCTGTCAAACTTTTTGAGTCTTTAGGTATATCTGCCACAGTTTCTTTCTTTTCTTGGCCTTTATTTTCATCTTCAGATTTGTTTGATGTGTCCAAGATAATTTCAGGATCAGAAATATCTGGATGTTCTTTTTGAATGGTGTTCAAAGCCTTAGGTGACTTAATATTACTCTTGGTTGATTTTGGCATCTCAAGGTTTTGTGGTGAACCAAATGGACCTTCACCTGTCACTCCCTGTGAAGTCTTCCTAGTGCATATATTTCTGTCACCAAGTTTCTCTGTACCAGTGATGATAATGAAGGAAGCTGTTCTGATGAGTTCTTTGGAATAGTACTTTCATCTTGTTCCTCTGGTATGGTTTTGTGAGGTGAATTAATACCTCCATTTCTTTTTTGTAAATTTTGGTCGGAAAAGCAGATAGAGGCATTGTTGTGAGGTGTACTATTTTCTAAGTTACTTACCTCAATAGGATATTTGACATCAGTGAGATACTGCTCCTGATCTACTGCAGGGGAGACAAGTTCACATTCTTCATCACTCACATCAGGACTGATGAGCACTTCTTTTGTGAGAGCCACCTTAGATAAACATTGAGCTTTGACCACTGGAATCTGAGCAAGTCTACCATTCTTGCTTTCTGAATCACTGTTCACGTCTTTTCCATCCTTTGTCCTATGAGATCTTAATGATTTCTTTGAAACGATGAGACCCACTTTTCTAGCTTCAACTTCACTATTATCACCAAAAGCCTCTGGTGTCATTCCTACAGTTTCTTCTTCGTCTTCTTCTTCAATCCCTAATGAGAAAAAACTTCTACCTCTTCCCCTTCATAAACTTCTTCATCCATTTCCTGGTTTAAATTACCATCTATAGATTTTTCAGACTGATGATTTTCTCTTCTTATTTCTTCATGCTTAGTTCCATTTTCCATGTCCTGAGGAGGTCCAACATTGTCATTTGTCTCATGCTCCTCCATTCTGACTGTTTCAGGATGAGGCTCTCCATTTTCTTTTCCTTTGTAACTCAAGGACTTCTGATTCCCTTCCTGAGGTAGTAAATTATGTCCTTTCATTAATATTTCACAGTCTTGGGATTTACACAAATTTTCATTGGAAAGAATAGTAGATTTGTTGAAAGTTGTCTCTCCTTCATTATGTGATGTACAGAACTCTGAAGCTGCATCTTCCACTTCACTTGGCACTACATCTTCATTGAGGCCAGCCAATTCAACCTGACTTGCATCATCTGAATTTATTTTGCAGGGTCTTGAAGGTTCAGTGAGAGATTCTGTCAATGTAGTATTAGAAGAAAGTGAGATGTTCCTCTCTCCTAAGGTCAACACATTAAGCACTTCTTTATTTTGTGATTCTGTTGCATCAGTTTCTGTTGCATCACTTTCTGTTGCATCACTTTCTGTTACATCACTTTCTGTTGCCTCATTCAAAAAATTTTTTACTGAGGAAAGAGGAGTATACTGAGACACTTTTTTGGCAACCATATAACAAATCTGATTCACTCTTGTGTGGCTCAGGCTCAGCTTTATTCTCCTATCACTAACAATCTCATCAGATTCTGCAGACTTTACATCTTGCCTGTTTTCATGAGCTGCCATTAACAATCCTTCCTCATTGGAAATAAAAATCTGTATCCTTTGGAGTAGTAGAAGCTTCAGGATAAGATTTCTTTTTAGCTACAACTGTGAAAGTGTCATTGAATGAATACTTTTTTTTTCAATAGTGAAAGTTCTATTTACAGAATTTTCTAAAGTTTGCATCCTGTTATGGGCTTCTAGTGTATCATATATATATATATATATATATATATATATATATATATATATATATATATATATATATATATATATATATATATATGTAACGTAGT
>JAPQNM010000018.1:27647753-27702753 GCA_029783475.1 Metacarcinus magister | reverse complement strand
GTGGCGTTGGGCTCCTCCTCCAGACCACTTTCCGAGAGAGCATCACTTCCACTTGATACATAATTAGTGTGTTTCTCGTGTGCAGACGTAAAGCTTTCTGAAAGCGCCTCTTCTTTGTACTCTTCAGACAACATTTTGTGGTCATCTACGGCCATGTCCTCTTCATATTCCACGTGGGCGGAGGAAGACTGGTTGATGGCGTGAGTGGAGGAAGAATCTACATTTTTCTTCACCAGTATAATAGGAAGTGTATAATTGTGATGTTCAACTGTGATGATGTCGTGGGCAAGACTCGCAGGCATGATTGGTGGCGTGGTGACAGGGGCTGGCCAACTCGTCACTTCAGACGTACACAGTGTCACCATCATCGCCGCCGCCGCCCATAGCGGGACTCTCTGAGGGTAAGCAACACAAAAGATATTAACGTTATTATTTGTATAGGTAGGTTTATCGTATATATGTATATGCAGGACTTTTCCATTCCATATGTGTATGTATGTATGTAGGTCTCTCTCTCTCTCTCTCTCTCTCTCTCTCTCTCTCTCTCTCTCTCTCTCTCCTCTCTCTCTCTCTCTCTCTCTCTCTCTCTCTCTCTCACTCTCACATCAAGTCACTCATAAAAATGGAGCAAAACAATATGTTGTCATAGTTGGCGGCCATCACTGGGTCACGAAGGGAGAGTTCTACCTTGCACTCGGAACAACACACTATTTTTGTTTCTCTTGTCAACACAGGTTTTTGACGATCATTTGAGTGAAACAAAGAATTCTACTAATTTTCACCCTTTGTCCGATGTCTGTATGAAAGGTTGGAGGCTCAATATCACGGTTATCACGTTGGAGGGAGTTATGAAGGAAAAAAAGGTGTCACAAGACCACACCACCTTTGTTCCTTTAGAATGTCAGTACCGACCACAAATATTCAATTAGATAAAAATCCTTCAGCTGGATATACCAAATTGTCACACATAAGAGATTGATGCCACAGTGTGAAACAAGAAAGGTACTCTCCAACACAACGTTCCGCACCACAGCCTGTTATTCACGCTCGTGTGGGCGTGGCTAGTCGCGTACATACATAGAGAAATGTGCTGTAATCAAACTGGATTAATCATACTGAATTAGCGGAATAAATGACTTGATTGGCTGCGTATGGGCTGATACAGTACATTCACTGTCGGGTTGATGCTCCCACCTACACGTCCCTTCACTGCTACCTTTCACAACAAGCCTCACCGCCCAGTGGTGTGTGTGTGTGTGTGTGTGTGTGTGTCGTGCTGGTCTGTCAGTGCTGCTTGTTCCTAAGAGTTTGGCCCTGTTATTTTTGTGGGTGCTGCTATTGTTATTGTTGTTGTTGATGTTGATGATGTTGTAATCGTTGTGTTTTTGCGGTTATTGTTCTTGTCATTAGTTTTGTTGTTATTGTATTTGTTCTTGTATTATTTCATTAGTAGTAATAATAGTATTAGTATTAGAAGTAGTGGTTGTTTTATAAATAGTATTATCATTATCATCATCATAATTGTTACGTATTTCTTCTTTCTAAGGTGATACCTTGCATTTACGAGAAAATCAAGATTGTATAAAAAATATTTAGAAATAATTAGGGGCAGCAACAACAAAATATGATAATAATAATAATAATAATAATAATAATAATATTGATAATAATAATAATATTAATGATACTAGTAATTATAGTAATAATAGTAATGGTAGTAATAATGATGATAGTAACAATGATAATAATATTAATGATAATAATAATAGTGATGATGATGATGATAACAACAGAAGGAATAACATTTGTATAACAATAGTATTGACTATTAGTAGTAGAGTAGTAGGGAAGTAGCAGAAGTAGTACTGCAGCATGAAGTTCTCTGTTATATAGGTTAATCACTAAGAAGTAAGCGTCACAATGACTTAATACGTTATCGGTGCAAGCGCATTAGAATACCGTAATTTGTTGTTTCATTAGCGAGATTGTGTGTTATAATTAAAGAGATCGAGCAAACTCAGCGGTGTCAGTCTGTCATGGTGTGTTTTGCCGCCCTTCAATCCAATAGTTAATCTTGTTCACGTCAACACTAATACGACAACAAAACTGACTTCTTCCCTGTCATTGCTCTGAGTGGGTTTGCACCGATAGACTCTGTAGTAAGTAAATGCCGCTTTTTAGCAAAAAAATGCATTGAAGTTTTCATGTCCTGGTTAGAGTGACTGTTATATGAATACGATAGCCTATCTTTAGTTACTTTCTCTTTTAGTTTAATTACTTATATTAAATTATATTCCTTTTCGTGTGACATTGTTTGTAGCTTTCATGTTTGCGTCACACCATGATGCACTGACGACACACCGCACACCACACATGCACAGATAAGGTATAAACTCGCAGCTTCAATGTAAAAGAATGTCCCACCTCCGTCCAATGCATGGTCCCGGCTGAGGCTGCCCGACACAGTGGGTGCGAGCGCTATATACACCAGCGTTATGGTGTAGCGAGTGTCACGCCGCTGGTGATGACGGTAGCGGCGGTGAGGGGACGGGAATATTATGCGGCATGCATGCGTTAACGTGTGTGGGTGTGGTTGGGATGAGAGAGAGAGAGAGAGAGAGAGAGAGAGAGAGAGAGAGAGAGAGAGAGAGAGAGAGAGAGAGAGAGAGAGAGAGAGAGAGAGAGAGAGAGAGAGAGAGAGAGAGAGAGACGTGCATGTAAACATAATTCCCGATGCTTTGAATATGGTCAAACGAGAGATATCAAAGTGAAGTGAAGCAGCGATGGAGAGGAATACGGCAGATGCGTGATGCCACACCCGCTCTCATCACGCCCTCCCCGAGTTCAGATGAAAAGATCCCCAAACACCCCAAAGAAGGAACCGTCACTAGCAGCGTTTTAAATCTTTAACGATACTGGAGAGGAACGCGGAAGACGTGTATATGCGTGTATGAATGTTACGGGTGCTCAGCGGGAAGATGAATAATAGCGTGTCAGTTTTCTTATGGTCGCTTCTGTCATGACTAAGCATAAGTAGTATGAAGTATGTTTTGCAAGCTTAGATTTAGTGATTATTATTTATAAATTTTTGTCTATCATCTGACTGCAATAGCAGTGACGGGTTTGTCAAAAATGGGCGCCTGAAGCAGAGCATACAATGATGCTACACCCGAGTCACGCAAGTGACTCTGAAAAATGTGATCCAATGTTCAAAGTGCTGGAGTGAAGCGCATAAATTAGATTTGAACCAGTGTACGTAGCTATCATTTTCTTATTTACTTGCTAATTTATCTACTAATTTATTTGTGCATTTCCACTTGCTTCTGTCTTGTTCGTCATTTGTTTTAAGTAAATCAGGATGTTTCAGGCATCTTTATAATTGCACGTCCTGTCAAGGTGTAAATCCCTGCAAGAAATTGATACTAACTACTTCTGGCATTGCCAAAATTGCTTGTGTCGTGACTTATTGCGGCGTATGTTACTGTTATTACGCAAACGTTGTGTAGAGATGACTTGTTATAAAACAACTGAATGGTTTAGTAGCTTATATAATTTACACACACTCACTGTTGATAAATTAAGCAACATGTCACTTCAATATATCAATTTTCTTCGCCAATATCATCATCATCATCATCATCATCATCATCATCATCATCATCATCATCATCATCATCATCGTCGTCGTCGTTAATAGTAACTGGCGGACATATTCTCTCTCTCTCTCTCTCTCCTCTCTCTCTCTCTCTCTTTTTTTTCCCCAATTAAATCATCATTCAGTTGTCGTGTATTCCAGTTATTGGGTCTGAACCCGAGTAGCGACGTTGTAATTCTATTTCACAGAAGAAACATACGAGTTGTAGGCTAGCTCGAGAAGGGAAAGCTTGTGTGGCACGCAAGACCAGTGCATTGTAATTAAGAAAAGAAAAAAAAATGTCGGTTTTCAGGAGGCAGTTGTCGCCATGTAGTGCAGAGCGTGTTGAATGGCGGACGAAGATCTCTTCACCAAGGACTCACAGAGGCAAGGCATGCTTGGTGCAGAAAAGTAATGGCCCGGTACAGGTGGTTTACCCTTACTAATCTAATTGATTAGTAAAGGTTATTTCATATTCATTTATTCATTCACGTATTATTATTTGATGAAGTATTTTTAATATTCGAACCACTAAAAAGCATAGCACTGTTGAGACATGTGGTAGACAGTTCAGATTGGTAACATCAAGTAATTGAACAACGCTGCTAATTGATCGTAAAAATTAGTGAAGCATTATGAAATTTCATCGGGGCTGGGTGCCACTTGTCGGGACAATAACGCTTCCCCTGCAACATTATCAAAGCTATATTTCCTTTGGTATTTGGCTTGTAGATAGTCACGTTTATTTGACAATATCACTATATAAATAAATATTATATGAAATCCATATGATTTGATCAGCTGCCTTTACCAAGCAACAGACAATTGTATTGGCGTTCATCATTTGTCCATCATTCACAAACGATTAAGGTCTGCAAGGTTATCAAGTAACAGTGTTGTGAGGGAGATCAAGTAAGGGTATCAGAGGAAACTTGTATGGGGCGAGGCTGACAATGCAAGGATGAAACAAACCACAACTCCACCAGTCACAGCAGCAAACACTTACTAGTAATGGATTATAATGTCCTGTACTCTATGCATTCCTTGCTCCTCTATTTATCAACTCTGCATTGTAAACATTATTTACGCCTGTCACATTAGTTCATGTACTTTGTATGTAAGAAAAAAATATACGAAAATCATGGCTTTATTTTGTTATTATTATTATTATTATTATTATTATTATTATTATTATTTTTTTTTTACATGTGAACAGGTTTTCTCAAATAATGTGAAACTGCTATATATTGAAGTTAGTAGTTTATTGGCTAAACAGTGAGACCTGGTAATCTATGTGCGCGGAAACGATGGAGATGATTCACAAAACAGATAATGTTTCTCAGAGTGCTTGGCTTTCCTGCAGTGTAAAGAGGAAGAGAAGAGAGAGGGAGAAAGGGAGAAAGGACGTGAGGGAAGGGAGGGACGAAGGCGGCGCGTGCACAGATCCAAAGCTGGAAAGCGAAAGTGAAAGTTTATGTTCGGTGCTTATATATGAGAGAGAGAGAGAGAGAGAGAGAGAGAGAGAGAGAGAGAGAGAGAGAGAGAGAGAGAGAGAGAGAGAGAGAGAGAGAGAGAGAGAGAGCGAGCGAGCGAGCGAGAGAGGAGAGGAGAGGAGAGGGAGGGAGAGGAGGGAGGGAGGGAGGGAGGGAGGGAGGGAGGGAGGGAGGAGGAGGGAGGGAGGGAGGGAGGGAGGGAGGGAGGGAGGGAGGGAGGGAGGGAGGGAGGGAGGGAGGGAGGGAGGGAGGGAGGGAGGGAGGGAGGGAGGGAGGGAGGGAGGGAGGGAGGGAGGGAGGGAGGGAGGAGAGGGAGGGAGGGAGGGAGGAGAGGGAGGGAGGGAGAGGAGGGAGGGAGGGAGGGAGGGAGGGAGGGAGGGAGGGAGGGAGGGAGGGAGAGGAGGGAGGAGAGGGAGGGAGGAGAGAGAGAGAGGAGAGAGAGAGAGAGAGAGAGAGAGAGAGAGAGAGAGAGAGAGAGAGAGAGAGAGAGAGAGAGAGAGAGAGAGAGAGAGAGAGAGAGAGAGGAGAGAGAGAGAGAGAGAGAGAGAGAGAGAGAGAGAGAGAGAGAGAGAGAGAGAGAGAGAGAGAGAGAGAGAGAGAGAGAGAGAGAGAGAGAGAGAGAGAGAGAGAACTTCATCAGTAGCCAAGACTTGAAATGAAAGTGGGCAAAGACTAATTATCAACAGGAAGTGCTGCTTTCCTTGCATTTATCTGTTCACAGTTAGGGCTGCCAGATCATTCTATATGTTTCCCTGAAAATTATGTGAAATGAAACATTATTAAAATAAGTTTGATATGAAAGGCTCATTGACACGATATCACCTTCACTCACTGTGTAACACTCTACTTTCAATTACCATAAAACACTTTTTAAAACCTGGAGAAGGCTGCATTATTTACAAGTACCCGGTATTTATTTGACTAAACAAATGTTGTTTTAGTGTTACAGGAAGATACTTCAGCCAAGCTACAGAAGGAACGGCCATCCCAAACTCAGAACTATGCTCCAGCCCCTCCTCAAAAGCTGACTCCAGCTCCAGTACAAAATGTGGTGCCGGCATCATCTCCATCTCAAAAGCCTTCCCCATCCAGAGGCACTCATACAACTTCTCCTGCATTGCTAAGGACAAGCTCTTCTGAATCTTCCTCCAGAAGCAGCTCAGATTCAAGAAGGCGAAATTCTCCTAAGTAAGTTATTCTCTTATTTTTTCTAATTAACCCTCACTGAGATTATGTACTAATAAAAGGTGCATATGAACTAGATATTATGGTCGTGAAAATATTAGTTAAAAGGTGCAATATATAAATATATGTATGATTTTTTTTTATATTCCAATATTTATTCCTGATGGTTTAGCCGAAAATTCAAAACATTGCTAATTCTTTAGTGTTTTTCTTTACAAATCATGTGAATATTTACAGTATAGTATATTTAGAAGAATAAATCTTTTGGTACTCAACAATAAGCCTGTTCAGTTTAATAGGCCTATAATATGTAGTGTGCAATATTTGCATTGAAAAAAACACATCTAAATCAACATGTGGAGTACACCACCCAAAATTCACGTGAAGTACACGTGAAAGTAACATATGTTTTATGTGAGAATTGACCCGTGGAAAACACGTGTCACATCCACGTGAAATCTTCTGCAAAATTAACTAGATTTACATGACTTTTCAATGTGTCAGATCCACGTCTTTTCCACCTGAATTATGCAAGTTGTGCCCCCTGGGTAGGATCGATTTTTATAGACATTTACATACCTCATGTACATGAATTTCGGTTAGATCACTTATCTTCGTCAGGCCTATGAAATATGCTTAGTGGAGTAGGAATAACTGCATTATTTTCCTTCGTAAAGACGTGACAACGTTAGATTTAGAATAGAGGCCATACCTTTGTCATCACTGATTAGTTTATCATTATCATTCCACCTGTTTCAGTACTCATGCTCGATATTATTGCTTCCCTTTGTCTTCTCATTCATTAAACGTTCAAAGTGACTTTTCCATATTTCTTTCACCTCTTCATTACAGTTACACAAACTCCATTTCTTAATTCTCACAGCTCTTAACTTCCTTCCAAATTATTATTTTTTTTTTTCGTTAAACTTCTTACTTAGCTTTACTCTAAACTCTTTATCTACTTTCCTTTTACTCTCTTTCACTAACTCCTTAACTTCTTATTCCAAGATTTTTACTCAGTTCTCCTTCTCACTCTCATCTCCTCTACCATATGCCTTTGCAGCACATTCTTATATGCTCTCCTTTATCTCATCTATCCACCATGCATTTCCTTTCCTCTGAAGACTCAAAGGTCTATACCCAACTACTTCTGCTGCTGCTACAGTTAATGCATCTTTGAAAACACTTAATATCTCACTAACTTTTGTATGGAGTAGGCAGTAGACACCTGCCGCCCGGTGGAATACTCCAGGAAAGGTACTTACGGGGATGTAAGCGATGCTGCAGACTTAGTGATTCCCCGTGTCCTCTCTTCCTGTCCCCTTAGTGTCTCACTTACACAAGAGAGCAGCTGCAGTCTGCCCTTTAAAAACAACTTCTACTGCCACTTACATAACACTACAGGCACCTTACACTATTAAATCCTTCAACTCAATTTCATATAATGGCTTCACCACGCCCAGCCTCGGAGTCCCCATCTGGGGAGGAGACCACAAATGTCTCCAGGTCGGATTGCTCCTCTGATGATGACCTTGGGTGTCTTGACACTTCCTCTAATACTTTTTCTATTGATTTCTGCAACATTCGTGGCCTTAGATCTAATTTCCAATCTGTGGAACACCATCTCTCCTCTGCTAAACCTCATCTTCTATTCCTAACTAAAACAAAGTTGTCTGTGGCTGCTGACAGCAGCCACAGACAACTTTGTTTTAGTTAGGAAGAGAAGTAGGAAGTTAGGAAGAGAAAGTAGGAGGGAACAGAGAAAAAAGGGGCTGCTGACAGCAGCCCCTTCTCTCTTCCCTCCTACTTTCTCTATCCTAATATTCAATCCAAAGCTGGCCGTTGCATATATGTACGTAACTACATTACTTGCTCTCGTGCCCATTATGGGGTGTAGGGGGAACCAGGAGGTGTAGTACCTTTGACTTGAGAGCAGTTGCTTCCCTCTTTTGGGAAGGCTCTTGAGGCACTGGTCGTCACTGGTTCCCCAACTCTCACTTGTGGCTTCAAGCACCACACCCCGGCACACTATCTCGACTGATAGGTTGAACCAAGTGAGGGGCCCACGCCACTGTGGGTTAGTGAAGCTTTAAATTTGTAGTAAAATTCGGCGCCATATGACCACGTTGTTGCGGCGCCATGGTTTCAATCATTTAATCATCAATCAATCAATCGTGCCCATTATCTTGATTCTTCAGAATTATCTACCATCTGGCTAAGACCTCAATGTCACTCTCTAACTAAATACATCTGTGCTGTATATCTCTCACCTAATTCCTCTGACTATGTAAAATTCTTTGACTTCCAAAGTGGAGTACATCCTGTCTCACTTTCCTTGTGCTGAGATCTCCATTTTAAAGGATTTCAAGGTTCACCACTAGCTTTGGCTTTCATCCTCTTGCACAAGCCTTTAACTTTGCTATCCTTCGTGACCTAGAGCAGCTGGTGCAACTCCCTACCCATATCTTTGACCGCCTTGGAGACACGCCCAACATTCTTGATCTTTTCCTAACTTCCAATCCTTCAGCTTACTCTGTTAAACTTTCCTCTCTGTTGGGCTCTTTTGATCACAATCTTATTTCCGTTACCTGTTCTGTCGCTCCAGTGCAGCCTCAGGACCCATATTAGTGATGGTGCTTCTGGCATTTCAACTCTGCTAAGTGGGAGGACCTAAGGCAGTACTATTCTGATTTTCCTTGGGATAATTATTGCTTCCATGTTAGAGATCCTTCTCTTTGTGCTGAGGGCATAACAGAGGTGATTGTCTCTGGCATGGAGTCATACATTCCTCACACTTTCTCTAATACTAAAGCTAAAAAGCCGAGAGGCAACTCACAAACGGTACCGTAGCCATCCATCTGCTGAAAATCATGTCCTTTATATTTCTGCCCGTAATCATGCCAAATCTATTCTCCATCTTACTAAAAACTCTTTCATCAATAGAAAATGTCAAAATCTTTCCAATTCTAACTCTTCGTGATTTCTGGCATCTAGCCAATAATATCTCTAACAATATTACTTCTTCATCTTTCCCTCATTTACTTCAACCAGATGGCTCCACAGCTGTCTCTTTTTTCTCTAAAGCTGAACTCTTCGCTCAAACCTTTGCTACCAACTCTACTTTGGATGATACTGGGCATATTCTTCCTACTCCTCCACCCTCTTACTACTTCATCCCTAAAATAAAAAAAATTCATCATGACGTTTTCCATGCCCTCTCTGACCTTGATTCTCGGAAGGCTTACAGTCCAGATGGAGTCGCTCCTGTTGTTCTCAAAAACTGTGCTTCTGAGCTCGTTCCCTGCCTGGTCAAACAGTTTCGTCTGTCTCTCTCAACTTTTATCTATCTTTCTTGCTGAAAGTTTGCTCACATTTAACCTGTCCCTAAAAAGTTTGACTGCTCCAATCCTTCAAACTACTGCACTATAGCTTTGATTTTCTGCCTTTCCAAAGCCTTTGAGTCTGTCCTTAGCAAGAAGATAATGAGACATCTATCAGCTCACAACCTTCTCTCTGATTGCCAGTATGGTTTCCGGAAAGATCGGTCTACTGGTGATCTTACTTTTCTAACTGAATCTTGATCATCCTCTTTTAGGGACTTCAGTGAAATCTTTGCTGTCGGCCTTGACCTATCGAAAGCCTTCGATAGAGTCTGGTATAATCTTTAATTTCTAAACTACCCTCCTACGAATTCTATCCTTCTCTCTGTACCTTCATCTCCAGTTTCCTTTCTGACTGTTCTATTGCTGCTGTAGTGAATGGTCACTGTTCTTCTTCTAAAACTATCAACAGTGGTGTTCCTCAGGGTTCTGTCCTATCACCCACTCTCTATTACTATTCATCAATGATCTAAAACTGACTCAATGCCTTATCCACTCCTATGCTGATGACACCACCTTGCATTTTTCAACGTCATACAACAGACGCTGTACAAGGCTAAAGCAAAGGATAGAATAGGACCTCTTAAAGTAATGGATGGCAGCTTGATAGAAAATGGCGAGGAAATTAGTAAGGAATTAAATAAATACTTCTTGTCTGTATTTTTTCAGGAAGAGTTGGATAAGGAACTGGAGCCAGTACAGATACAATAGTCATAAGTAGGGAAGTAATTAGCAGGGAAATAGATAGACTTAAGACGACAAAATCTCCAGGGCCAAACAACATTTTTCCGAGGATTCTTAAAGAAGAACTCATTGAACCCATTGTGATGATTTTCAGAAAATCCCTAGACAAAGGAGTAGTTCCCAGGTTATGGAGGCATGCAAATGTAGTTCCTATATTCAAGAAAGGAGATAAGACAGAAAGTAGTAACTATCGCCCAATTAGTTTAACATCAGTGGTAGGCAAGATGTTAGAAGCTATCATAGCAAGGGCAATTAGAAAACATTTACATGAACACAAGCTAATTAGACATAGTCAACATGGTTTTAGCAAGGGAAAGTCCTGCCTGACAAATTTATTATCCTTCTATAGGAAAGTATTTGAAACCATAGATAAGGCTGATTGAGCAAAGCAGTGTGTTGAGGTGGTTTGGACACATGAAAAGAAAGGTAGATGACTGGTTGGGGAAGAAAATAGTATGGTCTGATGGTGTAAGGTTGAGAGGAAGGCCACGAATGGGATGGATGTATGTAGTGTTTAAAGTGTTGAATGAAAGAGGAATATCTGTGGAGCAAAGGATGATTGTATGTGATAGAAATTAATGGAGAGCAGTGGTGAATGAATAAGAAATCATACAGCGTTGATGACCCGTGGAGGTTTCTGAGCATCTAGTGTTACTCTTGGATTAGATCAGGTGTCGAGAGGGAGAGGGCATGAGTTAATCTTAGGACCCTTTTGGGGATACAATCTCAGCCTTCAGCCCCATTTGTGTAACACTGCTGGTTAGATTGCACTTCTTTTCTCTTCTGAGGTGTTAAGTAAGAGGAGTGTGTCTGTGTGTATGCAAGCCTTGTCTTAGCTACTTTCCTCTAGGGTGATAACAGCCTGGTATATAGCTAGATAGATAAACAACATAAGAGCAAGAAAACTAGTATACAAATTCATATTTGTTTATATTTTGCCTAACAACTAAACAATAACCCAATTACATGTTCAACGTTTACTGTTTTTTTTCTTTGGTTTTGCTGGCCTTGGCTTCATCCCTGGCTTTCCTGATCTAGACCTTTTCTTTTCATTTTTCTTCTCTGATTTAGTGTCTTTCTTAAGCCTCTTGTCCACCAGTTTATAAGGACCTTTAGTGCCCTTCGGCTTTTTACCACCATGCCTCTTCTTCATGACAACATAGGATGTCTCTTTCTTCTTAATTGGAGTCATGGCTTTCTTATACAATCTGAAAAGAAGAAAAGAATGTGAACAATCCTCTTTATAGTTAGAAGAGGTAAGATCAAATATACATATAAATTTTAATAGTCACAAGTTTCAAGGGATGATATGCAACACCAAGCTATTTGATGTAAGTGAGTGTCATTTGAGAGAGTATGTTATTCTGTCTGCCTGACACTTCCGATGTAATCCATGTTTAATGCATTGCTCCCTTTCAAAACTTTGAGGATGGTCACAACATACATTGCAGTCATCTCTTTTCTCTGAATTTTTTCTCTTTATTGATAGTGGGAGATTACTTTTCATAACATTGTATTGTCTACCAAAAGCATTCCATCCACCTGTTTTCCGGGGGTAGGGATAGAGGATCTATGTTAGCATTCTACCAGATAATATACAATCTCATTGTCCTCTGCCAACACTCAGAACTGAGGCTTGTGTATCCAATTAAATGTTTTGCTTTACTCTTAAAGAAGCAGTCAACAAAATGCCTGGTAGAGATAATATAATCAAGGGGAAACCTGCGGTCAGATGGACATGTAACTCTACTATTTAAATGCTGAATTTAATAAGTTTTGGATTGAATATCACCACCAAAATCTGCACATAAACAAGATGTGTGTGTTTAAACTTACAAACTATAATACTGATAACATAAATACTTACTTTTTCACTTCCTGAGCCTTTTCCCTCTCTGTTATATCTGCATTGTTGATCACGTTGTCAGCCTTCTTGCGGGCTTTGTCCATGCGCCTCTTAACTCTACGCTTCTTACGGGCCTTTGCCTCCACTACCTTCTTGATGGTACGTGCATTGACATCCTTGTTGCGGTCACGATACATCCTCAGATCCACCTGTAGAGAGTGAAAAAACATAATATAGTCCTACTGTTATGGAAAATTAACAGTGATTAACATTTGTAATAAGGTTCCCTTGTAGTGTAGTGAACTTGCCTACAAACCTTTGGACACTGACAAGCCAAGTCAGGATAGGTATGTGTTGTCTAATTTTAATTTTCCCTTAAAGACTGACCAGTAAATTGAGTATCACAGGAATTTTTTTTTTTTTTTTTTTAATTTTTTTTTAATTAATTAATTAATTAATTAATTAATTAATTAATTAATTAATTTATATATATTATATATATATATATATATATATATATATATATATATATATATATATATATATATATATATATATATATATATCTATATATATCTATATATATCTATATATCATAAACTGTTGGCGCCAGTAGGCTTACATGGAGGCACAGATGGACTTGCCTCTGCCTGTTATTTGGCGTAGGTTTTTAGATTTTTTATAGTGATGCCTCAAAAGTTTACGTTTTCGCTTGAATATGTTGAGAACGAAGAGAGGCTAATCGCTGCTAAAGCCTCAAATACATATAACATTGTAAGTCCCGTCTGAGGACAGTATGGCAGCAATTTGGGTAGTCTTTGGCCACTCGGCGGTGATATCAAATAATGACTAGAACCCAGTGGATATCAGGGGATCAAACCCAGGACCCTAGGTTGTCATGCCCAAACGCTGACCACTGTAGCTACCACCGCTGGTGAAAGTAAACTATTGTCATTGAGTCATGCCAGTCATTTATGTGTCAGTACTGCATCCCAGTCTACAAGGGGAAGGGTAGTAGAAATTAATATGGGAATTATAAAGGTAAGTCTTTAAAGTAAAGCTGGGAAGAGTTAAAATAAAAATTGTGATTAAACAGGTGCAGAAGATCACAAAAAGTAAAATTAGCAAAGAACAGGACGGGTTCAGAAAAGCTAGGAGATGTGCGGATAAGATCTATTCACTCAGGATGGTAGTTTAAAAGATGTTAATGAAAGGGTAGAAAGCATATGACAACTAAATGGACAGCAATGTAGGATATATGGAAGATATATGGTGTGTAAATAGAGAAACAAGTGAAAGTTTTGAAATACAATGTGGAGTGAGGCAGGAATGCAAGATATCCCTATACTTGTTTAATGGATGGTGTAGTGATGAAAGTAAAGGTTGGTAATGATGGTGGTAAATGGTTGTTCAATATAATTATGTTTGCTAATGATAGTCAAATTATGATTAAAGAATATGAGTGGCTAACAAAAGTGGGTTGATAAGGAATACAAAAGGCAGAAAGTCCTGCCTGTCTATCTATCTATCTATACCTTCAATGCCTCCCACCCCTCCAGGGACTCCTTAAATGAGGTGGCCACGGCAGAAGTCTCCATCTTTACCTTTTCTGGCATTCCCTCACCATTAACAAATATATTACTACTCTTCTGCTTCTGTTTAGTTTGAAAAAAATTTCCCCAGTTTCCAGAGACTAATTGCTTTATCTGGCAAATCTTGAAAAGAATTGAGTAAGTACTACTTGTGATATAGGGATATTTAGAGAGTCAAAACATTGCTGAGATGGAAGAACCGTCCGAAATGACAAACACGAATGAGAGAGTTATGGGGGAGCAATATAAGTGTGATGCTAGATAGAAAGGAGTGAAAACTTAAAGTTTTTTTTGTTCCTTTTTCTTGCTTCTTCCAGTAAGTGTGTGGGAGAATGCCAATCTAAAGGCTACACTGACAGTGTACACTGTCGGTGTAGCAAACAAACAAAGTTAGAAATTCTAGCACATGTAAGATAAATCATGATGTTTTGGGAAGACCCTTGAACTTGTACTTGAGTTGGGAGTCACCCAGTGTACACACATTACTGAGTGTACACTGGGTGACTCCCAACCCAAGTACAAGTTCAAGGGTCTTCCCTAACATCATGATTTATCTTACATGTGCCAGAATTTCTAACTTTGTTTGATAATCATGTCACTTGAGTGGTGAATATAGATTGTATATATAGAAGAAAAAATTTAATTTGTCACAAGATCATACATCCCATAAAGGTAGATCGAGTACCTAGAATTTATCTTGTTTTGCGATAGTTCTTGTCCTATGACCAATGATGACTAAAAATGTTCCTCAAATTTTATAATTTGGTTAGAGAATACGTAATGTTGTAAAGATTTCTTTCTAGCATACCAAGTTCTCTGTGTAAAATTAAGTCAGCAGGTGAATGTGGCATAGTTTCCAGAATCCACAGGAAGTATTCTTGCAGCCTCCACCATAAGGTCAAGTGCACATAATTTGAATTTTGCATAATTAAAACAGCAATAGCAGTATTGTAAATAGTGAGGATTAACTGAGTGCAGCTTGACTGTAAATGAATGTACAAAGAAGTAACTTGAATGTTGGAAAAAGTAAAACATTGAATTCTGCTTGCAGATGATACATTAATGATTACAGGAAATGAGTAACCGACTAAAGCTGGTAGATGTGTTTCAGTGTATGCAAAAGGTGAATATAAACAAAAGTGAGGTGATGGTGTTTGAGAGGAGTAAAAGTGAAGTAATAGATTTTGATTGCCTATATAGATTAAGAATTGAATGTCTGAAACATTGTGAAATTAGGCTGAATTGATGGGTGTAAATCAATCTAATTATCTTGGCTTGATCCTGTGTAAAAAGGGAAGCACAGAAGCTGAGACAAGAGAAACAGGAAAGTGGTTGGATCCCTAAGGCACATGATGAAGAAAAGGATGGTAAGCATGAAAGAAAGGGAGGGTGGGAATTGCATGATGGAATAATTGTAATGACAATCACTTATGCAAGTGAGACATGGAGATGAATTGAGTCAAGGATCAAGGATCAATTACAGTAAAAACGTGACTACTTTCCCAGCCACTCACCGGATCTACTATCACTGGCACAGAGTTAAACTTCTTTTCGTCCTTCTGAAACCAATCAGGGAGGTCATCCTCATCACCATTCATGTACCTGCAACAAAACTTAGTCAACATCACACAAATATTGTCCTTTGTACACTACTATTCCCACATCCGAGCCCCTAATCTGCTGGTTAGGCTGCAAGGTTTTCTAATGCACTTTTGGCCATGCACAGAATGCTTGTGGACACAATTATTTACTTTGCTTCACTTAATAAATTTAAAAATTTTTGGCATCACAAATCTCATGTGTTATATAAATTCATCTTTTACAATACCTTGTAGAGATTATTAGGTAATTTGTGTGTTAAGATTTAATGTAACCCCAAATACTTCCTCTTACAGTTGCATAAATTGTTGTTATTGATTTAAACTTACTATTTATTTGTTTGTTCTCTGTGGTGTTCTTTAGTCAGTAGTTACCCATTCTCTCCCAGTATATTTTGTTAAAGGCAAATTTTCTACTTAACACGCGCAAAAATTTTACCTTGAAAATTCAGACATGACTCACGATACCCAGTATTCAGACACTACCAGACCCGTTTTAATTATAATTCATATACCTGTCTGACCCTTTCATGATTTTAATCCTTGTCTTGACAGACCTCATTACTATCTCACTAGACTTAGCATTAATCTGTGTACCTGCTTCTGACCCTTTTCTCACTAATTGTATTTACCTGACTGTTTACCAAGTCAACCTACAACAAAGAAGTCACCTAAATGCAATGTATGTGACGGGCATTTCACCACCAATTTCTTTTCAGAATCATTAGACTGTTGTCTGTCTTGTAGACAAAACACGGTAAACTGAAGAAAAAATTTCATGTTTTGCGGGAGTTTGTCAAATCAAACATTGTAGTTTTACCACCCACTTGTTTATCTACAGGTCAGTCATAGATATACGCCACTATAGCTAATGCTGTAAGTTTCCCAGATTGTGTTGTAATGCAGGAAAAAGCACCTTTCACTCTAGTGAGAAATCATGTCTGGCAAATCAATAATAAATATTTGTTACCCATCACAACTTATAACAGTGACTCTATAGTGAGCGAGCAGCTTCAAGAATTCTGCGGGAGAGCGCGAACTACCAATAAACGGATGTGCATGTCTGGTGGTTGTTTGGACGATATCTACGCAGCCTGTGATGAGGCAACCAGTGTGGCTGATAATAATACTGTTTTAATTATTAATGCAGGTACAAATGACTTCATGAACACCAGATCCGAGGAGCTGCTGGAGAAATACAGGTGGATGATTCAGTTGTACAAGTGTAAATCTAACAAAATTATTCTTTCAGGAATCCTTCCCCCAGAGTAGTGCACCGACAGCTTTTTACAAGAGGGCCTTTAGCACTAATAACCATCTTAAGTCCATTTGTACAGAGAAAGGTATGGATTTTATCAATTGCTGGGATGGCTTTTATGATAAACCTTTCCTTTTCAAGAACAATGGCCTGCATCTAAATCCAGTTGGTGCAGCTCGTCTTGGCAGCATGCTAGTGCATCTTATGCACCAACAAGTACAGAAACTGTGCACAAATTATCATGCATTATTATATATGTATGTGTCTTGATATTCATTTTAAATCTCCTTCAATTCAAAAGCCATCAGAAACCTACAACAAAGGACTCACCTGTTCCAGCCAGCATCCATAATGTCTCGTTTTGACTTTTTGGAATGAATCATTTTGGTTGCCAAAGCGAGGCCAACGGGGTCAAGCTCTGATGGTTCTTGATTCCTTTTCCTCTTTTTTGAAGTGATTCCTGGAGAAGTGCAGAAAAAATTAAATATGCATAAAGGCAAGAAAGGATGAAGGAGAAAATCATTTCACGGTGAAGTCAAGTCCTGAGTTATGGTGAAAGCAGTGAGTGAAATTTGCAGAACTCATGAGGGTGTTGAGACGAGGATGTTTATGTCAACTTGTCTAATCAACCTTTTTTTGAATAAATTACAGAAATAAAAATGTGCACTAATAATGCTATATAGAAATTTAATGCAATTTCTTTTGTATGTAAATGACACTATTGATTAAAGAGAATTCACAAAAAAAAAGTTGGAAAAAGCATCTATTAATGTTTGCAAGAGGTGAAGAAAGTACCGTATTTGATATTTATAAGACACTTTTTTTCCAAAAATGTCCCAGAAAATCACCCTGCTTCTTATAAGGTCAGCTTTGGGTTACTAGCTAGTTGAGTTCTAGTGTTCTGTCTTACTATCTCCGCCAACAATTACTGTCTATCCCGTGGCCTGGCATTGTTCCCTCTGCTCAGGGAAAACAGCTTCCCCCACACTTATATCATCATCAGCCTCAGCCTCTATGTGTTCACTGCAGTACAAAGGCCTCACCCAACCTTCTCCACTCATCTGTCAGCTGTATGTTCCAGTTCCAGCAAAACTTCTTAACTCATCTCTCCATCTAGTTAGTTTTCTGTCTGACCTGCCTTCTTTATACCATCACTGGGTTGCCATTCTGTTACTCTAACAGTCCATCTATTATCACTTTGTCTCATAATGTGTCCTGTCCATGTCCACTTTTTTTCTTTTAATTGTGCTCAAAATGTCTTCAATTTTGGTCTGCTCCCTAATCCATAATGCTCTCTTCCTATCTCTCCATATTATGCCAAGCAGTATTCTCTCCATTCGCCTTAGGGGACTTTGAAGTTTTTGTTCCAGGGCTTTTATAAGACTCCAGGTTTCTGATCCATGTGTTAGAACTGGTAGAATATACCCATTATATAACTTTCTCTTCAACTATAGTGGGAGATTACTTTTTATAACATTGTTTTGTCTACCAAAAGTACTCCATCTCATCCCTATTCTTCTTTTGATTTCTTTTTTCTTTTTCATGATCTGGAAATGAACCAATTTTCTGTCCTAAGTAAATGTACTCTCGGACACATTCTTTTACTTTATCATGTATTTTAATTTCATGATCTCATGAAATTGTTGAACATTACCTTAGTTTGCTTCATATTCATCTTTAAGCCCACTTTCTGGCTTTCTCTATGCAACTGCAAAATCATCTACTGTAGTTCATATGTCGATTCGCACAAGAACAATATTATCAGCAAATCAAAGATTATTTAGATATTCTCCGTTTATCTGAATTCTGGTTTCTTTTCAATCCAAGTGTCACATCAATCACTCGACTAAAAGCTTAGTAAGTTCGTTATACAAGACCTTTCTCCTCTAAATCCAAACTGATCACCTGAGTGTGTTTGTCTCTTCCAAAAACTTCAACCATCTGTCCTTAACAAATTTTTCCCAAATTTTTGCCACAACGCTTGTTAATGATACTGGTCTGTCATTCAATGGTTCTTCTTTATCTCCTCCTTAATGAATTGACACAATATTTGCTCTTTTCCAATCTAGCGATACTCTGCTCTTCTTTAGTGAACTCTCAATTATACTATGTAACTTTCCTGCTAGTTGGTTACTGCATTCTTTCATTATCCAATTTGACACTCCATCTGGACCCAGTGCTTTTCTTACATCTTGGCTTTCCATTATTGTTTTACTTCTTTTATGTTTTCCATTAAATATTCTGTTGCTATAATATTATTCATTCTAAATTAGCTTCCTCTTGTAAATACAGTCTGAAAGCACTTGTTCAACCTCAGCCTGTTGTAATGCATCTTCATACACTGTGCCTTCTACCTTCACCTTATCTACTCCCTCCCTGCTTTTCATTTTTCCATTTATATATCTATAGAAAAGTTTTGGTTCGTTTTTACATTTTTCTTTTATATTTCTCTCAAAGTTACTTTCTTCTTCTCTTCAGATTTTTACATATTCATTTCAAGTTGTTTTGTATTTCTCCTATAAGTATCTTCCTCCACTTGTTTCATGTCTTTTCTCTTTCCAATCTTGTTAATTCACATCTATTTAACCATTCATTCTTTTTCTTTTCTCTAATAGCCATTTTTGGGACATATCTATCTATGCCTTCCATGTATATTCGGATGAACTCACCCATTTCGTCTGAGTGTTGCTTGTTACATGAAAACTACTCTAGTCTGTCTCTGTGAAAAATTTTCTCAATCCTACAAAGTCTGCTTTACCATAATTGTATCTTCCATTCTTGTGTTTCTCTCTTCTCCACTCTTTTATGCTATCATTTACTTCAAACTCAATAAGTACATGGTCACTCTTTCCTAGTGGGCACTGGTAATTTACTCTTCTAATTACTTCCAGTTCCTTTGCCAATAGTGAATCTAGCCTTGATTGTACTTCATTAACTCTAAATCTTGTGTTCTCTTTAATCCACTGAGTCATAATGTTATTCATTACCAAATCCAATCCCAATCCCATGATTCTTCTCCTCCTTCAGTATACCATCTTCCCAGCAAACTTCTTTGCAGTTGAAATCTCCAACCATAATTATGTTGTCACTATTTTCTATCATATTGTATCATAATTGTATGTGTCCCTTCACCATGTTTCCATACTCTTTTCTCCCCCAGGCATTTTAGGTCTAAAACTCTCCAATAGAACTTCTGTTTCTCCTCTTCCGTTCTCATCTCGTTTTTCTCCTTGGCTTCTTTGTGTGTGTGTGTGTGTGTGCAGGTTGGATATTTCCTCCAAAGGACCTAGAATGGTCTACACCACACCCTAACAGGTAAAATAGGTAATTCACATAAAAAAATTAAAAAAACTGAAATAAAATAAAATGTCCAAAAAAAATCAATGCTTGTTTTAACTTATCTTACCATATGAATGTCTCTATCTAGCCCAACAAACTTGCAGTCCCTATTTACCTTCACCAACAGCTGACCCAGCAGCACGAGGCATCTGGGGGCCATGAGTAACAGGCTCTTCATCAGAATCAGAATCAGAATCGGAGTCCTCATCAGAGTTTGAGTCAGGAGCATCTCTCGCCACCTCTGCTTCTTCTGACTGGTCACTGGTGTACCCTGATTCATTGCCCTGAGAACAAAATGATAATTCTTAAAATGCTACATACTCCAACAGTCAAGGATATTGAGGCAAACAGTTCCATAGCTGCCAATCTCCCTGGTAAAAGATAGATGACTTACGGTTGCTTCAGCTTCCTCCTTCTTCTTCTTCTTGACTTTAGGTTCCTTACCCTTGAGCTTGCCTCCTTTAGCCACGTACTTCTGCATCACTGCCTCCAGCTCATAGTCTTCATCTGCTTCAGTCTCTAAGCCCTTGAAGACATCCTGTAGAACAGAGTAAAGGTAAATATACCATTATAGTGAATAATAGAAAAACAGGGCTGGCAAAGTACTTAATAATTTCTGCAACCACATGTACTCATTGAAATGCAGATTAAGGGTTTAAGAAGGTTTCTTACCTGACTGAACCAGTTTTCTGCCTTACGAGCTTTTCTATGTTCCTTTGAGTCCCCAACCAAGTCGGTCAAGAGAGGATTGACCGCATCACCATCAGTCTCATCCTCACTTCCCACATCCGACATGGTTACTGTGTTTCTCAGTCCTAATCCTTCTTCCTCACTGTCTGTGTCCTCCTCTCTCTCATCCTCACCTATTTCCTTTTTTCCTTTATCCAAGTAGTATCTTAGGGAAGAAAAAAAAATAATAATAATAATTAAAAATAAATATATATAAATATATATAATATATATATATATATATATATATATATATATATATATATATATATATATATATATATATATATATATATATATATCACCACAGCATCCACATATAAAGATATGCTTAAAATTAGTAAAGTGAAGACTGATTCCTATGTTTTCACTTTAAATCATTCTATGTAAGTTAAGAAAAATTAAGATGTGAAATTATGGCTTTATACAGGTCACCAATACAGTATATTGATATTCATATAGTATGCTAATATGTTATACGTACAAGTTAATGTATTGTTCTGGACAGCAAAATAAAGTATCAAAATTATGTACAGAAATTGATGTGGTGATGCAGTAAGGCATTGAACAATATTTCAAAAGTATGGGAAACATGCGTGATGATTTCTAACAAAAAAAAAAACATATAACATTCATGAATGCATTGCCAACAATATGGGGTTCTAAGGTTAAAGCAATATCACCATTTAACATCACAATTTGGTGGCTCACCTGCCAGTCCTGTCCAGTTTACTTGAATTCCTGTCAAACATCATGAAAGTGGGTCCTTGTGGACCGTCTTCCTCCTCACTCTCAGACAGCAAGATGTCTGCTTCTTGGTCCACTACTGAATCCACATTCTGAACCTGTACACACAAAGTAGTCACTATTCAGACTTGCCATATATATATATATATATATATATATTATATATATATATATATATATATATATATATCGTTGGCCACTTGTCCTTGTTGGCTCTCGCTCTCGCGCGCTGGCATAAACACTTTAGTTAAAGTAACTGTATCAGGTAAGACTGCACTTTGACACATTTTACCATAACAAATTTGAGCCAATGAAATATGTATTAAACCATTTTCCACTATTCCCATCTCAACTGCATAGTCCTCAATTCTAATGAGCTTTGTAACTGTTACATTCCTGAATGTTACTTCACTACATATGTGCCATAGTCTCAAACAGCAAGAAATACCAAGATTGGACTACCAATAAGTTCAAGATGATGCGAGGAGCATCCAAAGTGGTGCATTGTCCAAAATCTGTGTCATGTTATGAACTCAAATACACGTAAAAGACAGTGAAACACCTCAAGGGTGTGATGGTTTGGGGGTGTTGTAGAGGTGCTCTTTGTACATGTGGTTTGTATTTCCTCCCTAAATGTGAAACCAAAAATGGGGCAAAAAATTAGAGGTGCTAAAGGCAGTAAAACATTCATACACAATGGAGCCATTCTGCACAAAACAAAGTCTATGACAAATTAGCTTCAAGAGAACAATATTCCTGTGTTACATTGGCCTGGAAATTCACTGATCTCAACCCAATAGAAAATGCCTGGCAAATGATGAAAAACAAAGTGTGTGAGAGGCAGTCTAGTAACTTCATTAAGCTAATAGATGCCATAAAGAAAAGCTAGATTATATAGACAGAATATTTTGTAAAGTTAGCTGATTCTATGCCTTCCAGGATCAAAAGTGTTGAAAGTTAAGGGAAATATGACTAAAGATCAATTTGTGTAGTATATATACAAAACATCCTGTGTTTTTGCAAGAAACAATATCGAAGAAGGATTTCCCATACACCACCACTCTGTGCCTTTTAGTCATCTTTTATGATCCACAGGGAATATGGTGGTAGTATTTTTGCAGCCCCTACCACAAGACACACTATTGGTAAAAATATTACTTGCATTATTCTTATGAAGGGTGGAAATTAGATTGAGAATACACAACAGCTGAGTCGTCGCTGGTACTGAGCATCAAATGCATGTGAAACGGCTGAGAGCCATCACTGGGAATGTACAGGTTAATATCAATCTTAAAATTCTGAACAAACTGAATGTAAGACTACATCATGTGCAGAGTCTTCATCTTCACTGAAGAAATGAAGGTGAATTACTGCCTTACCTGAGAGAGTTTCTCAAGGCTGAAGAGTCCATCTCCACCAGTCTCCACGGGGCCAGGGTCTCCAGGAATGACTGACTTCAAACGGAGCTTTTCCTCAAGTTTCTTTTTCTCCTTTAATTTGCGTTTTCTGGCTCTCTTTTCCTCTTGAGCATTTTCAGTCTAGTGGGATAGAAGATAATCTTTACATTACACACGCAATCATTATGAACCTTGTATCAACACAACTTTTCTTTTAGAAATTACAAACTACTGTAATATAGCATGTAACATATGGACATGCAACATTCCTTTTCTCTGAAATAAAACTGCGCCTTGATTTGCTTATAGTCAAATATGTGACATTTGTTTGTGGTAGTATCTTCATGATGCATATGCACACTATGTTAGTAAAGTTGATGATTAAACAGGCTACGTGTACAAGCATACAATAAACCTGATGTCATATTCTATTATACAATGCTTTTAGAAATCTAGTCCTTAAGTAACTAAGTCTGTGGGTATCTATACTCTGCTCATTCAACTTTTACACTTCCCTTTCTCTGAATCCATATCTTACCTTCAAATCTAGAATTTGTTTTTGCAATTTGTCTAACTCCTCTTCTTCTTCCTCCTCTTCAGTCTTTTTCTCTTCGGTTTCTTCCTTTGCCTCTGCTGATATCATTTCTTCTTCAATTTTCTTCATCTCGGCCTGGGTGAAATAAAATGGTTTAAATATAGAAAACAATTTGATATTTCATGGAGGGAGGGAAATTCTGTTTAATTGTCAACAAAATTAATATGATGGAGTGAAATGACAAGGAGCATCTACACGAGAAAAGCATATGTTGCAAGTATGAAAAGAATGTTCCCTGCAAAACAGAAAACAGTGTATAGAAATACTTGAGAGGGAGAGAAGAGGAGTGCAAAAGGAAAAACTTGTATGGGGATGACAATTTGCTTGGGAGAGCTCAATGGGAGAGGCATCTGAATTTATGGATAGATCCATTCAGATAGATAGATCATCAATGGTGATGTAATTTCCCTAAATTAATGTGTTAGAGACATTAAAATCTAGAGTTTAAGAAAAAAGTATTCCGGTAAAATTAAACCCAATTATCAATTTCAATAAAAAAAATATATTCTTTGATAATTTGTTTGCAGTGAATAAAACACTGTTCATAAAAAAATTAGTGTTGCCTTTCATTCCCTACAATAAGTAAGCATATGCTTTGAGAACTATTAATACACTCTACATTTAGAAATACGTACACTCAAAACATTATCTATTAATCCATCTATAGCTGACACTTGTTCCTAAACACCTACCTCAGGGGATGGCCATGACAAAAATCTCTCCATTTATTCCTGTCATTAAATTTCCTTTTTACATGCTCTAATTCTCACAATCTTTTTTCTCCCCTTTGTCTATCATAGCAAGCACTTTGTCTTCCCATTTCACTAGGAGTTGTCTTAATGCCCTACTATACTCATCTACATTCTTTGACATTTCACTTTCTGCTATTCTTTCTGTGGCCAAACCATCTCAAACCAGTATTACAAAGGGAATAATTCCTTTAACAAACAGCATTTCTTTGATACAACAAACTATCAACATACAGATGACACCCGCATCTTGATGATGAATTTTCTGAAGCACCCGTGCAGCGGAAAAGTGCCATTATAAAAGCTATACACAACATCAGCACAAACACTTTCCATCAACACTTTTTTTGGTCACCCATATCTCCTATCCATTCCAAGCATGTGTTATATAATTTTATATCATCTAAGACTCACTCCAGTACAGCTGTAAATCATTAATAATTTTTCTCACTCATTACAAAATCTAACTTTTCCCTTCTCTCTCCATCAAAGTACAATACCATGTGTTGCACAGTCTCCTCCATCCTGTCATCACACAACTTACTTATATTACTTCCCTAATTCCTACACCTATACACTGGTGGTAATACACCAATGCCGTGCAGCGAAATCCGGAACATCAGAACAGATCAATTTATTGTGTTTGCATATCTATCTATCTACATACACAGCTAGTAAAAAATTTCACTTGGAATAAGATTAAAATGTGCTACTAGCTAAGATAAAGATTAAAGGCAGATGGCAGTATGCCAGGAAAAATAGTAAGGGAAAGGTGAGTATGGTGTTAGCTAGTGAAAGTATGAATATGAAAGAGGTTAGAGAGGAGTATGAAAGGAAGGTATGTAAGAAACTGAGAGAAGCTAGGATGACAATTGAAGAGAGAACGTGTTAGTGAGGTATTCAGAGTGTTGAAAGGTGCAGTGACCAGAGTAACAGCAGAAGTGGCTGGGTATAGAGCATTGAGGAGTCAGAAAAAGTGTATGGTGGACAGATGAGATGAAATGAAGGAGGCTATAGAAAGGAAGAGAATGCTGCAAAGGAATGTGGAAGAAGAAATAAGAGTGAGGATGAGAACTGAGTACAAATTGGTGAATAGGAAGGTAAAGGAGTTGGTTGAAGAGTGTAATGGGAAAGTGAATGAAGTTTGGTATAAAGCCGAGTGTGAAGTTTAATGAAAATAAAGTTGTTTTGGAAGGAAGTTAAGAAAGAGGGAGGAGTAGTAGATAAGGGTGAATGTGAGAATTAAGGGAGAGGATATAGTGTATGTAAGAGGTAAAGAGGAGGTTAAAAGAATATGGAAGAGTGACTTTGAACATTAAGTGAATGAGAAGCATGGGTGTGGAAGCAGGTGGAAAGAACATTAATAAGTAGGAAGGAATTGATAGAAAGGAAGTAAAGAAAGCAATAAACAAACTTAAGTGTGGTAAAGCTGCAGGCGTGGATGGAATAACTGTATAAATGTTAAACTATGGAGGAAAAACAATGATAGAATGGATGTTCATGATATGTGACCTTGCATGGAGACAGAGAGAAGTACCAGATGAGTGGAAGAAGGCAATTATTGTGCCCTTGAATGCACTACAAAAATCTCACACATAAATAAATGAAGGGATAGTTAGACTGATATTTGAAAGGAGGGAAGTAGAGGTGGTTGACTTTAATACACCTTAAAGGGTGAGTGTGCCAACAGTAGGAAGGTGTGAGGTAGTTCTAGGAGAGAAGATGGAAGAAGTGAAAGAATTTAAGTATTTGAGAACAGTGTTATGCAAACATGAAAGAAGAAATATGAGAGAGGGGTGTAAATGGTAGGTATGTCATAGGATCACTTGCAAAGATTATGAGAGGAAAGAACGTATCCATGGAGACAAAGAGAGGTTTGAGAGAGAGCATTTTCCTGCTAAAAATGATGTATGGATCAGAAACTTGGACATGGAATAGGGCAAAGCAATCAAGAGTGTGTGCTGTGGAAATGAGTTTTCTGAGAAGAGCATGTGACATGATAAGATGGGAGGTTGAGAGCAATTAACATGTGAATGAAAGATGTGGCATGGGACCTTGTGCAAATAGAGTGGTGTGGTGTAGTGGAATGGGTGAAAAGAAATACTTTGCGGTGGTTTGCTCATCTTGACAGAAAGAAAAGCGAAGAATATGTGAAGAGAATGTATGTGAGTGAAATTGAGGGCCCTAAGAAGACAGCAAAGCCAGTTGTAAGATGGAATTAGGTAAAGGATACTACATACATGAAAAGAGGTGCTGATAGAGGGGGAGCCCTTGAACAAGCAAGGAGGAACTGTTAGGATAGGGATAGGTGGAGGCTCTTCTGCCATGGCCATCCCCTTGGGGGACATATCCAGAGGGAACGAGGCATCAGAAACTAGATAGACAGATTTAGACTGTTATCTGCTAATCCAGTGTCTCTGGCTATCCCCTTTTTCCTTTTTATTCAGTATAAAACAGAATTATGATCGTATTACATAACATTCTTATTCAGAGAATCACATTAACAAGCATGATTAACAAAATAAATAAGCCACATTAGTCTCATACCTTAAGATTCTTCCTCCAAGTCAACAGCTGCCGCAGGTCCTTCCTCCCTAAAACTTTGATGTCTTTGCAGTTTTCTATGATGGCCTCTGTGGTTAGTTTATGATTCTTGATCTTGTCATCATCAAAATAAAGCTGGAAAATAGAATTCATTTAGATATTTTTCTTACAAATATTCACCAAAACAAATCTTTGGTTAGCAAGATGAGAGAGATTAAAAAATCTATCAATTATCTATATACTAGACTGTTATCCCCCTAAAGGGTGGTAGCCGATACAAGGCGTGCATACACACATACACATACACTCCTGTCACTTTGCCCCTCAGCCCCTAAAGAAGAGAAGTGCACCACGCTCAACAGTGCTACAGGTCAGTAACACAAATGGGGACGAGGGTGAGGGTCATATCCACAACAGGGTCCCAAAGTTAAGATTTACCCCTGCCACTTCATATTTAACTCATGCCCCTCTCCCTTCCTATACCTGATCAAGGGTCACACCAGATGAGCATCAAGGTCACTTTATTTATCATGCATTCACCATTGCTCTCCATTCACTTATATCATGCACAATCACCCTTCCTAGATCCACAGACATTCCTCTTTTATTCAAAGCTCTTTTCACACCATCCATCCATTTCATTTGTGGCTTTGCTCTCAACCTCACACCTCTCACATCAGATCCTACTATTCTCTTCACCAGCCAGTATACCTCCATTCTCTCCATATGTCCAAACCACTCAAACATACTCTGCTTGACCAGCCAACTCTCGTAACATCAGTTCTCTTTGCACCTCCTCATTTCTCACTCAGTCCACACATACTCCTCACACACTTCATCTCCATTGCATTTAACATCTTGTCTGCTTCTGTCATACTCCATGTTTCATCCCCATACAGTGCAATTGGCAAAGCTAATCTCTTTACATTCATTCCCATCATTCTACAACTCTAAAAACCTTCTTCATTCCTCCCAACACCTTTCATACATCTGATCTTAGACTTCTCTATTCCTCCATTTACAACAATCTTGGACCCTAAATGTTTAAAACATTACACTTCCTAGAGCAGTTCACTATTTAATGCAACATTCATCTTTCTACCACCAACATCCATTGTGTATTTCATAGCTTCACTTTTATTCCCATTAACTCAAAATTCCTCCTTCTACACACTCGTCCCAATTCTTCCACCAGATGACAAAATTTCTCTACGAAACCACCACTAAAGGTGTATCATCTGCAAGCAGTAGCTAATTTATCTTCCACTCTATCATCTGCATTTACCAAACTCAGTCCTCTTCTTGACATTCTCGCTTTTATCTCCCTTACTACACCATCCATATAAATATTGAACAACCATTGTAACATCACACATCCCTGACATAGTCCTTTTCAAACAGGAAACCAATCACTCATGCTATTTCCCATCCTTACATACACTCTACTTTTGACAGAAACTTTTCACACTACTTAGCAGCCTGCCACCTAGCCAATACAATTATAGGATATTCTGCAAGCCATGCCTATCCTGTCATTAGCTTTATATATATGGGAATGGCCCAGTTCAGCGCCGCCGTTTCAGCGCCGCCAGACTACTCAGCGCCGCCGTTTCAGCGCCAGACTATTCAGTGCCACCCATTCAGCGAGCGCCACCAAATAAATAATTTATTCAAGGAATCACACTTTTAAAATTTAAAACATGTAGAGTCTTTAAAAAAGGATATTCTTTATTTTAAAAAATATGAAAAAACATTTGAAATCGTTTAAAAGAGGGTATTATTTATCTTAGTATGATAAATTGTGCGCAATTGCCCGTAGATATTCTACTTTATTTCTTTCCCCATACTCAAAAACAATTTTTTATATTCTTTCATCTGCTTTTCTGTATTTTAGTAATTTGATTTGAGGTTCATGTCCAGCTGAAAGTTTCTCAAAATATTCATCTCGTCCTTTTTGGACTCGTTTAAGAGGATTGAGGAAGTTCCATATTGATGGATGCAACATTCCCAGTTCGCTTTGTAGTCGTCTGTTTGCTGCTTCAGCATGGTTATTGGTTCTATCTTCTCCTTGTAAAGTTCGTTCGTACATGTTCCACATCTGTATGGGAAACAATGGTTGTCTTCTCCCAGTTCCTCTCCGATTTGGACGGCCAATATAATTATCTTCAAACCAATTTAGAAGCGGAACCAGTTCATCAGGCAAGGCCATCACAAGAACATCCACGTGACGGTCAATATCATCATTTGGTACAAAAGAAAGTGCCTTCACCATTTTAGCATTTAAAGCAAAGTCGGGAATATTATTATATGAACCCATGAGACCCATACTTTTGATTTGTTAGCCTGGCACTGAATAGCCTGGGTTCAGGAAACTTTACTCACCTTTCCCCCTATGTGCCCTATCTTTTTGAGAGAATACAAAGGAGCGGCATCTCAGACCTCTTGCACTGTCCATTTTTGTAGCCTTTTACAATCCACAGGGAATACGTTGGTAGTATTCTTGCAGCCCCCACCACATGCCTAAAACACTTCTTTCTGTTTTGCCAAAAACTTTTGACACACCTTTCTCACAGCAAACACTTAATCCACACAGTTCCACCTTCTTCTAAAGATACATTGCTCCTCATAGATAAGACCTGTACACTTTCTGATTCTCTTTATCAGTACCCTACCATACATCTTACCTACAACACTCAACAGACTTATACCCCAAGAATTAGTAAACTTACACCTATCACCTTTACCTCTATACTTTATAAACATACACTCGCCCAGCAACTGGTACCATACTGGTCACAACACATGTATTTAGTGACCATTTTAACCATTCTATCACACTTGTACTGCCACTTTTTAGACATTTTCAAACCCTTCAAAACACCCATCAAACCATGCAGCTTTCCCTTCTTTCATCTTCTTTACCACCTCTTTCACTTCCTCTTTTGTGATCTGTGTTATTCAACCTTCCTTACACATTCACTTAATTTTCCCCTCTAACTGCAACTATCACAGCCACTATATCTTCCTCTACATTTAACAGTTCTTTAAAATAATCAGCCCATCTTTCTACCCATTCTTTCATCTGCACTCATTTTTGCAACACGCACAGCCCTTTCAGCTTGATTTCTCTTTTCCTTATATCTCTCATGACACCTTATCCTTCCTCTGCAACCACACTTCATAGGCCTGCCTCTTTTCTGCTACAGCCACACTTACATCTTCACACCACCATTCACTCTCCTTTCTCACCCCACCTCCTACTTCTCATACCTCACACCTTCTCTGTACACCCCACCACAGCACTCTTAAACAGCTGCCATTCCTCTTCCACATCACCTTTTCCACACTCTCACACCACATTCCACTCATCTGCAATCCTTTCCTGATATTCCACCATTTTCTCCTTTTTGTTCAACTCATTCACTTTCAGAACTCTCCTCCATTCATCTACTTTTCACCCATCTCATATCTACCCTCGGCTTTCTTTCCACCACAATGATTTGACATACCTCACCTTTCTCCTCTTAAAACTCTGGCATCCAACAACCATCCTATACATTGTTCAACACAACCACATAGTCCATCATTGCCCCATCCACAACCTTTCCATTGCCTTCTCATCCATGTATACTTGTGAATATCCTTTTTCTTGAACAAGCTGTTTCCAACCACTCTCTCTTCTACACATAATCCTATCTTTTTTTTCTCTCTCTCTCTCAGATATGCTGTGCCTAACAACCACATCTTCAGATTCAGAAGTGGCAGCTTCTATGTCGTGGAACCACCTCCAAGTGGCTAAACACTGGGGGCCAAACCACCACAACTAACCCCTTCCTCTTCGTGGGACAAGAGCACATGGGAATGGCTTTGGTCACTTGGGCAAGTAGCACACCCTCCACACAACACACACAAATGCATGTTTTTTGACACTGATTTTTTTTCTTTTTTGGTGGTCATTTCTCAACTTTTTCTAATCATTGAGGCAAATAATCACACATGCCAACAACACAACATACACTCTATGAGTTTACCCTGTAGGAAAAAACAGTCAAGACCATGGCCTATCTCAGGGGTTTGGGGCTGTTTGGCCAGGCAGCCTCAGGAACAACAACCATGCCTTCAACTAGCTTATCACCAACATGAACATTTAAATCCTAACAACACAATACTCCCATTTGCTCCAACACTCTGTAAACAATCATCCAAATAATTATAATAAGCCTCTCTTTCTGTTTCCTCCCTCTTAGTACCAGAACCATATGCAGACACAAACACCCAGAACTCGACCAAACTTTACTTTCACCCAGATCAGCCTTGATGGCACTTCCTTTTATTCCAATTCACACTGTCTCACTGCCAGACTCACGATTAAGGTCACTCTTTCCCTTGCTTTCCATCTGGTCACACCTGACGTCCTTCCACTCACACATCTAAATTAACATTCAACCTTCTCTTTCAAATTATTTTTCCTCAATGCTAACACATCAAACTTCTGCTTGACAAATATTCTTCCAATCTCTTATCCTCAAGTGTACTATATCCATGCACAATTCAGAGACCCAATCAATCAATCAAAATATCTCAAGAACAGAAGAAAGTATGACAATCTAAGGAGCATACTTAAATTTACTGATACTCCAAGTACCATTCAGAGGAAGATGACAGTGTAGAATACAAGGACACAAAACAAAAACCAAGACTGATGCATAACTTGATGGATAGACGAGCACAGAAAACTATCTCAGACAAAATTGAAGAGATGGACAGTAGACAAAGATTAACCTTAATAAAAATAGTCACTGAGGGTGAGGGAAGAAGTAAACTAAAAACTACTAGTACTTGGGAAGACTGCATTAATTTCAGGGATATTTGTTAAGCAATGTAACTTTCCACAAGAATGACAACAGTAGTAGAGTTCATGAAGTGCAAAGAAGGAATGAATAACTATATGGTACCTCAGAAGCCTCTTGTAGAACATCAATAAAGTTGGATGAGTTGATGAATCTTGAGACAGGAACCTCATTGTACAGTGTTGTTGCTCCTTCAGCATAACCTTCTGCTTTTTGACGAACCTGGAAGAAAAGTATTACATTAAATACTACACTACAGAACAACATCACTATCAATAACATAAATTTTTCCCATGTGAGTAGTGACCCTTAAACTAGATTAGATGAGATTGGGAGATACAACATTTCTCATCCTTCCATTCCTCCAGCATCTACAATCATATCCTTGCGCATAACAAAATGTCAAAACTGTGTTTATCCAATTTCCTGTTTCACTAAAGCTTCAACTCAATCTTAATACCCTCTTGGTGCAAAACATAAGGTAAAACCTGAGAGCATTTTGTTTTTTAATACTTAGTATCCCATTTATTTATTCTAATAGAAAACAATGTTGGCTGCACACAAGATATTGATACTTTTAAAACACTCATGTTTCCACCACCATCATCACATTTGAAAAATAGCTATGGAGTCCTCTGCAAGTGATAGATAGGCATCCTAGTTTTGTAGCCACTTTTATACATTTATTACTGATACAACAACCACCAATATCTTATACATGCCAATGGCAAAGTCCGTTCACAGGATAATGTATAATTCATAAACAAAGGATATACCTATGATTTTCTTTTTAGTGTTCATCCCTATGCACTCCTTTTACTTCCTTACTTCTGGTGAGTTATTTCTACCTCAGCAAGTCTTTTGGGTTTCAGTAGTGAGAAGTGTAACTTGCTAAAATAGTATTGTCTACACATGATTTGACAAGAAATTTTACAAGACTTACTTTTTCAGGTTTGAGAATGTTGATCTTAGTGGTGGGTTCAGGATCTAGCTCTTGGAAGACATGTTTAGCCGAGAAGAACTCCGGATCCACTCTGTCAGGTTTGAGGTAATTCTGACACACAACATAGATCTCAGCAGACTCATAGCGGGAGGCTTGTGGCTTTGTGGACTCCACCTGTAGAGAAGATGATATTTCACTAAGTGTCCTTACATCCAAATATAAGTACACAGCAATTAAAGGCTTGCTACAACACATTATTTTAGAGGTAAAAAAGACAAACATTAATATTTATATATAAATTTATATATATATATATATATATATATATATATATATATATATATATATATATATATATATATATATATATAAACAGGTGTTTTGTGAGAACCGCCTTTGATTTCTTTTGGAAAACTTGCATGAAACTACTCAATCATAAAACTCTTATTGTATGTTCATTCTAACACTCATAGTAAAGCCATCTCTTTTCTTTGCTTTTCCATGTCCTATAATTTCATGATTTCAAACATAGTTGCTAAATACATTGCACTATAATAACCGATATTAATTTACACCACAATAAACAGTATACTGTTATAAACAGTTGTCAGCAGCTGCCCAATATAGAAGTTAAAAGTGATACTGCTGGCATATAGCAGTAAGACAAGATTCTATGAAAACAAGAGCTATTATTTTTTAGTTAAACATATGTTCCTTTTTTAATTACATTCATCACCCACCACCCCTTCCATATCTTTATGTGGTGATTAGTTGATAAAATTATTAATTTCACTCACCATCAATTTATGCAAAAATTATATTCAAGGCTAGTTTTACAGTTTACAGTATTTCTATTTAAACAACAGCAATGTCTGCAATCAGCATGTGGTACCAGTCGTTGTTCTGCTAGATGTAGTGAGCTAAACTGATCACATTTTCTGTGACCAATCTTATCAATTAATGTTACTTTACTTATGAAAAATTGGCACTGCTAATCACATCAGTCAAGGTAATGAGCCTTGGTTCCTAGGGCTCCTCTTAATTATATCCCAAGTAACTTGTTGGATTTCATCAAAGACAAATGTTCCTAAGGACTTCCTACTCATAAATCATGTCCGAGTCACCATGTAAACTCTATATTGTGCACCCACTTATCTTTAGCACACAATACATTATCATCATCTATTTTCTGCACTTTGCAGAGCTGTCAGGGATACTAAAGAAATGTAAATCAAAATATTAAAGGAGGTGGAGTGAGAGTATTAATACATTTACAATTTACTATATCATGAAGTGTGCCTTACCTTCTTAAAGAGTTTCCTGAAGATATATTCCAAATTGAAGTAGTCCTTGGACCTGAACACCTTGGTGACGAAGCAGCCGCCCTTCTGCAGGAACTCACAGGCTAGCTTAAAGGAGTGCAGCACAAGGAGGTTCTGTTGGTAGGCATCATGCAGCCAGTTCTGACCTATGGAAGAATTGCATCTCTATATCCACCAGCTCACTAGGAGCATTACTTACATTTCATTCTATGTCAGAATATAATATGATGAGGTTGTTGAAATAATGTATCACCACAATAACAAAGCTTTATGGGATCTGAACTCACACATTTAGTTCCTACAATCAAATATTGCACTCAGCAATGGTGTGATTTGGAAACTCCAAACCACCAAATGGTTCTCACTCATTAAAAATACTCTCAAAATTTTCTATCATGGATACCCATTTTAATTTTTCTATTTTTCCATACTCTTCTGTGACTAATACTTGAAAGTAACACCATTGATTATCTTTTTACCAATCAAAGTTTAAGCAATAACCCATGGGGTCATTCATTTGCAAAGTCAGAGCTGACTTAAAGATACATATTAGGTTAGAGTGGTGTTATAAGAAGGCACAAACATTATTCTCTCCCGAATCTGTCTACCGTCATAATCATTATACTAGACACAGAATTCCTGCTCCACTCCACATAATTAGCACTTTGAATTACATAATTTTCTTTTTATGGTTTCATAAAGATTATTGCAATTACTTGAACTACCTGCTAAGGCCACCCACTACTGTCTTCTAGAAGCATGAAGAATTAGGTACAATTAAAGATCAAAATTTGTCTGAGGTAGCGTTACTGATGACTGAGAGCCATCTGGTGGCTTTATGCATCCCTAGAGGCAACTCACTGGTTGTGAATCACCCACATGCTTCCCATTCACATTAAAAAAATTGTCAAACTAGTTTTCATGCCTGCATACATATAACAATAGAAACTATGTGGTAACTAACAATTCTTATAATGTCAGCTGAATATGCTATAATACTCTCAACTTGTTGATTCTAAGACCAAGTCACACTACCAATAATGATAACAATCAACTATAGTATGTTCATCAAAACATGAACCATGCAAACTGCACGAGCTTACATGATTGTGTAAGCTGACTGCTAATAGACTACTGTTATATGTTCACAATTTATCATTGCCCTTTAGTACTCGTATTTCTGAAACATGATAAAACACCATAATTTTGAAAGTAATGTTAAATATAATACTAACAATAGAAAATAAAAGAATTGTGAATATATGACAGTAGGTTACCAGCACTTAGACTTAAATAGGCTCAAGTAGCTTTTTCAGTTCAGATCTGGACGAACAGACTATAGAACACCTCTCAATCCCTTAAATGACATAACTTCCTCACAGACCTAAAGAAAACTTTGATGCAGACAGTCACTCACCAACATTAGGAGCACCATCATGAAGAACAAGATCTGCCTTCCATGTCTTGAGGGTTCCTTTCAGCTCCTGACGCACCTTCTCAGTTGTTATATCACCCACAATGGAGAGTGTTCCAGGAATGGAGTTGATTGGGAAAAGGTCAACACCAACAATGATGGATGAGACTGGCATGTACTTCTTGGCCACCTGCATCCAGGAGCCCGGAGCAGCACACAGGTCAATGCACACACGTGTCTTTTGCAGGAACTCATACTTGGTGTTGAGCTGAACTAACTTGTATGCAGACCGAGCACGGAAACCTAGAATTGGAAAGATGGTTTTATTATTATTTTTCCATATTATACTAGATCCACACCACATTTGGGAATCATCCAGTTACATAATAGTGATAATATCTATGTATCTATATACAGTGAAACTCCGATAATCCAGAAAGCAGCGGAGATCGCTAACTCCGGATTATCAGAGTTTCCGGACTGGTGGACGTGACCTCTAAAAATGCCCTAAAAGCCTGAAAAAAATCATATTAAATTTTAATAATTAAAAAATACAGTACTGTTATTGTGTTTTTATTTACTTTTGAAGTGTAATACAGTTGCAGGTCAGCTTTAGGTACAGTGTAGGTGCACTACAGTATCCAAAGGTACGGTACTGTAGTAATCCAAGAGGTCAAACTTTTTCTTAACTATTTTTCATAATTCCTTCTTTTCTTTTTATATGATTCTTCCTGTTTGTTTTCAATATCTCCCTTAATCTCAATTTCTAGTACCATATTGTCACTCCTTCCAAATGGGCAATCATAATTGATATCTTTTTACCAGATTTATTCCTTTGGTAAATAATAGGTCCAATATTGATGGTTTATCTTCTCCTCTACACCTTGTTTAATTAGTTACACATTGTATTATTCATTATTGGTCTCAATAATTTATTTCCCCACACATTTTCACCTCCGCTTTCAAATGTCTTCTACTTTACTTCTCTACAATTAACATCTCCCACCAATGCTACTCCTTGACTGCTTTATTAATAATCTTTTATATGCTCTCTAGTGTATTTTCTATTATTTCCTAGTGATCTTTAGTCCAATTTTTTGTCCTTACAACTACTATTTCTTGTTTCGCCATTTTTTGCCTTAGTGTGTGCACTTATGAATTCTGCTTTTCATCTTTTTTGCATCATCTGCAAACAGGATTATGTAACTGCTTACTCCTTCTGTCATGTCATTTACGCATACTGAAAACATCATTAGTGCCAAAACTAATCCCTGTGGTACTCCATTTATCACTTCTCTCCATTCTGATTTTTTATGTGTAGTCCTTTCTCTGTATCTATGTTTGTCCAATTTTTCTTGCAGTTGATGTACATTTTTTGCCTTTATCACCTCAGTCCATTCCAAGTATCTATACTTCTCTGGAAAAAACTGTATTTTTTGTAGCATTCTTGCAAATTCCTCTTTGCTTTTTTGGCTCAAAATTTCTGAACCATCAGGCTTTCCAAACCATCTGCCTCCTGCACAAAATTTCCGAACCATCAGACTGCAGATTATCGGAGTTTCACTGTACCTGGCATATATCCCATCTATATAAAATCTTTCTTACTCCTAGTCACCATAGGATGATGATGGTACATAAGCCTGTATGATTTTAATTTCATGTGTTGTTTAATTTCATGTGTTGTTTAATTTGATTATGAAGCTAGCTACTTGCTCAGTTATACTATGGAAATTTTCAATATTTCCTGCTAGTTCTTTGTTTACTAAGAACCAAACTCCGTGTTCTTTCTTGTCTTTTTGTCCTCTGTAACCATTCTTCAGTTATATAATTTATGTTTATGTTATGTTATGTTAATTTAGAAGCTATCAAATATTTTCTATGACTAAAAGTAGGGGGTTGTGTGGGGTGCAGACGCCATTTTCTTTCGTAGCCACACGCCATTCTGGTGAAGATGTAAATATTTACCGAAGAAAATAACTTTGTTAGCATAACCTTCCCAGAGCTGCAGTTAAATAAGCCTAATCAAAACTAACCCAACCAAACCTAATGTAACCACAAAATATATATATATATAGTTTTTTCTGTAATTCAGCGGCATAACTGAAAGTGATCTGAACAAGTATCTGAGGTTGAATTTGCAGTGCATCATAAAGGGAAGGAGATATCGAATGAGTCTGTAAAATTTTACATCTTCACCATAATGGCATCTGTTTACGAAATAAAATGGGGTAAAAGTGCAGAATAAGGCCTTCTGTCCTTTCTTTTTTCTCTCCTTCCCTACATACTATACATAGTGTACTCAACACATCTGTGAAGGTTTCAGGCGGGGGTCACCATTATTTACCTCGCAAAACGTCTTTGAAGTTATGTTAGGTTATGTTAAGTTATGGTTAGGTTAAGGTTGTTAAGTTTGGTTACGGTTATGTTATGGTTAGGTTAAGTTCGATTCAGCTAGGTAAGACCTGTCAGCCAAATCCAAAGTGCCTAGTGCTAAATATCAGAGTGATACAGTGCCCAAGGTGGTCGCGGATCCAACATGGCGCATGTAAACAAAGGGAAAAGGAGAACTGAAATTTGTGGCCACTGCCAAGAGAAGGTGAATGAGGGAATATGTTGTGACTGCTGTGGTTTCTGGGTTCACTATGGGTGTGAGGGACTTTCAGAAGAGGAGGCACATGTGTGGAATAAGATGGGAAAGCGTGCAAAGTTCTACTGCTCAGTGAGAAATTGTGAACAGATAGCTGAACACTTCATAAACATTGTTGGCCCTTTGAAAGACCAAGTGGACAGCAACACGAAGAGGATTGAGGAAATGGAAGAAAGAATGCGTGTACATGAGAGCGAGGGGAAATATGACGCTGAGAAAGAAATAACCAAGGCAGTAAGTGAGGTGACTAAAGCTTGGGAAAGTAAGAAAGAGGAACTAAAGGACAAAGTGAAAGAAGAGCTACAGACTGTATTACAAAGTGGAAGTGAAATGCAGCAAATGGGAAGCCCGCAGGCAGAAAATATACAAACAGGGGTGAAGGTTGCACTGGAGGAGGAGAAGGATAAGGAGTACAGATCAAGGAACCTGATAATGATAGGAATCCCAGAACCAGACACAGATGACATGACAGTGGGGAAGGCAGGGGACCTTGATTATGTGACCAAGGTGTTCTCCAGGCATATGAAGGTGGATGTGTCGCAGTATAAAATCACGGACACGACAAGACTCCATGGAGGGATAAGAGACCGCAACTATGCCACGGACCCAAGGCCTCTCAGAGTGAGATTTGAGACGGCAGACATGGTTGGTAGGGTAGCAAGAGAGGCAAGACAGCTGGGTGAAAGTGAAGACCAAGTGATAAGAAAAGTTAACATCTTCAGGGACAAGACCAAGAAGGAAAGAGAAGAAAGGAAAAAACTAATAAATGAAGCGATGGAACGGAACAGAGATGAGGGGGATGAGGCATACACGTGAATTGTTGATCATGAAAAGAAGAAGGTGATACGTGTAGCTAAGGAGCACCGTGCTCAGAAGCCATTTCGGCAAAGAAAATACAGGTAAACCTCTAGAAGTTTCACACCAAACACTCAAATGTATATATACTAATCTTGATGGACTGGCCAATAAGACTGCAGAGTTACAAGTACTGTTAAGTGAAGAGGACCCGGATATTATTTTTCTTACGGAAACAAAGTGCAATAATGAGGTGTTTAATCCTACGCTTTTTGATACAGATAGGTACATAGTTGTAAGGAAGGACAGAGTTGTACAGAATGCCCCAGGGGGAGGAGTGGCAATACTAGTGAGGAAGTACCTGTCTATAGATGTAAGTTCAGTAACCAGTCTTGTTGACCACAATGCTCAAGAATCAGTTTGGTGTGAACTAAGAAGCAAGGAGGGTAAAAACTTAGTATTAGGTACTATTTATAGATCTCCTGCCTCAACGGCAGAAAACAATGGTCTCATTTGTGATCTCATAAGATTAAGTGAAGCATCTTTTGTAAATAGCCAAATTTTAGTTTGTGGAGACTTTAACTATGGGAATATCAACTGGGAGGAGAACAGAGTTATGGAGGGAACTCAAGGTGTGGGACAAGCAGCAAACTTCTTGGAGGCAGTGAACGACAACTTCTGGGCTCAGAACGTGGAGGAATGGACGCATCTCAGAGACACAGACCATCCATCCAGACTTGACCTTGTGTTCACTAAGACAGCCAGCGAAATCAGTGAAATGAAGTACCTTCCAACATTAGGGCTGAGTAAACATGCTGTCCTGTGTTTCAATATCACCACAGACTCAAAACAACGGGAGCAGGAGGATTGTACATGGAAACTCAACTTCTACAAAGCGAACACTGAGAAGATGAGACCTGTTTCAGGAAATAGACTGGGATAGACTAATGAAGGACAAAACCGCAAGCCAAAAATGGGATATATTCAGAGAACACTACGACAGGGTTGTGAAATTATGTGTTCCTTCCCAGAGAAAAAGACAACAGTCAGCCAGGCCCAAGTGGATGAAGCTGCGTTGGAAAGAAAAATAAAGAGGAAACAGGACATGTGGAAGAGGTACAGGACAAACAAGACTGCTGGGAACCGAGAACTATATAAAAGAGCAAGGAACACTGCAACTCCGGCAACGAGGGAGGCAAAATATGACTTTGAGAAGAAGGTGGCGAATGACGCAACAAGTAACACGAAACATTTCTGGGCATATGTTAGATCCAAAACCACAGTAAAGGAACGCATCACAAAGTTGAAGACCATGGAAGAAGAAGAAATAGTTGACGACAAAGGGATTGCTCAGGAAATTAACAGAGCCTTTAACACCGTTTTTGTAAGGGAAGACACCAGCCAGAATATCCCAGCACCAAGTCAAGTCCACCAAGGAGTCAAACTGGAAGACATCAACATATCAAAAGAAGCAGTGAAGAAAAAACTCTCCGAGCTCAATGACAGCAAAGCACCAGGACCGGATAGAATATTGCCATATGTGCTGAAGCAGTGTGCTGACATTCTTTGTACCCCGCTCACAGATATATATGTCACATCACTGAGGACTGGTGAGGTACCACCTGACTGGAGGAAAGCCAACATTTCGCCAATCCACAAAAAGGGAGCAAAAACAAACCCACTCAACTACCGACCAGTGTCACTGACCAGCATAGCATCTAAAGTCATGGAAAAGATCACAAGAGAAAGCATTGTACAACACCTCACTAATAACACTCTTCTCAATGATGCACAACACGGCTTCAGGCAAAACAGGAGTTGCCTAACTAATATGTTGTGCTACCTTGAAGACCTAGTTAATGCCGTGGACAGTGGACACTGTATGGACGTGAACTACCTTGACTGTGAGAAAGTTTTTGACAGAGTTCCCCATGTTATCGGCCTTAGGAATAGATGGCAATGTCTTGAGGTGGATAAGAAGTTTTCTTACAGACAGGTTTCACCAGGTATGCATCAGGAAGGAACGTTCGGGATGGCTACCAGTACTGAGTGGAGTTCCACAGGGTTCGGTTTTGGGCCCAGTCCTTTTCCTGGTGTATATAAATGACATTGCAAACAGCCTTGAGTCAACAGCCAACTTGTTTGCAGACAATGCAAAGATATATAGAGTCCTGGAGACTGAGGACGATGCAGAAGCTCTCCAACGCGACATGAAGCGCCTGGAGGAGTGGAGCGTAAAGTGGCTGCTTACATTTAACACTAACAAGTGCAAGACCATGCATATAGGCCGTAACAACCAGCAAGTGGACTACCAACTGGATGGCAAAAGGTTGGAAAAGTCAACCCAGGAAAAGGACCTCGGAGTAATTGTGGCCCATGACCTCAAGTCTTCAATCCATGTGGCTACAGTGGCTGCCAAGGCAAACGGCAGGCTGGGCATCATCAAGAGGAACTTCAGCGTGCTCTCCAAGGACGTCTTGTTGCCACTCTACCTCTCATTGGTTCAACCCATTCTGGACTATGGAGCCCAGTCATGGTCCCCTTACCTGGTGCGGGACATTCAGGCCCTTGAGAGGGTGCAGAGGCGAGCAACAAAACTGATACCGGAACTCGCTCAGCTGCCGTATGAGTCACGCTACCAGCGCCTCGGACTACAAACACTGGAGGAGAGGAGAGTGAGGGGAGATATGATCCAGACCTTCAAGCTCCTGCATGGGTACGAGGACACCCCCTACACAAAGTTCTTCCAGCTGAACAGGAACCATCTGCGGGGTCACTCATTGAAACTCAGCAAACCCGACCACTGGCGCACCACAATGAAGGGGAACTGGTTTTCCCTCAGAGTCATTGATCCCTGGAATGCACTCCCAGAGAACATAATAACTGCCCCATCAATAGCCACATTTAAATCTAGGTATGACAGGCACGTAGGACTTGGAAAGGTGGCTGACAGGTCATAGAGGTGGGGATCATTATAAGAAGGCCACTTCTTAATTCCCCACTATCCTTTCATAGGTAAGCATTCATAGGTAAGCATTACCCAAATCCAGAAATAAATCTAAGATTGAGAACCCTAACTTTTGGGTAATAAAATGTAAAAAATTTATATAACCGAACCTAACTGAACCAAACCTAACCCAACTTAGCCTAACCTTAACATAACCGTAACCTAACCTAACAGCATTAACCTAACCATAACTTAACCTAACCTAACCTAACTTCAAAGACGTTTTGCGAGGTAAATAATGGTGACCCCCGCCTGAAACCTTCACAGATGTGTTCAGTACACGATGTATAGTATGTAGGGAAGGAGAGAAAAAAGAAAGGGCAGAAGGCCTTATTCTGCACTTTTACCTAAAATGGCATCTGCTCCTCGTTCAACTCCCTACTTTTGGTCATAGAGAACATTTCATAATCTTCTAAATCAACCTAACCTAAATTAACCAAACCTTAACCTACATTGACAAATAACAGAACCTTGTTCAAACCAAACTAAACTTTTCTTTTCGAAGGTCTCACAGAAAACATTGAATATCTCACTAACTAAGAATTTGCGACGGAAATGTAATTAAGAAAACCTTCTCAAAATGCACCAGGTATTGCAAAAATTTAACCCTGAATTCTCTACCGCTTTTCTCAAAAACTTGGGAACTCGGCAGGAATCGGGTGGGTAGAGAGAACATGATCGGTATTATGCTCTGCAAATAACTAGCAGAATCCGTTGAAATACAACAAGGGTTAAGGATATAAACGATGAAACAGGTAAGAATCGCAGTCCGGAAGGTAAAACTAATGGATAATGCTTTTCTACCAAATTACGGCAGTTACCTAATTGGCTGATACACAGACTCATGAACCTACCTGCAATCTTAGCCTTGTGATAATATGTATCCTTCCGCTGTTTTCCTTTTTTAGCCTTTTTAGGCATCTTGATGATTGATCAGTGATCACAGCTGACAACCTCCTCTTCTTACGACTTCTTTCCTAACACGTGTTGGTGTTTGGGTCTCTTTATACGGGTTATGCAAAAGCAAATTATCGACATCCTAATTTGTTTGTGATAGTACGTAAAATCACTAAAAGATTACAAAATAATTATTTCTAGTATTTTTTAGTCGTAATCTTAGGCAAATCATATACTTTTTATATTTACTTTGATCTTAGCAACGGCTCTCTCTCATGACTCGTCACTTCTTTCGCTCATCATTTTACATTCTGATATGTTTATTTGATTTATGTGTTCTTGTTCTTTTACGTTCATCAAATTTTTTTTAAATGAAGCACCTAACAGTAATTTATTTAATTGAGATATCAAAACAAACGGATTTAAATTAGTATGGTATTTTGGTATAAAATATTTGAAAATCTGGTGAAAAAGTTTCCGCTGATTATGATGCAGCTGAACGTTACATTGATGAATTTGCCAAGATAATATCTGATGAAAACCTTAATTACTCCTGAGCAAATATATAATGCTGATGAAACAGCCATCTACTGGCTAAGCACTCTACCACCTATCCTTCTTGCTGGAAGTGACCGCTCCAATCCCTTAATACCGTCCTATTGCTTTGATTTCAGGAAGGTTGAAGGAACAGGAAGGTTGAGAGGCATCTATCCGCTCACAACTTTCAATCTGATCAGTATGGCTTCCGATCTGGACGCTCTACCGCCGATCTTTTGGCTTTCCTTACTGACTCTTGGTCATCTACTTTTTAGGGTTTCGGAGAAACTTTTGCTGTTGCCTTATTAGACATAACAAAAGTTTTTGATAGAGTATGGCACAAAATTTTGATTTCTAAACTTCCCTCTCGGTTTCTATCCTCTCTGCTCCTTCATCTCTAATTCCTTTTCTGACCGTTCTATTGCAACAGTGGTAAATGGCCACTGTTCTTCCCCTAAACCTATAAATAGTGGCGTTCCACAGGGTTATGTCCTATTACCCATTCTTTTCCTATCATTCATCAATGTCCTCAATCTTACTCAGTGTCCTATCCACTCATATGCACTTCTTCACATAATTTCAGATTGGGGCAGAGAAAACCTTGTGTTGTTCAATGCCATAAAAACTCAATTCCTTCATCTATTCACTCGACAAAATTTTCCAGACAACTATCCCCTCTACTTTGTTAACACATACCTGTCCCCCTCTTCTACACTGAACATCCTTGGGCTATCCTTTAACAAAACTCTTAACTGGAAATCTCATATATCTTCTCTTGCTAAATGAGCTTCCAGATGTTAGGTGTTCTGTGTCGCCTCCACCAGTGTTTCTCTCCCTCCATACAGGGGCCTTATCCGCCCCTGTATGGAGTAGTACGCATCTCATGTATGGGGGGATCCACGCACACAGAGTTGCTAAACAAGGTTGAGTTAAAAGCTTTTCGTCTTATTAACTCTTCTCCTCTTAGCGGCCGCCTTCAACCTCTTACACTCCATCGCAATGTTGCATCTCTTGCTATCTTCTACCATTATTTTTATGCTAATTGCTCTTCTGAACTTGCTAACTGCATGCCTTCCCCTTCCAGCGGCCTCGCTGTACACGATTTTCTACTCGCTCTCAACCCTATTCTGTCCATCTCCCTTATGCAAGAGTTAACCAGTATCTTCACTCTTTCTACCCTTCTACTGGTAAACTCTGGAACTCTCCACCTGAATCTGTATTTCCACCTTCCTACGACTTGAACTGATTTAAGAGAGGAGTATCAAGACACCTGCAACCTTAATTTGGCCTCCCTCTTTTTATTACTTTTTCTTCTTTAGGGAACCAGCAATCACAAGTGGGCTTTTTTTTATAACGTTTTTATTGACTTTGACCATTGAAAAAAAAAAAGAAAAAAAAAACCTCACTAGTAAGGTTGATGGCTTTATATGCTTACATACGAGTATCTGGAAGAGGCCCTTTCAGGCCTGTGACTCCAGTTCCAAACTTTCTATCCCCTTGTCGGTATGCTAAACGTGCTGGTTTCCAGAATTCATTTCAATATATGCCTTGTAATCATATTTCAGTCCTTGATTTTTCCATAGTCTGTCCAATTTCTTCTCAAAAGTCCATACTGATTCTGCCTTAACCACTTCATCTGGCAGTTTGTTCCAATTACTAATGACTTGCTGAACACATTTTTCCTTTTATCCAACCTTGACCTCTTGTACAACTTCTTGCTGTGTCCTCTTGTTCCCATTTCTTCAGATCTCTCAAACAGCTCCCTGCATACTTCCTCATCATATCCACCACTCCGTATTTTAAAGACCTTGTAAGGGCCGAAATACCTCGTTACTATTGTTCACTTTCACTCTCATATACTTGTACGTACACCCACACCCACACACACGCACACACACACTCTTTCCATATACTTACATGCCCAGACTCTGTTCCTGTACACGTAACCAGGCGTAATTATTCTCCCCTCCCTAACACAAATATGTAACTAGTCTTCTTTTTCAAACTACTAGTTTGGAGTGTGGTTAGAGGAGTCTTCCACATCATCATCTCCTCTCCCCCCACCTCATTAGTACCTCCCTCCTAGGGGCCAGAGCGAGGTGACGTCTACCCACTGCCTTGGTTGTGCTGGCAGAGAGCGGTTCCAGCTTAGCCTGACTGGACCTTCGTGCATTCGTCCCTCCCTCTCTCCACCTGAGGCACCGTCGTCCTCGCCTCAACTCTGCTCCTTCACCCACTCACCACCTAGACTGTCTTTGGGCACTGTCATCCTCGCCTCGACTCTGTTCCCTCACGCACTCACCACCTAGACTACCTCTAGGTCTCTGTCAACGTGTTCTTCGTGAGTGGCGAACATCCCTCCACTCAACATCTGGACGTGGGTTACTGAGGACTTATACGCAACTGACATTCTGCTAGAGTCGCCCTGTCTGTCCTACAACGGAAGGTGCCGAGGTGTGACAAGTTGTGAGGCCCTGTGCAGTCCCTGGGCTGGTTGTGTGGTTGTTACTGTTTGTGTTAATAATTTATGTTCAAAGTTACTTTTTGTGTTTCATAATTCCTTAGATTTTGGAGTGCGTAGAATCTCCCCTTAGACTACATTAAAGTGGTCGCTGACATGCTCCTCACTTTAATTAGTTACCGAACCTTCAATGTGGCCTTGACAGACCAATATCATGTCTCCTATTACCCTTCTGTACGCCAAGGTTGGCAAGTTAAGTTTAATCAATCTTTCCTCATATGACAGATTCTTCAGTGTTGGTATTAACTTCGTGGCTTGTCTCTGGACATTTTCAATAATTTCTATGTCTTTCTTTTTATAAGGAGTCCACACCTGATTTGCATATTCTAGGTGGGGACTTACCATAGCAGTATAGTATAATGCCTTGAACATTATCTCGTCCAGAGTTATAAATGTTCTCCGGATAATACCCAATATTATGTTAGCCTTGTTCACTTTCTCAGCCAGGTGTTCCTCGAAATTCAACTGTTTGTCAATAATTACTCCCAGAGGGTTAACAATCTGGAGCAGCAGCAGCAGACTGGGTCTAATGGGGCACCAGCTGTATCACCTGTCCCCACTACCCCACACCAGCCTGTAAAAGATGTTCGCCAGACATAGGAGGTTATACTGTATGTCAGCCTGGGAATGTAGCCACATGTCAACTGGAGAAGGAAGCCACACACCGGCCTGAGGAGGAGGACATGGGGATGGACTTCTGTGCTTCAAGCATGGTGAGCAAGGTCCCAGCAACGACAGTGACATGGAGTCCACAACTGAATGAGCTCTGGTAAGCAACAAGAAGAAATGGTGCCACAGTCCCCCTCCTGCACAGCTCCATCTCTGGATCCAAACCAGGCACCGTGGGTAATCGTTCTGACACACCTATTGATTAGATTACTCACCTGCTGCACTAGGTTGTCCACCATTAGACCCGTTTGGGTTCTCTCCCTGAAAAAGAACACCCACACAATGGATAGTAAGACCTTTTGCACCTTAACCTGGAATGTAAATAGCCTGCATGCCCGATTCACTGACCTTCATTCCTATGTCCTTTTGCATAAACCTTACATTATTGTCTTACAAGAGGTAGGGGCACAGGTGGCAGAACTGCGGGGTTACACCTCTTACATCTTTAGTTGTGTAGATGGCAGTAGTCAGTGAATGATTCCTATTACATTCAAGGAAACAGCTGTCACTGAGGGCATCTAGTTCATTACTCCACACTATGGGTGAGATTATATCTTTTGTCATGTACATACATGGTGGAGCATTTAATGTCACTAATTTTCCAGACTATGTCCTTGAAAAATAGAGAGTTGTAATGGGTGACCTCAGTGCCAGGCACAAGGACTAAGGGAGTCACTTTACCACCTATTCCAATGGTGTTTGATGGAAGGCCTTCCTTGATGCCACAGAAACAGCTGTTTTCACAAGGGAAAATTTTCCCACACGTCTCCAAGGGGGAAGGTTAGACTGTAGTTTTTCTTAATATGCCAACATTTACTGCCCAAACTCTTCTTGTCAGGTCCCTGTAGAGTAACCACTTTGCCCTGGAGACAACCTTCCCTGTACAGTCTACCCCTGCTGTGCCCAGGAAGCACCTGACAATTCTAGCCACCAGGATGCTGCGTCTCGCCATCCATTTGGTGATGTGGTATTCTGCCATGAAGGGGGCCTTTATTGACACCACAGCGATGCCACAGCGGGCTGTGTCACATTTGTGAGGGTCCCCAGAAGGCCCCATGAGCCATGCCGCCGGACTTATGCTAACAACCCTGTTGTTCTGAATTACCAACAGATGCTTGCTGCCTATCAGCAACGCTGGCAACAGAACCCTAGAGACCATGAGGCCCGCCACCTCACTATTCTATGACAACAGGTGAGGACAAAGCACTGGGACTCCTTCCTGGCTCGTGTGCGTGAGAACCGGTCCCTCCAGGAGGTTTGGTATCAAGCCAACAGGGTCCAGGTTAAGTCCAGGCAGCAGATAAATGACCCCGACCCTTTTTTTTTTTTACATTAAAAGGGAAACATTACGGGAAAACAAAAATACGTTAAAAAAAAATCCCACTTGTTGCCAGACCCTGTAAAGAAGACAGTAGGAGAAAAGAAGCAATGGGTAGAGGTCCACTTAACATTAAAGGTGTCTTGACACTCCTTTTTTAAAAGAGTTTAGGTCATAGGCAGGTGGAAAAACAGACAAAGGAGGAGAGTTCCAGAGTTTACCAGTGTAAGGGATGAAAGAGTGGAGATACTGGTTAACTCTTGCATTAAAAAGATGGACAGAATAAGGATGAGAAGAAGTAAAAAGTCTTGTGCAGCAAGGCCGCGGGAGGGGTGAAGGCATGCAGTTAGCAAGTTCAAAAGAGCAGTCAGCATGAAAATAGCGGTGGAAAAGAGATAAAGATGCAACATTGCATCGATGACTTAAAGAATCAAGACAGTCAGTTAGAGGAGAGTTGATGAGACAAAAAGCTTTAGACTCCACCCTGTTTAAAAGAGCTGTGTGAATTGAACCCCCCAGACATGAGAACCATACTCCATACATAGGCGGATAAGGCCCCTGTACAGAGCAAGCAGCTGGGAGGGAGAGAAAAATGGGTGCAGATGCCATAGGACAGCTAACTTCTTGGAAGCTGATTTAGCAAGAGTAGAGATATGAAATTGCCAGTTTAGATTTTTAGTAAAGGATAGACCAAGTGTATTTAATGTGGAGGAGAGGGGAAGTTGAGTGTCATTGAAGAAGAGGAGATAGTTATCTGGAAGGTTATGTTGAGTGTCATTGAAGAAGAGGGGATAGTTATCTGGAAGGTTATGTCGAGTTGATAGTTGTAGAAATTGAGTTTTTGAGGCATTGAACAAAACTCTTTGCTCTGCCCCAATCAGAAACTAGTGAAAGATCAGAAGTTAGGCGTCCTATAGCATCTCGCCTTGAATCACTTAATTCTTGTTGGGTTGGGTGTCTGTTGAACGATGTTGAAAACTGCAAGGTGGTGTCATCAGCATAGGAGTGGATAAGGCATTGAGTCAGATTTAGGAGATCATTGATGAAGAATAGAAAGAGAGTGGGTGATAGGACAGCCATTTCTTGTTTACACTCCTTCAAGATGTATCCTTTTGATGGTCGGCCTCCGCCCGTTAGTGGCTCAGATTTAGATTTTTATAGTGACGCCTCAATTTTCTCACATTCTCTCTGATGTTGAGAGCGAGAGAGACTATTGCTGCAACTGCCTCAAATGCATATAACATTGAAAAGCCCGTTTGTAGATAGTGTAATTTTCCTGTGTCTGTGTGTGTATGTGTGTTGAGTTTATATGTATGAAATGATAATAAAATGTTACTTCAATTATTTTTAATTCATTTTAATGTTAAGAATAGAAAGCCTAATGAATTTCATGTATGAATTTCAATAAATTGCAGTCATGAATTCAACTCCATATAAATTGTTTTTTTTATGACTGGCATAAAATATCTAATATCATCAACTTAAGAGAAAACTTTAACTCTAAAATTACAGTATAAAAGATTATACAATTTCTGAAGCAAGAAATAAAACACTAAACTGAAAAAATTCATATAAAAATAAAACTAGAAGGCCTATATGCAGTGAACAATTGATGATTAGCATTTGCAACAAGTGATATCACACTTACTCTTATCCTCTGCTAGAGAATGAGCATGGCAACAAGACACAATACCCTAAGAAACAAGAAACCCTACTCAGTGAGCAACCTAGCCTCATTTGGGGCCTTCCGAGGGGAGCTGACACTGCATACATTTCTTCTGAGGCTCTTGGGACTTCCAGGTGCATTATTATTCTCAGCTGCCTCAGTCTCTTGTTCACCTTAGATAATGCATTAAAGCTGCCCGTGTTTCTTGAATCCTGAGGATAAATTAAAATAATATTCACATAAAGCAGCACTTAAAAAATCAAGATATAGTGATGCACCAAGTTTTGTGTTTAGTTAGTTCCACAAAATGTTTGCTAAACTTGATTCTGCTAACATTAGGGCATTTTTTTCAAGTCCTATGGGAAAAGGGTAACTGTTTCTGGACTCGTCCGAATATTTACTCCACAATACTTGACACCTAACATGATGCAATTTTTTCCTAAAAAATATCCATAAAAAAAATTCAAGATGAAGGCAGGTGGTTAATTTTTTGGGGTTAACAATTCAAATGAGTGTTTCATAAGATGTTGCATCAAGACTTCTGAATTGTAAGTAATTTCAATACCATAATATACTCTATATAACTAATAATACTAATATGGTGTGCAAAAAAAGTGTATTTAATGGTATTTACCTACTCAGCTACAAGTAAGTTGAGGCGAATGTCACATGGTTCTCACATGAAGTGGTTTATTCTAGCATTGTGGGATGTGCTGACCTCGACCAATGTGCCAATGCACCAACATACATAATTTGATACACTCAAAGAGTCAACTATTTGATTAACATTTAGGAAATTAATAATTTTCATATAATGGCATATGTATAGGAGAGAGGGCTATGATAGGCAAGTGTGTCATAGGATCAATTGCAAGAATTATGAAAGGAAGGAATGTGTCCATGGAGGTAAAGAGAAGTTTAAGGAAAAACATTCTCCTGTCTACACTGACAGACTTGTACAAGTAGAGCATAGCAGTCAAGAATGTGGGTTGTGGAAATGAGTTATCTGAGAAGAGCATGTGGCGTTACGAGACGAGAGTGAGAGCAATGAAAGCGTAAGAAAGATGTGGAATGGGAACTTGTGCATATGAAGTGGTGTGGTGTGGTAGAATGGGGGAAAAAATATTATGAGGTGGTTTGCTCATCTTGACAGAGGTGCTGATAGAGGGGGAGGGTTTGAACAAGCAGGATGTATGTGGATAGGGAAAGGCCGTGGCTATCCCTTTAAGGGACGTTTCCTGAAGGAACAAGGCATTATAAACTATAGATAGATAGACATATGTATATATTCATCTAAATGTTAATGCGATCTCAGCTGAAGCTGCTTTAGGTGAACTGTATTTGCGTGTTTATTTTTGTATAGATTAGTGACAATACAGACCCATTAAAACTAATTACCTTCCCAAATGGGATCTCAAACATTCTTGGCATGGCTTCAGTATGACTTGGTCATTGAAACAAAATTATCTTTGCACTAAAAAAAAAAAGCTACTCAAGTGGCTACTTGATATCCAGCCATCACCTTTAATGAACTGAGCTGCTGTGTTTTTACATGAAGATCCTATTCAAGAAAGCTCAGAAACAATCTTGGTTTAGCTTGAGGATGGTTTTGTTATTTTTCAGGCAAATCATTTTTGAGCACAGAAAGCAAGCCAACTACATTGCTATTTAACACCAAGATCTGACTGGGACTGCACACACATGTTCCTTCTTCTAACTCACTAAACGTTCTGTATGTGATGGCTTATAAGGTGCATGAGCAAACAAGATGCACTTCAATTTGGGAAGGAATTTTCTTGAAAAAAATGTTTTATATTTTATATAGTATTAACATTTGTAATATTTCACCATATTTTTAAAACATAAGGAAATGTGAAAATAAATGGATTTTATTCATCATAAAATTGATTAAAATTGTAGCAGTGGGATTTGCAAAATACTTGTAAAATTTCTCCTTTGCCCCTAATTGAGGAAAGATGCATTCTATTCCTGGACCTAGACTCAACTACATAAAAGATTCATGCTAAAAAATCACTTATGAGTCAAATCAGTAAACTCTCCTGATCATCCACTTTGTAACCAACGACCTGAACTTAACCTGGTCGGAGACCTTTCTTACCAAGAGCAGAGAAATTATTCCGAGATATAAATAATCCAAAAACATAATTTCTGGTATTCTCCCAAAGTTCTACAACAAGACCTTCTGTACTAACAACTATCTCGCCAATCTTTGTCAAGAAGAAAGTGTAAAATTCACAAATCTTTGGAACCATTTCTATAACCAGACAGCTCTCTTCCAGAAAGACAGACTTCATCTAACTCTGGTAGGATTGGGATAGTTTAGAAGTCTCTTACATAATGCAGTGTCCAGAAAGAGAGAGAGAAAAAGATACATCAGCAACAACATAGACTGCGGTCCCCAACCTAACTAAAATAGTCTTAGAATCAGCACTAAAACTGGGTGGGAAGGCAACCAGGAAAGAGAGTGACAGCTCTCAGCAGCCACCAAAGACCAAAAAAAGTGACAGACAAAGGCTTGAAAAAAATCACAGCATATGATAGGTGGAAATGCTTTTTCATTTCAACAAATGCCATATTCATCAAGTGGGAACAAGAAACCAAACATATGAATACGAGATGAGCTCAGTGAAACTTGAAAGCGTACAATGTGTCAAAGATCTTGGTGTTACAATTGCATCAAATCAAAAATTCTCCCAACACTATAAAGATGCAGCGCGCACACACACACAGAGAGAGAGAGAGAGAGAGAGAGAGCTGACGTCATCACAATATGGCCGCTCGACAAAAGCAGAAGAGGAGGAATCCCACATCTGAAGCCTTAGGATGTTGAATTCTTTAAAGGAGATGGAAGGAGGGAGAGAAAGACGAATGGTGGAGAGAGAGAGAGAGAGAGAGAGAGAGAGAGAGAGAGAGAGAGAGAGAGAGAGAGAGAGAGAGAGAGAGAGAGAGAGAGAGAGAGAGAGAGAGAGAGAGAGAGAATGACGCCATCACAACATGGCCGCTCAACAAAAGCGCATAAAGTTCTGTCACAGCAAGCTTTGAATTTTTTGCACCCTTTGAATATAAGTGCCGCACCGGTACTGCCCGCACCTTTGGAATTTCGCACCCTTAGGGAGCCGATTGTACAAACATTGATGGAATAATACCAAGAAAATTAGAGATCACAGACTATCTATAAGAGAGAGAGAGAGAGAGAGAGAGAGAGAGAGAGAGAGAGAGAGAGAGAGAGAGAGAGAGAGAGAGAGAGAGAGAGAGAGAGAGAGAGAGAGAGAGAGAAAATTGCATGCCAAGCAGAAACAAAATTAACTGAGGACATCCAGAGTAATGTTGAAGATAGCAGTCATAAAATATCAAAGAAGGATAGAACAGGCAGAAAAGGAGGCGTGATCATAATGATAAAATCGATGATAAAAGTGATAAATGTAGAGTATGGAAAAAAAGCAGAATTGATAAGTGCACAAATTATGACAAAATATGGAGAAATTCAAAATATAATAGTTGCATACTTCACCCCAAAACAAAACAAAATTGACCAAAGATGAACATGAAGAATCAATAGAAGATACCTTAGAGAGCTTAGAAAAGATAACATTCGTAGATTTTAATTGTAATGCAGTAAGGTGGGAGATGTTTGAAAGCGTAGGTGAAAATAATTTGGGGAAGTAGATTATTGAGCTACATGACAATCATGATAAAATGGGTAAATGATAATATAAGATATAGAGAAGATAAACCATCAACATTAGATGTGTTATTTACCAAAGATATATGTCTGGAAAAAGATAAAAATGATGAGTGCCCCTTTGGAAGCAGTGACCATGTGGTTCTGGAAATTGAGATAAAAGGAAATATGGAAGTAAAGCAGGAGGAATCATAAAAAGAAAAGGGGGAATCATACAAAAGCAAACTATAGACAAATTAAAAAGTTTTATGATGAAACTGATTGGACAAGAATGAAGGAACTAAAGGACATATAAGAAAATGATAATTTCTTCCTGATGATATACGAACGAGGAGTCAAGAAATACGTTCCATTTCATAAATAAAGGAGTCAAGAAATACGTTCCATTTCATAAATAAAAAAATAAGAGAAAAAAAAAGTATAATGGAAAGTGTGATAGACAAAAAGATAAGGGATAGAGCATGGATGAGAATGAAAAGAAAACCGATTCAGTGAATGAAATAATATAAGCTAACAAGGAATTAGTCTGTAAGGGTAAGAGAGGAAGAGAAGAGATATGAAAAGGGTAGAGTTGACAAGTGTAAGGAAGAAACGAAGATGTTTTATAGATCTATTAAGGGAAAAATGAAACAACAAAAGTATAGCTCGTTTGAAGGAAAAAAATGGAAGTGTATGAGTATGCTTATTCATACATACACATTTCATGGGGAGTGTGTGGCAGAACTGAACCTGTTGCATTTGGAGAAATATGTCTAAGGAAAGCTAAGCAAATTATTTTGAATTCAATAGTTTTATGAATTTTTGAGATCTTGCCATCTCTTTCTTGTGTTTTTCAAAATATTTGATTCATTATAACAGTTATTTATGATGACTGGATATACAAATATTATTACAATTTTGACTGTTAGATACATTTTACAGAAAATATTGATAAAGAAATACTATGAAAATATACAACTTACACAGAACTCAAAAGGGAAGTAAATGGAAAATTAAACATCTGTAGCTTACCTTAATCCAAAAGGGGTCCAGTGGTCTGCTTCTTCAACCTTGAGCTTCTTCTGACTGGCAGCAGATCTTGGGATCGTGATGATGACGAGGAAGATGAGCGTTTATGAGGCTTAGTGACTGATTGAGGAAGAGTATTAGAATCAGATGATTCCTCCTCACTATGTGATGAAAGGGGATTCCTTACGGTTCTTTTGTTATTCCTTAATACAGTGTCTTCTTCTAAGGCATCTGATTTCATAAGATCACATCTTTCTGAATTGTGTTCATCTAAATTTTCATATAAAGGTTCAGAGTTTTGATTCAGTGGTGAGAGTAATATTATTTCTTGAGATGCACTTGTGCTGCTATTTGATTTATTTTCTGTTAAATCCGATTTATTTGGTGAATTGGTCTGCAATTTCTTGCCTGTATCAATACCATAAGATAGAGTTGAAACTAATCCTGTCAAACTTTTTGAATCTTTAGATATATCTGCCACAGTTTCTTTCCTTTCTTGGCCTTTATTTTCAACTTCAGATTTGTTTGATGTGTTCAAGATAATTTCAGGATCAGAAGTATCTGGATGTTCTTTTTGAATGGTGTTCAAAGCCTTAGGCGACTTAATATTACTCTTGGTTGATTTTGGCATCTCAAGGTTTTGTGGTGAACCAAATGAACCTTCACCTGTCACTCCCTGTGAAGACTTCCTAGTGCATATATTTCTGTCACCAAGTTTCTCTGTACCAGGGATAGATAATGAAGGAACCTGTTCTAGTGTGTTCTTTGGAATAGTACTTTCATCTTGTTCCTCTGGTATGGTTTTGTGAGGTGAATTAATACCTCCACTTCTTTTTTGTAAATTTTGGTCGGAAAAGCAGATAGAGGCATTGT